>JAVIWB010003435.1:0-481871 GCA_031893035.1 Dermolepida albohirtum
TTATTATCTATAACAGTTTTCTAACAGTATTATTTAAAATAACATTAGTCCGATAGCAAGAAATTTTGTGCTTAATAGGAAGATGTTGTTAATGGAGTTGAGCGATACTTGATGAAAATCCATGGTAAATATCAAAATAAAAACACAATGGTTGATTAAATTTTTAATTTGCATGACAAAACTTGTTGGTTACTTTCATCTCTCGATCTGCATTTAAGGCAGGGTTTTCACGTATTCTCACATTTTATTGTTCTATGTAATGAAACCTCAGTGTTGACAAAACAGCTGTCATGCAAATAAAAAAATTAACCGAAAATCAACCGTTGTGTATTTATTTTGATATCAATTAAATTGTGTTTGAGATTACTGATTATTATTTAAGAAAATAAACAAGTTATAAATTAGCAAAGTGTTTGAATCTTAAAATGCCTCATCATTCATTCTATAACTATATTTGTCAATTAGAAACATGTTTTCAGAGCAACTTTTGTAACGCTCTACAAGGAAAAATTGGAAATCTTTTAAAAAATAAGCTTGTCGAAATAAGGTTTTCACACCCATGTGAACATTTTCCTTATGAATATCTTTTACATCTGTTTATAAGATTTTGAATATTTACAAGTGTTAAATTTATCAATAGAGATTTGGTTTCTCAAAAAGGAAAAAATCGGAAATTTATAAAAGTTTCGTATTTATAATAGTTAATATGTGTAACATCAAAATAAAAATAAACAATGTCTTTTTTCATATCTCATCCCAGACACTGGAATGAGATATTACTTACTTACCTGCAAATTATAGCAGCTATAACGTTTTTAAAATTGAAAATTTAGTATTTAATTCTTTTAAATATCAAATAGGGGATATTTGCAATTTTTTTATTTACTCTTTCTTCATTTCTTACGTAAAGGTACTACCTTTAATGCTTTTTCAAAATATTTTCAATGATTTAAGTTGAATATTTCGCCAGGCAAACGTCAATATCCTTTAAAACAAATATGCCGCGCTGCAGACACCCCTTGCAAAATGGCGGACCACGTTATGAATGGGCTCAAGGTCATGAAAATCGGCCCCGCAACATCAAAAGTGCCGACAGAGAGTGTCGAATCTGGTTATAGTCTAATCTGTGGTTTAACAGACTACATACAAGAACAGATGCGGATCTAAAGGGAGATGGAATGTTTGTTACGTTCACAGAACAGTTTATAAAATAGAATATTATTTAATTATCCCTAAACCGAGTTGCATGGTTTAATTCTTACCACGCGTGTAGATGTCACAATCGCCCATTTTTTTTTAAAAGATTTTGTATTTACCGATTGTAAGTAGTTTGTTACTCTTGAATAATACGTGTCATATTGCGTACGTATTTGTACTGTTCACAAATTATTACAAATGGTTCGTCAAACTTGTTCCGTGAGGACGTGTTTCCGATCTGCTAGTATTATGCACAGATTTCCTAATCCCGAAATATTCCCTGCCACTTTTCAAACGTGGATGCAGTTTTGTGACAATAAGGAGTTAATGGAAAGGCCGGTGGAAGTTTACAAAAATCGGAGAGTATGTCATTTACATTTTGCATTGGAATGTCTTGGCGCCAACGGCAAATTATTAAAAAATGCGCTACTCACAGCAGGTAATTTTTTGAGTATAATTTTATAGATGGATATATAAAATATGTATTTTTTAGGATGTAATAACATATGCAAGAATGTGGAAACATCAGAACAGTCGGCAAGTTGTAGTACTGTTAATGTTGATAAAGATGTTGTGGTGCCTGGTCCAGAGCTAATGCCAATACCAACAACACCGACTGTAGGTAAGCTAAAAAATATTAAAATAATTGTACTACTGCTTTTGTCTTAATATGATGTATCTATCGTTTTGTAATATTCTGGTGTCAAAACATACTTTACTGAGCCTCTTCCTTTACATGCATGATACAAATTCTGATAATTCAAATATATTGGGTCTGGGAAAAAGTTCGTGGCGTTTTTCCCGATAGATGGCATTGGTTGCCGATAACTAAAGAACAAGTCACAGCGACACCACCGACGGCTCGTTTTTTAGATGACCTTCCGAACGTTAGTTTGAGCGTAGAAACATTGTAATCGGTGCAGTGGTTGGAAAGTTATTCGCACTTGAAAATGGAGAAGAATAATGAGAAATTTCGCTATATTCTGCAATATTATTATGATAAGGGGAAGAACGCTGCGCAGGCTTGTGATAAAATTTGTGCTGTGTACGGTGAAGGTACTTTATCGAAATCTGTTGCGCGGAAATGGTTCGCTCGCTTTCGTTCTGGAAATTTCAATGTGAAAGATGAGTCACGCTCCGGTCGTCCAATCACTGAAAAATCTGATGAAATTCTTGAAAAAGTCCAACAAGATAAGCATATCAGCAGTGTCGATATTGGCATGGAGCTAGGCATTGACCACAAAACTGTTTTGAACCATTTACACAAAGCTGGTTACAAAAAAAAGCTTGACGTATGGGTTCCTCATGAGTTGAGCGTGAAAAACATGATTGACCGAATTAACATCTGCGATGCGCTGCTGAAACGGAATGAAATCGAGCCGTTTCTGAAACGTTTAATAACCGGAGATGAAAAATGGATTACGTACGATAATCGGAAGCGTAAAAGATCGTGGATAAAGGATGGTGAGCCGTCACAAGCGTTCGCTAAGCCAACATTGACGCCAAAAAAAGTGATAAATTTTGCGAGCTTTGTTTGACCAATAAAATGGCCGTGTAAACGAGTTATGTAGAATATTTTATTTATTTATTTTAATTTATTTATTGAAAGACAATAATAAGACATTAAACAGTTTAAACAATTTTTTTAAGATTAGTATTTTATTTAACAAATGAAGTAAATAGCTAAATGATTAAAATTAATGTAGATTTATGTAATAACAAAACTGCAATCTCTTTGGAAAAGATGCATTTTCTCTTCACATTTATAAATGATTTCAAGAATCAATATTTTAAAGAAATCATAGAATCCTGTGCTAGTAGATGGTATATGATATTTAATAGCAGGTTAACCTTTAAAAATACGAAACAATATTAATAGCATTCAATTAACAATAAAAGTAGAAAGTTTAGTTGAATTAGATATGTGTTTGCGAAACAAATTATGTAGTTGTATTATATAATATTAGCATAATTATTTTTGTCAAGTATAACAACTTTATTAATAACTTTATACAATTACAAACATAAATATATACATACATACATATTTAATGAATCAATTAAGAGTATGAAAAAATCTTTAATTAATCTTATTTTTTAGTTATTTGCATATGTTACTACTATATTTCAAAACTTGCTTTTTCTTCATAACATTTTACTTATATACAAGATTTTTTTAAAATCGGAGAGAATATTACAAATCGCTAAAAGACTCGGAACTAATATCTAAACTCGGTAAACCCGGGGATGAAACGCAAAAGTTCAGAATGGCATCCCCAACTCATTTCGTCTCAAGAAAGCTCGCATGAGCAAGTCGAAAATGAAATCTATGCTGATTGTTTTTTCGACTCTCAAGGGGTGATTCATAAAGAGTTCGTGTCAGCTGGATGTAAGTGCGACTTTCTACGTAGGAGCCCTTGAGCGACTGAGAAAAAGGATCGTCCACATCCACCCAACCATCACTAATTCGCGAAAGTTTCACTACATCTCCGAGCTACACCACGCTCATCGCGAGGGAGTACCTGGCACAGCACAACGTGGCAATGCTATCACGGCCGCCTTACAACCCAGACGCCGCTCCCGCGACTTCCTCCCCCGCCACAAGAGAGCACTGAAAGGACATTGCCACGGTTCGATCGAGGTAATACAACAAGACGTGACACGAGAACTAAACAGCCTTCCAGGAACCCTACCAATAGTGGCCAAACCGCTGGAAGGGGTGTGTTGACGTACAAGGTTGCTATTTTAAAGACTACTAAATGGATGTACGTTTCTTGGTAATAAATTTTGATTTATCGAATTAGTTCCACTATTTTTGGAACAATCCCTGTATACAGTAGCTCGAATCATTCACCACAATATTACATACATTGGTCAATATATATATTTAATTATATTGCAAGAATTTTCAGTAAAGACAGTATTACTAAAACTTTGTTGCACTGAACTTGTCAGTTTCAGTGCAACGACAGGAGTAGTAGCAGTGAAGCCCTGAAGATGTCCCATGTAAATGTAGACGAAATATCGGCAGTACGCGGTTCCATAGATGATGACCACGGAAGTCTACAAACCAGATTTGTAGTTTATGTTTATTATTTTGTATTGTGTATACAAATCCTTCGGAGTGTAATATGTGATAATAGCAAACCACCTCTGGCAATCACAGTACTAGAGGGACCAATAATAATAATAATACAATAAACTAGTACATTCCTTTCTTGAAACTTAAAATGAGATTCAATTTATTCACATTTCAGTTCCAGTTTTGCTTATACATTAGTCCACTTATATAATTTCATGAAAAGTTAGGTTTAAAAAAGTTTTAAATACAATTCATTTTAAATGAAACCATCGCAAATGCGGAAAAAGGTGAAACTTGCTTTTTATAGAAAGCACTTTTTGCAAGTTTGAATTTTCTCTATTGAACACTGTGGCTTTTGTGTAGAAGTGTCACCAATATATTGGTGACCTTGTCCACTCCACTTTCAGATACTAATTATAATATCTTTTCTCATATTTATTAATACCTATAATGAAGATGTTTGGGTAAGTGTAAATAAATTAAACACCATGTATATAATTGTTATGTTTCAATAAATATAATAAGTTTATACAGCAGCAATATATATTTATCTTATATACATACACACATACACGATAATATAAAAATATCACTTTTTTAATCAATTTTAAATATAACAATGGAATACGTATTTAGGAATGTAATTATATATTGAAGACATTCCTAAATTGATATTAGAAAATAATACGCACACAAATCGCGAAATGAAAAACTACATTTTAATAATACTTTAAAGTCCTAATTCATTCTGGATATTTTTGATTCATCAAACTTATTTTATATCAAAAAGAAAAACTAGATATTATTTTGTACTTCCATGCATAATAATAACGTGATTATGAAAATGTTAAATAAGAAATTATAAATATATTTTATACATATTTTTTTAAATACATTTAGCACTTTCATAATTATTTCTCTACAACATATACATGAGAAACGCAATATTATTAATTAGTTAATAAAAGAAGGGCACGAATGTTTTTACCATTCTCCAGACGGTTTATATGAGCCATCGTCGCCGCCGTCTCCACCGTTATCCGCACCATCATCTCCACCATTATCCGCACCATCGTCTCCGCCATTATCTCCACCGTCGTCACCACCATCATCGCCACCATCATCACCGTTATCACTACCATCATCACTTCCATCATCGCCCCCATCAGCAGACGGGCCAGCTACTACAACATTTGGAACACCTAATCCTAGCCCTCCTAATCCCAAACCACCTCTGGCAATCACAGTACCAGAGGGACCTGCAACCACAACCCCACCAAGTGCAGGTACGCCAAGGGGTACAGGCGCTATTAATCCGTGACCAGCGACCACACCCGGTGCGGCCACAGCTCCTGCACTACCTACTCCAGTTATGACACTACCGTCGGGTCCCACAACAACAGCTTTGGCTACAGGTCCTTGCAAAGCAGCCCCTGGTCCCGCTAAAGCAATTCCAGCCGGCAATATTGACGCTCCAACAAAACAGAGACTTACCGCAAAAAATATTAATATCTAAGAGAAAAAGAAAACATTAATTAAGAAGACGTTAAATACAGTTCATCTTACCAGAGATCTCATCTTGGATTGACTGTTCAGCGATAGCGATTCGAAAAAGAATAATGTCATCTTATAGGCGTTATCTGCTCTATATATACGTAACAAAAGATCAAGAATTAACCTTCAACTGCATCACACCTCATCCACATGATCGTATTAACAACGGTATGGAAAAATTGTTTTTATTGACTTTATTATCTCAGGTCGTTAAGTATGTACAATTAATGAAAATTTCATTCTGAAATACCAACACCCTCGAAAAGAATTTCTTTTATTTACTATAAATACCACACTGTAGAAATCTACATCTTATGAAAATGCATGATGCAATCTAGTTATATGGAGCTGGTTATTTATTTATGTGCACCGTATAAAAATGTCGTTGATTTATTTTTTCAAGACGTGTAAACTTATGTAAACTAAATAAATTATACTATACATTTCCATTTAATATAACATATATTGTGTTCGAATAAATTTGATGTTTCATGTCAAATTGATCACGCAGAACTAGTACCTAAATCATCACCAATAAAATATTTTAAATACAAAAAATTAGGACTCCGTTCCGAATACGTTATTACATGCATTATTTTCATAGGTTGTTAGGGCATCATATTTTTTTGCATTCAAGATATAAAAGGTGCAACGGAAATAACTTTCAAATATTAAACGTAGATAACAAAGCAACCCTCCTAGAAGTTATTCAAAAATTTATTTCGCAGTTTCGAAGAACATAAAGGCTGTTTCAAATATAGATGGCGCACTGAATTTGTCTGGGTATGTGGCCATTTAAAAAGTGTGATGTATGGCATTTATAAAAAATGGCTTCGTACACGGTACAACAACGCGTTTAAATTGTTGAATTATTTTATGAAAATCAGCGTTCTGTGAAAGGAGTTATTAAAAAATTGCGTGAATTTTATGGTTTACATAATCGTCCATCTAAAAGCACTATTGGTCGAATTATTTAAAAATTTCAAGAGACCGGTTCCGTGTAAGATCAAAAAAGTGAAAAATACAGTTGTAGTGGTCGTTCACAAGAAAATATTGGTTTGGTTCGTGAAAGTGTTGCTGAAGATTCTGAAATCTCCATTAGACGACGTTTGCAACAACTTGGACTTAGTGAATCAATAACATGGTGTATTTTACACAAGGATTTAGCTCTGAAGGCATATAAGGTTCAAATAATACAGGAACTGAAGCCATTAGATCATTTAAAACTTCGTTGAGCTGTCAATTTTATCAATGAACAATCAGCTGATTTTTCTCAAAAAATAATTTTTTCCGATGAGGCATATTTTGAACGTGGTGGCTATATTAATAACAAAATTGCCGTATCTGGGGTGAGGAAAATCCACGAATTATTCATGAGAAACCTATGCATCCTAAACGAGTTACTGTTTGGTGTGCATTTTGGTCAGGTGGTGTAATTGGACCTTACTTCTTTGAAAATGCTGCTGGTGAAGCTGTAACTGTCAATGGTGATCGATATCGTCGGATGATAACGGAATTTTTGTGGCCTGAATTTATGAATATTGATCTGGATGATATGTGGTTTCAACAGGATGGCGCTACAGAGAAAAATTTCCTGGACGTGTAATCTCAAGAAACGGTGATGTCAAATGGCCACCAAAATCATGTGATTTGACACTGTTAGACTATTTTCTTTGGAGTTATGTGAAAAGTCAGGTTTATAAAAACAATCCACAATCAATTCCTGCTTTGAAAGCTGAAATTATTCGTGTCATTGGTGAGATAGAGCCTCAATTATGTCAAAATGTCATTGAAAATTTTAACAAAAGTGTGGACGTCTGTGGAGCTGCAATAGGAGGTCATTTGGCAGATATAATTTTGGGCATATAAATGTCATAACAGATACTTTACAATTAATCAAAAATTCCTTATTCACCAGATATGTCTTCATATAATTCTTCCTCAAATATGGCATCACAGAAAAAATGTTTTAAATCCATTAAAACCATAAAATAAAATTCACGAAATGTATCTATTAAAACCATAAAATAAACTTCGCAGAATAAGCTGAGCTATACCAGAAAGTGAATTAATTGTTAACATATTTCGAAGGCGACAAAATGAATTTTAAAAATTTAACCATAATTTGTTTGATTAATTCCTGGTATTTGCTTGACAGAATGTGGGCAAGAACAATTAAACTCCCTATTAAATAGTAGCATAATATTAACAAAGAAACGCATATTTCTGTGTAATTCTAAAATAAGCTGTTATCGTTTTGAATATAAATTGCGACGAGCCACACCCCATGTAGGAGTTTAACTTAACATATGAAATAGGAGAAAGTCAGGGCCGCGTAATTTTTATTCTCATTAACCAGCTGACGCGTTCATTTCCAGCAGCAGATGATGTAGTACACATCGCAACTTAATTGTTAGTATATGATACTTAGAAAAAGGAAAAGATATTCAATTATTTATGAGTAAACGAAGTGTTCCGACGAATGCTTTTATTTATTTCGAACCCAATGTTTGTCCTAACTAGCTTGTCCGGTTGTGTTCGCATATACACTACCGTCCATAAGTTTAATCGCACTACAGATAATTTTAAATGCAGAAGGAAATAAAATATTTAAGTTAATATATTGAAATTTTATCCAAACTAAAATCATTTTACATATTTGCAAGTTATTTAACTGAAGTATTTTGTATAAACGAATGAACGCCTTATTTTCTATTTCAAGAAATAATATTCAGATAAGAAATATAATGAGGGTGTCGTGAAGATTATCCCGAGTAAGGGATAATCTCCAAAAACGCAGTGGACGGCCGAGGATAACTACTAAAAGAGAAGATGAATATCTGAAATTAATGCCCTTGCCCAATCGTCGCCTTACAGCTCTGCAAATAGCAGCACAATATAACTTACACCACGAAGCCACGGTTAGTGTAACAACAACCAAACGCCGTTTAGCTGGACTTAGAGGTCGAGTAGCAGTAAAAAAAAAAAACACGTCTGTCTGCACAACATAAACAAAAAAGATTGGCCTGGGCGAGAACACACAGATACTGGGCTGTCGAAGAATGGAAATAAATCTTATGGACAGATGAATCCAAATTTGAAATTTTTGGAAATAAACGCCGTTCTTTTGTTCGTCGTCGTGTCGGGGAGAGAATGGTAGATGTGTGGTTAAGACAGTGAAACATGTGGAAATGTGATGGTTTGGGGTTGCTTTGGAGGTGGGCACATCGGAAAATTGGTTCAAATCACAAAAAGAATGACAAAAGAAGCCCATTTGGGTATATTAGAAGAGCATGCTCTTCCGTCAGCGATGGAGCTAATGAGTCCGAGGTTTGTTTATCAGCAAGATAACGACCCCAAACACACAGCAAGATTGTAAAAAGATTTTTCGTCGACCTAACTAGAAGAGGAATCCTTACATTAATGACATGGCCACCCCAAAGTTCGGACTGCAATCCGATAGAGCTATTATGGGACTGGTTGGATCGTGAAATGCGTAAAATACTTCCTACTAGCAAGATAGATCTTTGGGGTAAGTTGCGGAATGCATGGAACTCTATCGATGAGGAATATCTCGACCGACTAGTTGAACGAATGCCACGTGTTTGTGAAGCCGTGATCGCAGATAGGGGTGGTTACTTTGATGAAAGTAAAATTTAAGCTAACTTATTAAATTATTACTTAGATTAATAATGTCAATTGCTTGAATTGTATGTTAATTTAGTATTTTATAAATTTGCCATGAAAATAAACAGTCTCTTGAATATCATAGCGCAATTAAAATGATCTGTAGTGCGATTAAACTTATGGACGGTAGCGTATATTCTGGTTAACCAAAAGAGGTAAATAAAACCCCTTACCATGTCAATGTTCGTAGTCTGTGTATGCATTTCGATAACGTAAAGTTATTATCATCAGCACCAATACGCACACACATCCTGTGCGAATTTTACAGCGGATTCAGGTGTGACATTATGATTTTATCTGCTGGTAATGACAACTTAGTTGTCGAAATACGTGTACAGAATACGAAATGTGGAAAGGGGTTTTATTTACTTTTTTTGATTAATGCAATCAACCACAGTGTCCATTAAAATTTATACATTTCGTAATGATTGTTCATAAGACTGAATTGATTTTCAAAAATGTTTAATTTGACGTTGGAAATATCTTTGCTAATAATATTTTGTCTATATTATTATGTTTAAAATCACTTTACATATTTAATTAGAGGTATTCTTTATTTAAGATGTCAAAACTATATTCAATTCTTAGATCTACTAGAAAAACACTTGTTTTGTTTCTTGCATCCGGTATAGACAATAGAATAGGTGATTATTGTATCTCTTTTAAGAGTGTATCAATTAATACTTGTTCAAGTATTTAAATATATAATGAGAATACATTTAATTATATAGTTTCACACTTACTATGCAGTTTTAACGAACTCCTTTACTGTTAATATGACTATTAATAACACCTATTTAAATATGATATACTTAATACAAATGACATAACAGTATAGTTTGAGAACTATTTCCATTTTTTTAACGTATATCCTTCACAACACGTTTATATACGTACTTACACATTATATGAATTTACGCAACTTCTAATACATTTCCCAATATAAATAATTCTACCTATATAGACTCTAACACAATTTTATGTCCCTATTGCATCATGTACAAATGTTAAGGGCAGTTAAATTATATTTTTTAAAGATGTTACGCACAGAATTTTCTAAACTACGATTATAAATTTGCTCTAACTATCTAATTTACCTTATGTATGTATTCAAACATATTCAAAGTTTAATAAACACAAAAATAAAACAATAGCAATGAAGGTTACACTTCGCGTATAGAAACATATAAATACCAAGAACTTAAGTGTTTTAATCATTACATATTGAGTACCCTTAAGATATACAACAGCAACAATGAAATCTGTGGTAATATTAACATAAAGTAATTTTGAAATTATTATATTTCATCAATATTTTCAGGCATTAATTTTGGTCATCTTTGGAGTATCACAGGTTTACTCTTCTATAATTCCCACAACTGGAGTAACAATAGCAAATCCGGGTGTTGTAAGTGTATCCCTTAGAGGTCCAGTAGCTAAAGCTACGGTAGCAGGTCCGGACGGTAGTGTCGTTTCAGGAGCAGCAGACGCTGGAGCTGTAACGGCTGGAATTGCAGGAGGAAGTATTGTTAATGCAGCAGTCACACCAGGAATTGTAACAGGAGGAATAACCGCTCCTGTTGCTCTTGCTGCACCCGCACTTGCTACAACAGCCATTGCAGCACCAGCGGTCGCGAGTTCAGCCGTAGTTGCACCTTATCTTGGCGGAGCTGTCGTGGCTGGACCATCTGGAACCATCGTAGCTAAAAATGGAGTAGGATTAGGTTTAGGAACTGTAGGATTAGGTGTTCCAGCAGCTGTAAATCTAGGCGTTCCAGCGGCTGTAGGATTAGGTATCCCAGGATCCGTTGCTATTGCGCCAGCTGTTAGTCAAGCAGTTGTATCTGGATTGGGTGTTCCGGGAGCCGTAGGACTGGGTATTCCAGGAACCGTTGCCATTGCACCGGCTGTTAGCAAAACAATTGTGTCTGGATTGGGTGTTCCTGCAGCGGTAGGACTGGGCGTTCCTGCAGCGGTAGGACTGGGCATTCCTGCAGTAGCCGGACTGGGAGTTCCAGGATCCGTTGCCATAGCACCGGCTGTTAGTAAGACGATTGTGTCTGGATTGGGTGTTCCTGCAGCGGTAGGATTGGGCATTCCTGCAGTAGCCGGACTGGGAGTTCCAGGATCCGTTGCCATAGCACCGGCTGTTAGTAAGACGATTGTTTCTGGTCCTCTATTGGGACATGGAATTGTAGGAGGAAAAGGCTGGTAAATAGTTGTCAATGGGTTACCATGAATTGCCATATCTAGATAGCCAATGTAAGACCTGTGCT
The DNA here is from genome assembly GCA_031893035.1 of Dermolepida albohirtum. NCBI lineage: Eukaryota > Metazoa > Arthropoda > Insecta > Coleoptera > Scarabaeidae > Dermolepida > Dermolepida albohirtum. The sequence goes on from JAVIWB010003435.1 coordinate 11,797, forward strand.
AATATATTTAAATAAATACCTTGCTCAATCTCGTAGTTATTTAACTAAACGTTTTTGTACTAGCGATAATATGAAAATACTTCTGTTTTAAACTTAAATCATATTTATTATGCAATTACTAAACTGACATTAAAATATCTAAAAATAGAAGCCCTGGGAAAAATATACCCAATTAAACTCAATAATAAACATTCTTGTTGTAAGGAATACGCTTACGATGGAATTATAAGAAATAAAAATATTTTGCAAAACACCTATCAAGCAAATATATTACGAGACACTTGTATAACAAAGATTTGACAATAAGACAGCAAATACGCCCAGAATATTCATTGGTATGCCATATCAGAATTAATACACATTTAACATAAAAAATTTTTTACCTAATTTGATCTATAATTCATACGTTAAAAACATTGCGGGTATTCGGCAAATTGTCGTAGTGCGTCAGTTTATATACGCTCTGTAAACTTTGTTACCGACATGCGAGATAGACGCGTTCTCGCTTTGTCGTTCAATACATTTTTGTGTTGGACGAGAGAGAGGGAGGCCAATGATTATCCATTATTTTTCTGTATCGAAATGATATGATAAACTCTACGAAGGAATCGTTCGTTAATAACACAAGTCTGCCTCAATATGAGTGATTCTCTGAAACATATGTAGTAGACAGGGTGTTATTAACATTTGAATGATTCCTTTTAACATTCTTTTATTCTGCAAATCGCCGTGATGCAAGCGTCAGTCTATATACGCTCTGGAAACTTTGTTACCGACATGCGAGACAGACGCGTTCTCGCTTTGTCATTCAATACATTTTTGTGTTGGACGAGAGAGGGAGGCAATGATTATTCATTAACGAAACTGTTATTGGTGAAAGATATCGAAAACATGCTACAGTCTCTTTTTTTTGAACTGAATGATGATGAAATACAATATGGATACTTCCAAGATAGTGCAATTGCACACATAGCATGTGCAACAATAGCTTTAATACAGGAATTTTTTGGTGATCACGTTTAAGTGCAGGAAAATTTCCTTCAAGATCTCCAGACCTAACTCTGTTGGACTACTTTTTGGATATTAAAAAAATTCAATATATAAAAATCATTTACATACACTAGAAAATTTACAGGAAGCCATCACAAATCAAATACATAATATAGCTGAAGAAGTTCTACACAATGTTTTTGAAAATAAGAAGCGAAGAGTACAAAAGTGCATTCAGAATAACGGGGGATATTTTGAGCATGAACTGCAAATTTTAATTTATTTATTAACCCACAATGTTTCTTAAACAGCAAATAAAAAGCGACATTGAAAGATCTGTAGTTACTTATTGAATCTATATATTCCATTTTTACTTTTCTCTTCATCAAAAGCATATTTTTCATTTTAACCAAAGTATTTCACATCAGAATAACCACCATTTAATACATGACTGGTTGCATAGCTATACAGTTGATTTTGTTTACTAATTTCCGCTAGGACGTCTATGATTGTAATATAGGATCAATGTTCAAGTCGAGCAGCACAAAACAAAATTCAACGAAGCAGCACATTTAATCATTCTGGATCGCTCTGTATCTTGAATTTGTTCAATGTTGACTACTTATAAGTAACATTAAAATGGCCATTTTTCCCCTTTCTTAACGTTGACTCCGTTGTACTTACGATTATACCTAATAAATGCGCGTTTTCTAAAACTACAAGAAATTATCCTTCTATAAAATTTAGATGTTTTACATTATTACTTACCAACACTTTTTTATACTTTCTAAGTCTTGAGGAAGACAATGAACGACAGGCATTGTTGATAGTCTGCATATCATGTTAGTAGCGCTGAAATGTGTCTCAAATCTGACTTGTTAACTACGATGGGTCCAAATAAATTTCTAATTCATTTTCCTACATTAGAATTACATACACTATCGCTCATAAGTATTTGGTCACCCTTGTTTCATTATAGTTTCTATAGAATAGTTGTAATTATAAAATTTATTTCTGTAGTTAGAAATAGTTTCATAGTAAACATTAAAATCGACAAAAGCTTATTCAAAAATAATTATGAGATTACCCTATTATTTACAATAAATGACACAACTAATTGCACTTAAGGGATTATATCTCTCAATTCTTGGTAATTTTCGATTGTTATGATTTTATTTTATTATTGTAAATTATTAAGTATTTACACTTGGGTATTTTAGCAAAACTGCTGTTAGTTTTTGTGAGGTGCTCATAGTGATAACATCGTGTGTTTCGAAGAAGTTCAATCAGTTAGAAATGCCTAAACGAAAAGAATTGAATGTAGAAATACAATCGTTTATAATCGGATACCATAAAACTGGCAAAAGCAAAAATTCAGTCCACTGTGGGTTATATCTTAAAAAAACACCGCAAATGTGGAAGTGTGTTGAGCAGAACTCGAAAAGGCAGACCATGGGCAGCAACCTCAGCAGAAGATCTTGCAATGGCGGTAACAAGTAAGAGAAATTGACGAAAAACAACTCCAGAAATCACAGCAGAAATGAATGCTGTTCGCCGAAAACCCGTAAGTCTTTCGACAGTTAAACGGCGATTAATAAAAGCCGGTCCTCATGGACGAATTTTCAATGCGGAAGTCGCTTCTACACAAGCAAAGACGTTTAAAGTGGACACACGATCACCAAAATTGGACCATAGAAGACTGGATTAAACTATTGTGGACCGATGAATCGAAATTCAAGATTTTCGGTTCACGAAGACGTGTTTTCTGCGCGCCCGGAAAGAATGCATAGTTCCTACTGTTAAGCACGGTGGAGGTTCAGTCATGATATGGGGTTGCTTTTCTGGATCAAGTGTGGGCGATCTCGTAAAAATCGAAGGTATACTAAAAATAGAACGGTATAAGCGCATATTAGAGGAAAACTCAATCCCCTCTGGAATTAAATTTTCGGGTCAGAATTTTATCTTCCAGCAAGATAATAACCCGAAATAGATTTCCAAACTATGCCGGGAATATTTGCAGAAATTTGAGAACGAGGGAACCACAAAAGTTATGGCGTGGCCTCCCCAGAGCCTCGATTTAAATCCCGAGTTGCTGTGGGATGAACTTGACAGAGAGGTGAGAAAATCGGCTCCCACATCTGCTGTTAATATGTGGAAGAATCTGCAAGAGGCTTGGGGCAAAATAAAACCCGAAAATTAATCGGAAGAATGCCTCGATTGTGTGCTGCAGTGTTTAAAAATAAACGAGGACATATAGACGAGTCTAAAATTTAGATAAATATATTATACGACCATTTATTTTAGATGTAAAAATATATATTTTTTTATATATGTAAATAATAAAAAGATATTAGTATTTCAATTTTAATTTTTGTTACAATTTGCTTTACTTACGAGCGATACTGTACATTATTTTATTTATAATCACAACTATCTAACCTTCCCGGCGAGACTATACTAGGTATACTAGGTTTTCAATATTTTAAGGAGAAAATAAAACAAAGTATAAGTATTGTATTTTATTTTTAAATAACAAAGAGCATGTAGGAATTCATAGATGACGGCGTATGCATAACTTACACTATCAACTGTTCTACAATTGTATCATTGCGTCGTTTTGTTTTATGTTTTCTTTCCATCCAACTAAAGTGTATGGTTATGACTGCCATGATTTTCAAACAAAATAAATAGTGTTTATTCGATAAATACAAGTCTAGTGATTAAGTTAGATTATTTACAAAATAATTTGGGAATTACCTTACAGTATTTTTTTTTCTGTATATTTTAAATATATCGTAGTAGACAGAGGTATAAAAAATGTATGTATTGTATAAAAAATCTTTCTTTTTTTTTATTTCCTGTTTGTAATCACTAAGTAACAATTGTCACAGTTGTGTGTTTAATCATTTGAGCTGTAAAATAAACCGTCATATGATTTACGCATATATTCTGCAGTAAAAAAAAGGGAAAATGGAAAAAACTGGTGTACATAAGTCTATTTATAGATGGGTATCCGTATCTTTAAACACTGTAAAGTAAACGCCCAAAATTTCATGTACAAACTGCTATAATATTTTGAACACATTTACCACTGCATTGCGCGGTAGTGGATTGAATAGGCCCCGGTTGACTGAATTTTAAAAAGTCTAATTCGTTCAGAGTTTATTTGGATAGAATGTGAACGTGTTCCTTTGGAAAATACAATCACAGTTTCATAGTTTTAATTCAGTTGCAATCTCACAGTTGAAATAATAATTTTCGTTTCTTATCAGTTTTTAGGTCACACTTTTACAAAAATTTGCTATTAAAGCCATGTATATAATATATTATACTTTACTTCACCAATAAGTGCCTTTATTTGATGTATATTATATTAAATTTGAGTATACACCTTCATTGGTGGTAAGAAAATTTATATTTTCCATTTTAGATTCTATTAGGCCTTTTATGAGTTAAAACAACTACTAAAATACAGTGACGAATGCTTTACAAAGTTTGTAGTAGTTCATGTAATTGTATATAAAATGAAGCATTTGAGCAATCAGATTGAAATAATAATCAATATTAATTTAAAAACGAAATTAGAAATTTATATAAAAAAAATTCTCAGAGGTCCAATTTTTAATTAAATAACACGTTTTTTTAAATTACTTTCATCTTTTCAACTCTCTTTCGTTTCCATTATGACGCTGTCGACAATTTTTTCAAATTACAACATATTAAATATGTGGAATATATATTTTAACTTATATTTTCTTATTAAAGTCTTCGTACACATTTTAAGTAAATATACAAAATTTTTTAACATATCACAGTGAATATCAGTTTTAATTTTGATTTAAAGAAATAAATATTCTTTTCGATAGAATAATACCACATTTATACGTCATTTTATTTGCATAGAATTTCCTTCAAAAAGTCGAATTAGAAATTACTTTCTTCGCATATTCATAAAACATACTTCTGGATAAATCGATATAATCAATAACATGTAAATAATGTAATGCAGATAAAAGAATCGAAACAGTAAAGAACTGACATAAAAATTAATTATTTAAGTAATTTAATAATAAGAGTTTCATGTTTATGCTTGTTCTAATATACAACGTTTAACTGTTCATTCTGTTAACTTCTTCAGTATATGAAATCATACATATTTCAAACCAATTGTCAGTATGGATTTTTATGCAATTATGAAATATCTCAAATAAAAATGTTGTGTTTATGAATACACAAAGGATACAAAATTGAAATTTCATTGGAGACTGGCATAGGGTTTGCAGTCTAAATTGTGTACAAATGACTTTCTAATGTTATATTTGGGTTCCTAAAATAAGCCCAAGTTTCCGATCAATGCATAAAAATTTCTTTACCTTTAATATAAACAACAGCTTTAATTAAATACTATCAATTATAGAATATGTACTTCATATGGTTGGTTCATGGTTTAGAATTTATATAATTTATAGATTGTATTACATTAATAATATAAGTATAATGATGGATAAAATGTAAAAATTATCTTACAAATTGATAAAATAAAGAAGTTTAAAAACATTCGTTATTATAGATCCAAAGAATAATTAATGATTATAGACTAAGTTGAACTTTTTTGGCTAAAGTATACTTTGGTACCATAACATATACCTTAAAAATTTGTTGGTTAAAAATATGTGAGGACTTACTGTTCTGCATATAGACACTAAATTAGTACATCTACTGGTTAAACTAAGTTGAAATTTTGCAGGTAATGTAGTTACCGATGTTATGTTAATACAATTGTTATAAAAAAAGATTGTTTTAGTTGTACATTGCAAAAAAAGGCTTGAAATCTGGTCCTTAAAAAATTGCTATGAATATCTTTATATACTCATATTATTGTATATGATGAAGTAAGTGTGTCCAATTTCTATTTTTAATAAAATAGAAACTATAGATTTACATTGCATGTAATCATACCTACGTCAATTACAGGACAACCAATTTGGCGTCTTCTTAATTGGTAATTTTGATGGAGCCTGCGGTTGATTAACTTGATCACTGAAGATTGATATATAACCGCTTGCTACATTAATTTTCGTATTCTGTAAACGTATTTCGACAACTAGGTTGTCAAAATACGTATACAGAATACGAAAATTAATGTGGCAAGGCATTATATATCAACCTTCAGTGATCAAGTCTTCTTAATTGTTTAAAATTAATAGACAAATAAGTTTAAATAAACGTCATGTAGACCAGGAAATTGCTAGTTTATTAAGGAAGAAATTTTAGTTAAATAAAATAACTGACAATGAGGTTGGGTAAAAATCATACAAGTGATGGGTTTTAAAGTGACCGATTTTGGTTTTGATAATGCACTATTTAATTTTCTATAGTGATCTCAAATTCCCAAGAAAAATAGAAAATAGTAGAAAAACTAAATATAAGAACAAAAAAATTGTTGAAAAATGCAAATATTGAAAATCTTGAAGTAGAACAATGATCAATTAATAAATAAGTAGAAAAATCAAGAATTGTAACGAAATATATTAAAAAAATGGAGGTGTATATGAAAATTAATTATGAATAAAATTCATTTAAATATATTTGTACATATGTAATTATAAAGTCAGTATAATGAAGTAAATAATAATAAGAATTTACGCCAGTAACTTGCTAATAATGGGTAGTCGGTCTACTACTGAGAAAACTTCTTATTTATAATATCAAAAATTCTAATTAAAACCACTGCAATAAAAATTTCAATCTTAGGTATATTGATTTACGTTATATCTATTTTATATTTGATTATTTATTATATATTAAATATTAAAAGATAATGCAATTCATTTCTTACAAACGTTTAAATTTTAAACAAAAATATAAAATTTTGTAAAGTATAAATTTAAGGGTTTTATTAAACATTTTTTTTTTAGATATAGCTTCATTTTTAATAGTTACTAATTTTTTTTTGTATTGGTAGCAATAAATTACATCTTCATCATCTGTCATTTACTTTTGTATAGTGTATTAAAGCTTTGTAAGTATTCAAATGTGTATTAAAAATAGTTTTTGAAGTAAATTCATGGTATTTTAGTAACCAGAATATTTAATGCAATGCTATATTTGGAAAGTAAATATTCTTAACTTGGTTGGACTCTATGTCAAGTATATTTAAGAAGTAAGAACTTCTATATATTTTTTAAAATCTCTAATACCCATCTGCCCCACCTAGCACATAAAGAGTAAGTTTGAATGTTATAAAAAGAAAAAATATTCAACGTTAATCAGTATGAAAATTTGTAATTTTCAAAGAAATAAGTAAAGCAATTACTTGTAATAAAAATTTTTTATGAAAGTTCAGGTAAGTTTATCATTAATGATTGCCATGTTTTGTAATTTTCGTCTTTTCGTTTTGAAAATAAAGTTTATAATTCATTAAAATATTTTTTTAAGAAATTCAATAGTAATATTTTTAGTCAGTTTTGGGTTGAAGTTAAGTTTACGGTGAATATTGAAATCAAGTATAAAAAACGGATTATTAGATTATTTACATTGCCTAAAATTGGAATCTGCCAAAAAATTATTCAGCACTCAATGGAAATTGGACGAAAAGTAAAAATTGCTATAGAAGAGAAGTTGGGGGTAGTTTGGTTGTGTTATGTTGGTTTCAGCCACTAGAAATTGTTATGCTATGGTTACATTTGGAGGTTTTTTTTCAAAATGAGGCCCTTTCATCGCTTTTAAAACTAGATTTCACTTCCAGAGAATTCCGTTTACACGTTCTAGGGGAAAAAAAATAGAAATCGACCTTCTCCATAAACATGATTTGATTTCAATTTTATTTTGAGGTTATACATTATTATGTATGCAATACAATGTAGAAATATTGCAATATTAAAAATTATCACGGATATGCAGAAAAGACTTTGTAAGCTATACTTGTATTTTAAATTATAGATATTAATCAAAATTTTTTTATATTGTATTTTAAAATGAATCTATAGGCATTCACCAAAAGTATTCGGAAATGCCTTACATAAACTTTTTTTGTTGACGTTTGCATTAAAAATGAATTTATTAAAATCAAATTATACAAGAGATGTGACAAACGTTTGTATATAATCAATAATAAGAATGATTAAAATGATTTGAAGAATTTAAAACAGAAAATTTGAACTTATATTTGGAAAGTGTATCTTGCATTGGCCTTTTTGATAAGAGAAATTTTATAACTGCAGTTACACATTGTGTAGCAACAAGTTTGTGAAAACAACTAAATAATGTTTAAGTAAGATCTATTGTTTTAATCATAAATTTCAAAAATAGTGAGGAAGAATATATTACTTGTACATATTCTAAATGATTCAGGGCAGTTTAAACTTTTATTATATATAGTTTGTTTAACTGTAAAATTGCAACTGTCAATAGATAATTTCTCCGTTAGATTGAAAAATGTGTTTCTTTGTAAACTGCAAGTTGTACTTTGCATAAGGGACGCATTTCACATTGCAATCCATTTGACTCTTTTGCGAAAGAAAATAATGAAAAGTGAATAGTAAAAAATTTGTTTTCAATGTTGTCATCCATCATAACACATATCGGAACATAGATCTTTTAATTACTAAACTGTCATTTTCGTTTTGCCGGAATAAACTTTCTAAGAAACCTCATTTATAAGAAAATGATAAGAATAAGTAGAATCAAAAAAAAAAGAAAATTTTCTATATAGATATAATCACAATTCCTTGAGTAGAATGTGTAGGTTTGAATATCTGTGATTAGCTTGCGAGTTGAATTTTATATATAAATGGCGTTGAACCAGAGCCAGCTTATTTTCTTTTTTTTTTACAGATATCAGAAATCATAGGAAACATGTATGTATATATACTTGGATATTTCACTATATTTTACTCATGTAATTTAAATACTAGCATAAATTACTTTATCTCTTAACTTATAGAGCTAAATAAAACACCTCCGAGATGATTTAAAAACATTATTTCTATCTCCTCGAGCAACACGTTTTTTCTCGAACAGTCTTACATCTTATATAAGAGTCAGTTTCATCACATTTATAGCACAACAGAGCCGACAAAATAACAGCCCCAAGTCTGTTGTTATTGTTTCTAAACCATCATTTAGAGACCGTTTTTATTTATTATTTAATATGGTTTCTGATTTTGATGTTATTTCAATATTTACTCATTCCATATCTTTGTCTCAAGGAAACGTTCGTCTATGTTCACCATCTTACAAATTACTCAACATTTAACAACACACGAACATATTAAAAAATTTCCTCGTTTACTTTCCACGATACGCATGCGCTTTCCTTTCTTTCTCTTTTTTTTTTTAAATCAAGATGATTACCGTGTCCGCCTCCTTTTGCTCTGACTTCGTGTATTTTCTATTTGTTTTTCCTCTCCTTAATCTAATTATGCATCAGAGACATCCATCATCAATTATCAAATTTTGTTCAAGTCACACTTGCAAACATTTTTTCCTCATTTCATTTTCTCGAGAAAGGTGTAAAAATTTTCACTACGCACACAACACTATTTTAAATTCTCTTCCCTTTTTTTTCGGGTCTTTTATAATTCCGCTTTCGATCATCTACAGAGCTAAAAAAAGAAAACTCGTTCAATGTATTGCGACCGGACTTTGCTGCACGCAAACTCCGACCATGGGACTGTCTTCGCGGTCCGCTTGTGAACTAGAGGTGGGTCCGTTTTGTGTTGTCTGGGGATTGTGTTTTGGAGCGGGTCCGTCCGGCACTGCGTGTCCCGAATACGAGGTGTGTATAAGCGAGGAAGAACCGATACCCACTATCGGTATTGTCACTGGATAACGCTGCCTGTGCTGATGTCGAGACGACGGTGATGGATCGCAGTCCATCGCCATATACGTGGGTGGTTGATAACTGTGATTGGTCAGTTCTCTCTGACGTCCTCCTCCGATCATATTTAACCCTATAAAATAACATATATCATTAGATTTATTATAAATCTGTTTTCAACTTATTATTTATTAGGACTTGAACAACTATATGTGTTGGTGCAGTGGCAATTCCGTAGTTTTACAGGCAGTGTTCATATTTTTTTAAAATTAAAATTCATTAACATATATAATAGTTTTTTCTCTGTTTTAACATGATTTAGCAGAATGCTGTGAAACATATATTAATATTTCTATATTACATAACGGGCATAATACATTGCATCTCAATAAATTTCTTGTGTTCCAAATTGACTAAAAAGTACACCTGTTTTATCATAAAACCTGCCTACTTTATTTCTGTTAAAATCTGATTTTACTTTGCTTCCTTGTTTCAGTTTAAAGAAAAATGATCGCAGTTGGCTACTTTTGACTTGAATGAAATGGGACTCGTTTGAAAACCTAAGAAAATATAAATAAGATATCAGTTTCTTCTTTATTTATTTGTAATGCTCATTATTATGGTTACTATAATATTGGTTATGTTAGTTGGATGAAAGTTCAACGGTAGTTTACTCGCTTATCGTGCTGGGGGTCTGGGGATCGATTTAGTTGGCTGATAGTTGATGGTAAGCTACTGGCAGAATTTCACATCATAAGTGAATGCTGGCAGCGAAACATTTTAAGACGCACCACAAACGCGGGCGTGTCATGGCTTGTCAATATCATCTATAACCGCAACAGATTGTAATTCCTGTTGCAAAGGGTAGTATAGATCGACCTTTCTTGTATAGCAATAAAAATAACGAGACAGATAACGAAAAAACTTTTTTTAAAAATATAATGCCCTTGTCTAATTCGTTGATTCCAACGGCCAACTTACGAATACCACTAAAGAAAGTCTTTTGATTGCGTGCGGAGCCAAATTCCCACCGCTTTTACGACTTTCTAATCAGATTTGAATTTATTTTCCAAAGTCTTCCTAAAGACTTTATAATCTGCATCATTTTGTTTTTAGTCTCTAGCTATACCCGCTATAACTGGCGTTAAGTTGCTACGGGATGTGATCCCATAATTTAATAAACGTTGCCATGGAGAAGAATGATTTCTTCACTCAATATTTCATGGTGGTTTGTTCTTACAGTCTCTGACTTTAAAAAAAAAAGTTGATCGTAATATTGTTCATTGACAGTCTTCCGGTCAGCTAGAAAATCTTCTTGGATATCCCATCCCCACGCATTGCCTGCTGACAAAGTGGTTTGGAATTTTGTGTCATTTCTATACTGGCTTATTCACTTTCTGGAATATAATGACGCGTCAAAGATTCATCCATGTGGCCTAAAAAAATCATCTTCATTTTGAAAATATTGAAAAAATTTTTGCAAAATTTGAACTGATCCCTGTCTTTGTTCGTCAAACAAATTTCTCGGGGCTCACCGCACTCTAACTTTGTTAAAATTCAGCTCGTGAATAATAAACCTGAACATTGCGAACACTTCTTTTTAACAGACTGGCTAATTTGGGAATTTTTATCCGACTGTTTTCCAGAATAAGCTCATCAATTCATTGAATCGTCGAACCATTGATTCCAGTAGTGGACCTTGCAGCAAGAGGCAAATTTGGCACACATTTGCATAGCTTGGTGCGTATTCGTCGTGGCGCTCTTAAAGTGATAATGGTAGCCGACGTTTGTTACATGATAATGCACCATCTCATCGCTCGACGCTTATCACTGATTCTCTAACTACAAATGGCAGTTTATTTATAAACCATTCATCGTGTTCACCGGATTTGGCCTCCTGTGATTTCTATCCATTTCCAAACTACATTCGCCGATGAAAAAACAGCGTTATTTCGACGTCGACAGCGATCTTGAAGGACGTCTCTAAAGATTAAGAGATGAAGAGTCGTTTCATCATTTTCGTGGCTGCAATAAATAGTTTATAATCCGAAAGAATGTTTAATACAACTGTTATTATTTTGTATGCAACAAATATGACAGCATTTTCAATATTATTAAGATTTTTTCAAACGAGTCCTATTTCATGATTATAATGAAAGGCAAAGAATCCAAATAGAAACGGTGATTGAAATTTTCCCGACACGTCTTAAGACAGCGTTCATCCAAGCGAAAATGGCGAAAAATTCTCGATTGTTTAAAGTGGTGAGTACATAATACAAAATTGATAAACGACATGCATTTATTAATAACAACTATTCGTTCGTATGGCACTACAAGGTGATACCAAACAGAAAAAACGAATGATATTAATAACTGTGAGTTTTGCTAATAAACAGTGATTTACTTACAAAAAAAAAAAAAAAAAACAAGTACCACATTACAAAAACAAGCAGTGAATGCGTGCGCTACGGCTGAAGCCTATATCTTTAACAAAATAAATAAACAAAAATAAAAAGACTATCATCTACAGGGTAGTATTAGTACCTGTGTTAGTGTGTTTACGACACTCCGCCGTAAGACTATGTTAGTCATCGCTGTGTTCCTGTAACGTCTGCACAGAACACAACTATAAAACGGCATTAATACATCTCCCCTATTGTCTGTGTACTAAATACTTTGTGGTTTTATTATCTTTGCTACTAAGGTACAGCTTAAGCAGTAACTGGACGTATAGGTTGAATTGATATAAAATTTAACAAGAAAAGCTATAGAATAGATGGCAGTTTAAAATCTTGAACAATTTACACGTCGAATTGATCATACTATTGCTATCACTATTGTCATTTTTGGTAAATGTGATCACTAAAAAGACTAGACTACCGCAAAATCTTGAAAAAAAAATCGAATATTTTTTGATTAAATCATGGTGTAAAAATCTCTTAAAATATTCTATTCTCGAGATTTGGAATGTAGTTTATATTTACTTTTGAAACTGCAAAACCTAACTCAAAATGGTATATTTGCAAACTAGAAGTAGAATAACACATGCGCGAACCTGTTAATCGGTATGATTTACTAGTTTAAAGCTTATGGTGTTTCTAGTAAAAGGTTTTCCAATAGGGACATTGCAATTTTGTCTTTTAATACGAACGTGCCCTTGAACGTTTTTCATGATCTGTCAACGTAAAAACGTCAGTCCAGTTCAACATTTGGAAATAAAAATTATTACCGCAATTCTGAGTCGGTGGCCGCAACTTTAAGAGCGCTTACTCGAATTGTCGGTCGTAATAATTGCCCCACCAGACAGGCTGGCTGTGTGTGCCATACTGGATAAATTCGAGTCAAAATATTCGCTATTGGATGTGCCAGTGAGCTAACGCATCAATTGAAGTACCGAAAATATCACAGCGGAAAGTACTTCAGCTCAAAATGTGTCAAATTAGTCGATTCCACGACGTTGACAAGAATTGGGAATTTCTCAAACCACACTGTGCGTATGGATCTCGGTTTACACTCTTACAAGATCAAATTAACTCAGGCACTGAGGTCTCTCGATCATTTGAAACGTTGAAACTTCTCCGATTGGGCTATGCTAAAGCTCATTTAGGGCTTAATGGCTTTGCCAATAAGCAAAATATGCAACAAACACACACGTGCATCAAAAGGCTCCATTACAACCATAAAAAGTGACCGTGTGGTGTGGATTTAATGCCGGAGGTGTGATTGGACCATGTTTTTCGTCGATGAAAATGATCGCCATGCTACGGTCAATGGAGTTTGCTATCGTGTTGGGAGATTTATAGGCCAGAAATGGAACACATCAGTGATATGTGATTCCAACAAAATGGTGCCATATGTCACACAGCTGGTCAAAGAATTGATCTATTGAAAGGGAAGTTCGGTAATTGTGTAATCTTGAGAAATGGTCCGATCGGTGGCTACTTCGCTCATGCGATTTAACGCCGTTGGATTTCTTTTTATGGGGTTACGTCAAATCGTTGGTTTATGCCAAAAAGCTAACAACGTTAGAGGAACTCAGAGCAATATCGAATGCGAAATTGCCAACGTTCCGGCAGATATGTATGAAAGAGTGGTGGAAAATTGGCTCCAAAGAATCGATCGCTGCAAACGTGTTCGCGGTGATCAAATGAACGAGATCGAATTCCATAGTTAAGTGTAACATGTGTGCTGCACCTGGAATAAATTTCAGCCCAATATCTCAGTTATTCTGTGTTTTATTTAAATACAAAGTTGTTATGTCCTTATTGAAAAATCCGATATAAACAAGTTCTCTATACGAAAAAAATAGTGAAAGTAAATTGGGTAGTTTCTATGTAATAGGCCTCAGACAAAAAATGAAGTGCCTCAGTTTCATGTATCGTTAAGTCAGTCTCCCGAAAGTAATAAACGAACAATCCTCAAGCATAAATCTTCAGTAAATGAAAAATCATTGTATTAAATATTGTCCAATAGGTGTATAGTAAACATATGCATCAAGCGCTGCTAGCTTCTTATTTGTTTATGTTTTTATTTCTATAATAGCAATAAATTATTTACGTTTGCAATAATTCTCTAGTTGTCCTAACTTTTATGACCGGTAGTGTATATTTGAAATGGTTTTACGTAAAATATTTTAATATAAAGTGTGAATTTAAACACAGAAACGAACAGTTGTCGAACGTTATAGCGATTGTTTTTTATGCGTTGAATATCGAAAGAAACAAAAATTTAAATTTGAAACAATGTTTATCGTAAAAAATGTATGGGACATACCGGGGCAACTTAACATGGAGTAGAGAGAAGTAGATGAATAGAGGAGTTCAAACTAAATGAAATTTAAAACGCACAATGTACATTATTCATTGTCACTAAGCTACTTACTTGGACGTACATCGCGTATCCATCTGAGTTAATGTGCAAAATATACTTATACAATAAAATTTCTTTTCGTACTGATGTACATATATTAAATTTAAGATTTAGTGACACTCTCTAAGGCCACCTTTAACATCGAACGGCATTTTATGAACGATGATTTTCACATATTGCCAAAGTTATAATGCGGTGCTTAGTGAATTTAAACTTTTCTCTATGAAACGTTTCAGATTCTTGTTGAAATAGAAATTGTTGCCTGGATAGCAGTGTGTGCTCTTCGAGTAATATTGTTATAAATTATTAATTTATTCGATTTACAATTACTATGTATTATTACTAATTTTTTTCTCTGATATATGTACAGACTACTACTTTAGGTCATCTTTAGGTATGTGTTCTTTTAATTTGAAAGTTAATCAACACTGCCGTTCATTAGGGCACCCGTATTTCATAAAACTATTTATACAACATAGCTTCTAGGAAATTCATTCTTGTAAAATTGAGTAAGTATAGAGGAAGCATTAAATTTACGGAAATGCTGCATAAGTAACATTATGTAAATTACTTTATTACCTGCAATAAACCCAAAATTGGTTATTGCCACTACATAAATAAAAGTTTCTCGAAGTTCTTGTAATTGTCTTTCTGTTAAGGATGCTTTTAGTAATGACGTTTTAATTACCTCGGACAAGTTTCAGGTTACATTATCAAAATTGCCCTGAGTTACGTTTCTGTATTCGTTGAGAGATATTCCTGTGCGACTACTGTTGTTAAGACTGTTAAATATGCCGAAACGAAAAGAGTTAAACATAGAAACGAGTGCTCTTGTAATTGCGCACCATCAAGCTGGTAAAAGCAACCGGCAACCGTAGACTATACCGTCAAAAAATGCCTAGAAAGTGGCAGTGATCTGAATAAATCGCAAAGTGGGAGACCCAGAGCGACAACTTCTGCTGAAGATCGTGCAATAGTGGTAACTAGCAAAATAAATCGACGGAAAACAGCCCCAGAAGTCGCTGCTGAAATCGATGAAGGCCGTCGAAAGTCAATAAGTGTAACTATAGTCAAACGTTGCTTGTACAGACGAATTGCGATGAAAAAAAAACGTTATTGCGCATATAGAATAAACGAAAACGCTTAAACTGGGCTCGCGAACACCAGCATTGGGCGGTTGAACAGTGGAGTAAAGTCTCGTGGACCGATGAGTCAAAGTTCGAGATGTTCGGTTCAAGAAGACGAGTTTTCGTTCGAAGATCTACAAGGTGAACGTGCGACAGAACAATATATTGTTTCTACGGTTAAACATAGCGGTGCTTCTGTAATGGTCTGGGGTTGTGTTGGTGGCACGGTCGTGGACGATCGATTAAATATTAAAGGAAAAACAGCATCGAAACATTTTAGAGAACAATGGTATTCCTTCAGGATTAAGACTTTGGGGTCCCAATGTTGTATTCCAAGATAATGTCCGGAATCATACATATAAACTGTGCAAAGATTATTTGCAGCACTTGGAAGCAGAAGGATCCATCAAAGTTATGGAGTGGCCTCCCAAAGCCCAGATCTAAAATCTGGGAGGAACTTGATGAGGAGATTCGGAAATCAGCACCAATATCAGAGGCTAATTTATGGAAGTAGCCGCAAGAAGCATGAGTCCGGATAACACCAGATACCTTGACAAAACTGACTGTAAGAATGCCGCGATTGTATGCTGCCGTTATCAAAAACAAAGGAGATCACATAGACAAATCATAAGTTTAGATATAATATGTAATCCATTTGCCGATATGTAAATACCTATGTATATGTAAATAATAAATTCGCTAGTACTTTTAGACATTTCTTGTAAATCTATGGGTGCCCAGATACTTCTGAACGGTAGTGTATATAGGAAGTATAGGAAAAACAACTTGCAAAGTTGATATACATACGTCCTGCGCTTTTCCAAAAATTTGTATTGGTTTTCTTCTGGAATTACTATTTATATATTTTCATTTTTTTTGGAAATAAATTATTATTATTAATATCGTGCACTTGAGTATCCGTATTTCAACAAAGAAGATTGTAGAAAGGAAAAATATAATGTTCAATAAATAATCAAATATCGAAAACGCGGCTTTCGTCATGAAAGAAACTAAAATTTATGTAGATTAAGCTGTAGCGTAGTAGCGTCTCACCGACGAATATATGAATGGAAACGAGAGCAAACTGGCAGAACAGAAAACTTTAGCACGGCTAAAATATGTATCTCGAACGTTAGCGATGTGACATTTCTAATATTAAAGACTAGCTTTTCGAGGAAACTTACCGTGCTGACTACTAGACGTAGACATGTCCATGTTAACGACTGCCGGACTCGAACTCGTACTGTTTGCCGTGTTTGTGCCTTCGTCCGCAGTTCTCTTGAAGAAATTGTGCTGTAGAGCGTAGTATGGTGTTATTCTCGTTTTGGGATCGTAGTCAAGCATGCGAAGTATCAGATCCTTAAATTTCAGGTAGTCCAGCATTAAGTGACCCGGTTCGCCGAATCGTCTGCCACCCGGCCCACCGTTTTCAACGCCTAGGATGTCGTGCAGTTTTTTCGTGCCTGGTGGTTTGTATTTTTTACTGTCTTTCGTTTTTCTCAGAACGTATCTGTAACGAAGAACCAGAAATGAATAAGAAATGAGACAAATATTAAATTTAACTAATGTATTGGGTTGGCAACTAAGTACTTTCGGTTTTTACTGATAGAGAGCGTTGTTTTATTTTTTGTATAACGTATGTTAGTGCTGTACTTTACTGTTTGTCGTGTGATACTAGTCACATTGACGTAACTTCAGAAGCAAGTAGTGCGCGATTTTTATTAAAGCTATTAGTTGTGGGTTAATTTTAAATGGAGTGCAGAAACGAACATTTTCGACATATTTTACTATTTTATTTCCGTAAAGGAAAGAAAGCTGCTGCGGCTCACAAACAGATATGTGAAGTTTATGGTGCTAATTGCTTAACAGAGCGCAAGTGTCAGAATTGGTATAAAAAATTCCGTTCTGGAGATTTTTCCCTAAAGATGAGCAACGTTCTGGTCGGCCTACTGAAGTTGATGACCAAATCAAAGTCATAATTGAAGAGGATCGTCATATAACTGTTCGAGAGGTTGCAGAGAAGCTACATGTATCGCACACAACAATTGAAAAACATTTAAAATGTCTTGGGCTAGTTAAGAAGCTTGATATTTGGGTACCTCACGAATTGAAAGAAATTCATTTAACACAAAGAATCAACTTTTTCGATATGCACCTTAGACGAAATGAAACCGACCCTTTCTTAAAAAGAATCATCACTGGTGATGAAAAATGGGTCCTGTACAGTAACATAGTTCGCAAACGATCATGGAGCAAACACGATAAACCAGTACAAACCACATCGAAAGCTGAATTGCATCCAAAAAAGATCATGCTGTCAGTTTGGTAGGATTACAAAGGTGTTGTGTTTTTTGAGTTACTTTCAAGGAACCAAACGATCAATTCTGATGTTTACTGTCAACAATTAATAAAACTGGATGAAGCAATCAAAGAAAAACGGCCAGAATTGTCAAATCGGAAAGGTGTAGTTTTCCACCAAGATAATGCGAGGCCTCACATATCTTTGGCAACTCGTGGGAAACTATTGGAGCTTGGCTGGGAAGTGATGCCACATCCCCCATACAGCCCTGATCTAGCACCATCTGATTACCATTTATTTCGAAGTTTGCAGAATTCTTTGAATGGTAAAACTTTCACAAATGACGATGACCTTCACTCGCACCTGGTTTTTTGCTGATAAGGACCAGAAATTTTATGAGCGCGGAATCATGCAGCTGAAAGAAAGATGGCAAAAGGTCATTGAGCAAAATGGAAAATATATAATTGATTAGAAACTATTCTTTGTTTAAAAAAAAAGTGTTTTATTTTATACTACAAAACCGAAAGTACTTAGTTGCCAACCCAATAAATAACGACGAACATCCTTTTACAAAAAAAATTTGTGGTTACGAAAAGCAACATCGAACTTAGTTGCTAACCCAATATTTGGTTGATCAGTAGCGTAGTGAAAAGGAATTAGCAAATACCTTTGCCAAAAATTGTGTATAAATTAGAAATTTCATTTCCAGACAATGAACTCATAATTTTTTGATATAGAGAGTGCAGTTTTAATTTCAGAAAAGTGTAAATGATTTATTACACACACTATAAACAATATGGCAAATTTTGAACAAACATTTCTAGAACATAACAGGTTGTTACAAAAGTTTGCAGTATTTTTGGTTTCTAGAATGTTAGGCATATGTGAAAATTATTTTAATGTTATATTATTGATTAGTCGAGTAGTTTTTGAATTCGTGCAACGATTATTTTCTTCATTTACAAAAAGAGTGAAATGTCAAGGAGAAAAAGGCAACAAGATGAATTAATGCATTGGAAGCCGCTTTAGAGAACCATTTGTGTCATTTACGGAGAAAACGTAATTGGGGAGAGTACAGCACGGAAATGGTTTTTTCATAAAAAGCATAAACAATTGTTAAATGCATTTTAAATTCGTAGGTGTTAAGATAATATTTCAGCTTACCTGCCATCCGATAGTTTGTCGAAAAATTTCCGTACTTTGCTACCTTGATCGAGTAAATGTTTTGGCGGCATACCCAACACTTCTATTATTTTATTCATTTGGTCTGCTTCGTTGGCACCACTAAACAGAGGTTCGCCTGTGTGCATCTCGACCAAAATACAACCCAACGACCACATGTCTATTGCCAAATCGTATTGAATGCCGAGAAGCACTTCCGGAGATCTATAAAACCTTGACTGGATATACTGATATATCTGAAAGACAATATTTAATATCAGCATGCATCGAAACATCAGAAGCAAAGGATTGTATCGCAATTTTAAAGTGAAAATTAGAACACTGTATGGTGTATGGAATTTAAGATTTTAGATCCAATTTAATTTTAAAGAGTAAGAAACTTTCAAATTTAAATTCACCGCTTAATTAATTTATAAAATAACAAACTTATGTATAGTTCGGTGTAATAAAATTATTTATTAATGTAAATCGGACATCGTAAAATGTCAATTATACCGTCGGTTGTCGTTGCCACTGACAACCGAAACAAAATATTCAAACCTACAAAGCCGTAAATAATAATAAAGCAGTAAAGTTGTCCCAGTTTATTTTTACGCACCTCAATTTTACTTTGATGTACTACGATTTTTTTTTGCACAGAACTGTACAGTGAAATGCAAAAAATTTGGGACTATTTTTTAAAGGAAGGCTTTGTTTTGATGAAAATTATTCAGCATTGTAAAGAATTTTAATATTTATTTAATAAGTTTCTTTCCAAATGCTAATTCAGTAGTGCGACGGTTTTACATTTTATTTAAATAAATTGAAAATAAGGACAATTTATATTTTGTAGGGAAATTGTAAAAAAGAAGATTATGAAATTATGGAAATTAAGTTCTTTCCGAAACGAACCCCATTCATATATTATTGTTGAAGTTCGTTTTTTAGTTTAAAGCCGAAATTCGTAGGAATATTTCTTTTTCACTCTACATCCCAAAACATTTTGCATTACAAGGTAAAAGACTAAAAATTATTATTTTCTGGGCTGGTGAAAGATTGCTAGATGCCTGCCCTACCAATTAGGCAGCCAGTCAGTCCTTTAACACGTCATAAATCGTACTATGGAAACACATCTAATATTTAAAATGCGTAATCAGGTTATTTTGTTAAAGGACTGGAAGCTATACTGCCTGGTAGCTTAACTGGTAAGGCAACAGTCTAGCAAACGGTAGATGGAGGTTCGAGTCTTTCTCCAGCGCAGAAATTTTTAATCAATTTCTGTGATTTTAATTAACGATAGCATAGTAGAAAATAATAACTTTCATTAATTTCCCATCGTAAAGACATCAAGGTAAAACACTATTCGAGTCCGGATAATATTGGATGTGTGTTATAATAAAAAATCATTCTTGATGTCCACACATAATTTTGAACGAGAACCACCCTCCTCTTTGTTGCTTTCAAAAAGACTTTTTTGGTCGAGCATCATCTTCTCGCCACTTTTAGCAACCTTCTCAAGATATAAGCTAATACCGGAAATTGATTAATCGCACTGCAGAAAGGATACTGCGTAATATTTTCTTCCAGAGCAATGCTTTGTTCTACAATAGTATTTTTCAGACGATCGCATCATCCAGCTTTTTCCGGTGATTTTTTTTGCTCCCATTTTCTCTTCGTATTCAAAATAGTGCTTTTTCCATGGATGAGACTTGCACGTTGTATCATCAATACTGCAGTCTTGTTGCAAAGTTTTCATTGTAGTCTCTTTTCGGCTTCAATTAATTTACAGTAATTTACAGTAAGTACCGTTTATGTCACTTTGAATAGTTTTGTTATCCTTTAGGCACGTCCAATAATTTTTTACATTGTTTTAATTTGTTTTTTCTTAAATACAGATCAATTTTAAAAACTTTAAAAATTATTAATTTAACACGATATTTGATATGTAAAAATATTTCCAACGAAAAATTCCTTTTTTAATTATCATCTGTGGATCATAAACTAAGACCTCTTTCCACGAAAACTACCATGATGTATGTAGTTTTCATTTTCTAAAATATTTATTTTACTTTTATGTAATTCCTAATTATGATTAAAGATTCAAGCTGACAGAGAATAATATTTAAAGTCGTGTGACATATTATGCTAAAGTGCTTTTTAAGTATATCGTGATCTTAATTATTTCTAATTTTGGAGTGCCTTTTCTGTTTCGTCACTTGCCAATAGCTAATGGACTACGGTAGCTACCCATCATCTCATCGATTTCATTACAAGCTATATCTTTTAAAAAATATAAAATAATGTACATGCAGTGATCACGTGGTTCAGTGTGTATCACGTTCGCGATATACAATAAGCCCTGTCCAGAGATATAGACACGCAAGTATACGTATCGTTCGATACATTATATATTGCACTCCTGCTGTTTAATTACATTACTTCATTACAGATTTCGCAATTAATTTTTTCTTTAATTTCAAAGATTGTTGCTTTCTTTTTACTAATATTGGCTTAGCTTTTTAAATATCCTGGACTGTTTATGCTCATCATAAATTAGCTTATTACTATTTTTAAAATTATTTTAACGCTGTTGATAGTCAGAAACTCCATCAACTTCATTATTTTCCCCATACACACGGCGTAATAATAATTTTTCGCACCAACATATCTTTCTTTTCCCACATCATAGCGTTGGAATGGTAAGTCGCTTTTATAAAATAAAATATTACTGTTACAAATTTGTTGCATCAGTACATTATTAACCACAGAACGCTTGCACTATCGTTTGGTAAAGATCTAGTCTAAGAATTTATATTAAAATAATGACTTAGTATAAAGGTAAGTGTTGAGTAGTTACTTTTCTTATTTTTGATCCTATGAAATTGTAGTATCATACTAAGAATAAATCTAACACACGAGAGATTGTCTAAATTTCCATGCCACTTAAAATTTTTTACCTAAACGCCATCTAGTGGATATTTAATAATTGAAATATATAATTTTCATGCTCTTACTAGAATTATTTATATTTATATTAAATCAATTAAATATTGTTTATTGAAGAGCTAATGTTCTTAAATTTAACTTGCAATATTTCGCTGCAGTCGTTGTTTTTGCAACACTAACTTTGGCGTAGTATTTTTCAATCCGCTTTATATTGAGAAGATAAGTACTGCAGTAAAATATATTTGAAAGATAATGCGTAGAAGGAAGTGCATTTGCAACATAATTTAATTAATTTTGAACTATTTCCAAATTGCTCGTGTATATTACCGAACAGTTTACTAAGTAGTGCAATTTGGCTACAATTGCAGATATTATGGATCATTCATTATGTGATAAATTTCCTGAATTTATTAATCTTTTTCATTTTTTTAAAATATATAAATTACAAAGCTCTCTGACGGCAAGATGATCATGCAGCATAGTTCTGATTTGGGTCATACTTATGCCAAATGATGTGTGAATATCTCTGTATGTGCAGTGGTTGTCTGTCTTTATCATGTTGTTCACGTAATTGTTGTAATTGCAGTGGCAGGCGGTTCCTCACAATGCTTTTCTTTGAGCGGAACACGTCCACGTTCGAATGCGGTATACCACCGCTCAACGGTTACCAAGGACGGTGCTTCATCGCCAAACAATTGCTTAACTTTTTGCAAACACTGTTACCGCGTGAGATCGTCTTTAAAATCGTAATAAACCATGGTTCGAAAATTTTCGCAAAACCAACTTTATTTAAAAAATTACTAAAAAGAGCTATTCGGACTAAAAAATCTCTGACAAACATTTCCAATAGCGCCACCTTACGGAAAGTAGCTGAACCGCAAAACTTTTAAAGCAACCTACGTATAATGCTACAAGGCATTGATCAAAATCAAAATTATGTACTGTCGTAACGATTATGGCAACAAATGTACTGATAAGTATTAGACATATTAATGCTAGTTAATGAGTGGTTTTTGGTAAAAACGAGTTATGAATATGTTATTAAACGATCAAACTAGGGTTGCTTACTTACCCGGTGTCCGAGCTGACACGAACTGCCGAAATCTACGATTTTAATCGCCGAACGTTTTGGATTGCACAAAAGGATGTTTTCCGGTTTCAGATCGCAGTGGATGATGTTCAGTTCAGGCGTGGAAAGGAACAACAGAGCAGTACAAAGTTGTTGAGCGAACTTTCTCGTGAGGTTCAGCGAGACTCCTCGGAAATTCGTGTTCCTCAGTAGGTCGTAAAGATTATACGAAAGGAGTTCGAAGACTAGACACAGATGATTGCGCCACATAAAGTGTCTTTTTAATTTAACTGCAAAAAAGAAACATATATTGTCATTCAAAGATTACTTTAAATCATCATTTAAATTCAATAAATTTCTTCCAGTACAGTACTACGCACCTATATAATACTTATTTTCCGCGTCCGCCCTATTCATCATTTCGAGGAGTTTGACCTCGATCTGCGCCTGGTTGAGGAAAGGTTTTTTGTTTTTTATTATTTTGATGGCGACGTAGCATTGCTCTTCGTGATCGAAGGCCTTCACCACCTGGCCGAATGAGCCTTTGCCTATCAATGAATCGATTTCGTATCGATCAAGGAACTTTTCACCGTTCTTCACGATGTAATCGTGGTTGTCGTCGTCGTAACCATCGTTGTACAGCTTTCTTTCCTTCTTATGTGAACTGTCTTCGCCCTGTGTTTGAGCTGCTCTTCTTTTCTTCTTAGCATAGTACACCTATAAAAAAATGATGCGAAATTAGTGGAAAGTACTATTTATTTGTCTTAAAGACACTTAGAAGGCAACAATTTATAGAATATATACGTCGTACAATCAATTGTATCAGTTAGATAAGTAACTTTTGCAATACAGCTTTGTTTATTTAATTTTTTCAAAGTAATTTCCTCTACACTCAATACACAAAGTATTAGTCCACCGGTATTCAAATCTTTTAATTCCTTCAGAAAAGTAAGTTTTGTAGAACTGTTCAAATGTGGTTTAATTTCAGTGATCGGCTCCTTATACGATCAAAATTTCTTAACATTGAACTAAATTTTTAATTCGGAAGAAAAGAAAAAGACTAAGGGAGCAAATCTATCAAATAGGCTGGATGCGGAAGTACTTCAAAATGTTCATTCCTTCTTTAAATTGGGCCTTCCGCGTTGTATTGCATGGTGCAATTGGTCTATAAAGATGCATGGTACTCGCCTGTTATCTTATTTCTGAAAATAATCGTTTAGAAGAATTCTACTGCAGTTACAAAAGACATACAGACATAACTTTTCTGGTCGAGCGCAGTTTGCGTAATTTTATTCTATGATCATCTAGCACCATACCACGTATTTTTTTAATAATTTTTAGAACACACACGCCGACTACGTTTTTCATTAGATATACTGGTCCAGTAACATTTAAACTCAGACATTTAATTTGATCAATAAGGTTGATATATAACCCCTTTCCACAATTAACTATTTGTAAATTCTGTATACGCATTTCGACAACCAAGTTGTCATCATCAGCAGATAATTTCACAAGTGTCGCACCTTGTAAAACACGGCGAAGAATTTTTACGAAAAATACACTCCGTACGCGATCCGCACCGTTGCAAACCAAGATGTACACTGTGTACACAGTGTACATCTTGGTTTGCAACGGTGCGGATCGCGTACGGAGTGTATTTTTCGTACAATTTCTTCGCCGTGTTTTACAAGGTGCGACACTTTGAAATTATTTATGATGACAACTTGGTTGTCGAAATGCGTACACAGAATTTACAAATAGTTAATTGTGGAAAGGGGTTATATATCAACCTTATTGATCAAGTCAATCAACCACAGGCTCCATCAAATTCAACTCAGACATTTAATGATTATAATTTTCTATTTTGATCTTTAAAAATAAGTACTTAACGGTACTCCACTTTTTTCATGTCTCGAAACAAGTTAAAAACATTTCACTTCCTATTTCAATAATAGGCGAAGGACGAATAAGATTTTTTGTTTCTCTCTTACGTCAGGTTCACTAATTACTGATCAGCCCTCGTATGAATAACAAAGATTTCGTTGAAGCTTGTCGTCGTGTTATTAGCATGCTCATAAGTAAATACTTATTAAAAACGGAAGAAAGAGTAGGGTCAAAGTAGAGAGAAGAAGAATACTTAATAAAGGAAAAAGAATTGTAGGTACACTTAAATACATATCGTTTCGTTAAAAAAAAACAAAAACAAAATGATTACGAAAAAGAGAGAAATTTTAAACATTATGAAACCGTAATGAATGTATACGGAAGAAGTAGCTCGTCAGAGAAAGAAGAAGACAGATAGAAGAGTACGAGGTAAAGGAGAAAGATAGAAAAGCACGAGGTATTGACGATATAAGTAATATATTGGCAGAATCTGTCTTCACTTGCCAACTTATTATCTATTTGGCGATGCGAAGCACGATCTGTTGATGGCAGTAAAAGTTATGGGTAAGTGACAGGCCAGGCGACAGTCAACACATTGGCAAAGCGTGAGCGCCGTTCTTCTGCACCAGGAGAGGCGCCCGCCTTTTTCCAGACAAAATAAAAAAAAGACGGAAGTAGAGAAAATTAATTGCGGATTCGCGGAAAACTCAAGTACAAGACCCTTTTAGCACTGTTTTACTGTCGTCACGTGAGGCCTCTCGAAAGAAAATTACTTGCAGAATATTATCCACAATAATTTAACAATCATTAGAACGCATTTAATAATGTTAACATGGCAATAACTACGTTTTGGTTATTGCTGTTCTAGTACTTACGAGAGATAACTTTTAGTCATTGCTGTGTGTTGACCTTTTATGGTGTAAAATGTATGAATCACTATTAAAATACAACTTAAACTAAAGAATTGAAGGGAAAAAAAAACAATTTATTACGAAATATCCGGTCAATTTTTAATAATACAAGGTGTTTCAAAAAGAATATACGTATTTCGAATGCATATATTTAGTAAACTTTAAGATATACGAATATGAAACTTTACACACATACGAGGGAGCGTTTTTATATTCGCGGAATGGGGGACAAGGGGTGGAAATAAAAAAACCAAATTATTTTTCTTTTTCAATATATTCACCTGCAAGACGGATACATTTTTCACATCTTTCAATTAATTTATTTATACCCTCATAAAAAAATGATTTCTCTTTATCTGCAAAATACGCCGAAACTGCCTCCTTGACTTCATCATCGGCAGTAAATTTTTTACCCCGCAGCTCTTTTTTCATTTTCGGAAACAGGTAATAATCACTCGGGGCCAGGTCTGGGCTGTAGGGTGGGTGATTCACAATTTCGAAGCCCACCTTATGCAGGGCAGCTAACGCAACGCGGCTCTTGTGGACGGGCGCGTTGTCGTGCAAAAGCAGAACACCTTTTGTCAATTTTCCCCGTCTTTTCTCTTTAATGGCTTCTTTTAGTCGCCCTAATATTGAAGCGTAATATTCTCCGGTTATAGAAACACCTTTATCTTTATAATCAATCAACAATATTCCTTCCGAGTCCCAAAATACCGTTGCCATGAGTTTCCCAGCTGATTGTGACACTTTAAATTTCTTGGGAGGTGCTGTGCCCTTTTTATGCCACTGCATGGAGTCTTGTTTGGACTCAGGTTCATAATGATGAACCCAAGTTTCGTCTCCAGTAACAATTCCACTCAATACACCATCCTTGTCTTCATTACAGAGGTCCAAAAATGCACGCGAACACTCTACGCGCTGTTGTTTTTGCGGCGGCGTGAGCATTCTCTGCACCCATCTTGCGCTGACCTTAGACATGCCGAGATGATCGTGTAGGATTTTAAAAATTGTTGTATCGGATACTCCAACCATTTCTGAGAGTTGTTTCTTCTTTAGTCGAGCATCTTCGAGTACAATTTATTCAACTTTTTGGATAAGTGCTGGCGTGGTCACCTCAATGCTCCTGCCCTGCCTCGGGTCGTCTTCAAGGGATTCCCTTCCCTGTTTAAATAAACTATGCCACTTGTACACCATGGTTTTTCCTGGACAAGGGTCGCCGTAAACCAATGGCATCTCATTCATTATGGTCGCGACTGATTTTCCTTGCCTGGTAAGGAACTTTATAACGGCACGATATTCGATTTTTTCCCATATTTCACTTTTCACTCCTGATTATGTTACTTGGTTGACGATAGCTCAAAGACTAACTGTCTAATAACAATGAAACTTCGTATTTATACTAATCATGAATCGCTGCATAGGCCACGCCCCCAATGCGCCTACTCACCCCTCTACAACTCGCTCATTCCGCGAATATAAAAACGCTCCCTCGTATTTACGAACCTCTCAAGTTCAGATTACAGATGTTCAATATGTCCTCCATCAGCGACACGAACAATATCACATCGATATTCAAGCATGTCCTTCGCCACCGATGTTATTGCAGTACGGATCCGAATCTTTAACTCTTCTAGATTCTGTTGGAGTGGTGGTAAATAAACGTTGTCTTTAACGAAACCCCACAGAAAGAAGTCACGGGGTGTCAAATCCGGAGACCGTGGAGCCCAGCTGAGACATGCTAAGTCACCAGCTCATTGACGACCAATCCAATGGTTCTGTAGAGTTTCATTCAGATATTCACGCACTTGGCGACTCCAGTGGGGGAGTTGAAAAATGAAGTTGTCTTCGTGCAGCCTCGGAAACAAGCAGTTTTGTAACATAGCGAGATACTGCTGACCGTTAACCGTGTTTCCATCAAAGAAGAATGGGCCGTAAACAGATGATCGGGATATTGCACAAAACACATTGATTAAGCGAATCTCGTACATGTTCACTGGCTGCATTGTGTTTGTTTACCAGACTACTAACATAGAAAGTCGCTGCATCACTGAACATGATGCGTTGTGCGAAAGTGTTATCATTGTCAATAGCATTAAGAATGTCGTTATAAAATGTCACACGTTTCTGTTTCTCATCAAGACGCAGAGACATTGTACTTGTACGGCTTCATAACCAACCGACGTCTCAAAACACGTCAAATTGTTGTTCTAGGCAGTTGTAACTCCTGACTGGCACGACGAGTTGATTTTGAAGGTTTACGTTGGAAAGCAGTTCGAATTCTTGCAACATTTTCTTCAGAAACACGAGGGCGGCCAGGACTCTTTCCTTTATATATACATCCTGTATCTACAAACTGTCGATACCATCTGCGAATGTTCCGCCCATTCGGAGGATCAATTTGGTAGCTCAACCTGAAACGTCTTTGAACTGTAATCACGGAATTGCACTTCGCAAACTCGAGAACACAAAATGATTTCTGCTACGGAGTAGCCATTTTAAACATATGATGGTTACCAAGAAAAATAGAAGACAACTGACATCTAGCGACTATTAAATAAACTAGACTATGTATTCGTTTCTCCAATAGCCGAGCCGACAAAATAATACTTTGTAAAACGTATATTCTTTGTGAAACACGCTGTATAAAATGTTTATGTTATAAAATGTGTCCTACATTTTCTACACCATTTTTTTTTTTATAATTTGGTTTATTACATTGTCACACCGTGCATGCAATTACTGTATGTAGTTATACGTGCCTGTTTCAAGCGTGCTATTTACGTGCATTTCGCAGATAAAGTAATGATTTTGCAGTGCAGTCTCGGTGTGAAAATTTAATTTCGAGTTCTCCACTTCAGAACTCGAAAGGCCGTGAAAATCTATTAAAACTTCTAAAAGTACCAGTAGCGCAGCGATTGTGAGAATACTATATTCGTACATCAAAAGGCCACCAACACTAAATAAACTAAATGTACACACTATTCTAATGTTGTATATTCATAGACAGGGAAAATGTTAAAAAGTACAGGAAACACAAGGTGTCTTCTCTAAGTGAAAATAATGGTATGCGGCACGTTTATATTGAATAGTTTATAGTTGCAATACATTTGTAACTATAAAAAGCTCAAAAATAGTTTAGAATGTTACATTTAAAAATTGAAGCAGCTTTGAGTTTGAAGTACGTGAAATTAGCACTAATTGATTTTATAAGCAAATTGAGTGTATATAATTAAGCGATTTTACGATGTGAAAATAAAAAATTCAAATATTAACCGCTCTTTACATCGTACACAAAGGGTACTAGGAAAGTTTTGCAATACAGCTTTGTTTATTTAATTTTTTCAAAGTAATTTCCTCTACACTCAATACACCTCTCCATCCTCCGAAACCAATCTTTAAACCAGTTCTGCTAGGGAGTAAAGCACACTCGTTGTCCCAAGCCCGCAGAAGGTGGAAAACCGCCTCCCTTTTAGCTTCATTTTCACATGTGGGAACAGTGCAAAGTCACAGAGAGCAAGATCTGGACAGTAGGGAGGGTGCTCGAGAAGTTTCAATCCTGTCGTGGTCGAATATTCTGTGCAGGCTTTGACGCGGTGAGCTGGAGCATTATCGTGATGGAGGAACCAGGTGTCCATTCTTGACTTTGGCCGCAGGTTCTTCATAGATCCAATGACTTTAGGCAGGCACTGTTCAGTTTACCACTTAGCTGTGACTGTCTTCTGTGTGTCCAAAACGACGCGTTTCACAATATCACTCGATTTGAAAAATACAGCTATCATTTTCTTCTTTACAGATCGAGATTTTCTGACAACTACGGGTGTGTCCTCATCATCAAAGACCCAAACTTTGTTTTGAGCTTTGGTCGGCACATTGTAATAGTACAGCCAAGCCTCGTCACCTGTCGCGATGTTGTTCACATACCGAGATTGTCCCTTATTAAACTTTTTTAGCATCTCCCGACACCAAGCCACACGTCGTGTCATATGCTCTTGTTTTCCTCCGTAACTGACGTTCGTGACCTTCCCGGCCTCTCACGATCCTCCACAATTAAATTCCCCCTTTGGAATTTTATATACCACCTGAATATCGTTGTGCGATATGGACAAACATCATCTAGTACAAGAGTCATTTCTTTGAAGCACTGGTCTATGTTTAAACCACGCACGAAATTATAACGCAAAACTGCCCTTATCTCATTTTGTGACCACGATGCCATCGCAAGCATTTTACACTCTCATTCCTAATGAATAACTGAGCCCATCGATATGGCGCGGCGGCTACTATGCACGTATGAACATATCTCAACAAGCAGCAACAAGCAGCTTCCTACGATTCATTGTTGCGTTATATTGCAAAACTTTCCTAGTACCCTTTGTATTGTCCATATAACACAAGGAGGAGAACGCTCGAATAGAAAATTTCAATGCACTCCGAATTGTAAAATTGTATCAAAAACATTTTCTGTGAGAAAGTGATTTGCTGAATATAACTTTTTTAAATATAATGGTCCAAAACATCGCAGCGAATGTTGTACGGCATGGAAAGTGTAACGTAGCAACCATGACACAATGGTTGTTTTGGAGTCCCAATGTGAATCAAACAATTTTTAATATGTGCGCGTGTGGGATCAAAGTGAAATCAATAATTTGTCAATTCGACGAATCGAGAATTTCGGGAAAGTAGAGGAGTTGATTCTGAACAAAGTTAATTAGTGGTACGCCGCGAAATATTGAGTGAAGGCATCACTCTTCTCTATGGTAATGCTTATTGAATAATCGGATCACATCCCCTAACAGCTTAACGTCAGTTATAGAGGGTAAAGCTAGAGACTCTGTAAGAAGAGTGATGCGGACTATAAACCCTTTAGGAGACTTTGGAAAATAAGGGATTCAAATCAAACGAGGAAGTCATAAAAGCGTGCGCAACCAAGACTTTTTTAGTGGTATTTGTAAGTTGCCCGTGCTTTGGAATAAACGTACATATATTTAGGAAAGAGCATTGTATTGACAAAAAGAAGGTTTTTTTTCGTTATCTGCTTTTACTATTTTTATTGCTGTACAAGAAAGATCAACCTATACTATCCTTGTAACAGACACTACAATCTGTTAAACAAAAAATCAACAATGACATTATTAAAGTACGGAACAAATTCTGGCTCTTTAAAATTGAAGGCAAACAGGTGTCTGTGTGATAATTTGAATCCATTAAGAAGAAAATGGTGATTGTCGTCTTTGCCGTGAGACAAGTTGTAAAGTATGTGTTACTGGAAGCACAAAAGACAATCACTGCAAAGTGGTACACTAAAAAATGAATGCTAAAACACTTAAAAAAATTCGTTCTCGTACGCTCCAGACCAACATTCCAAAGTCTGTACCAAGAATTTAGCAAGAAATTTGTTGAAGCGGTTGGAAGATTCACCATATAATCTAGCACCGTGCAATTTTGCGCTGTTTCCACACGTTTTCTAACGATAAAGATCTTTCTAGAGAGTGGGATGATGAGAATGCTTAACTTTCAGGGGAATAAAGTGCGCAGAATGCTCCACAAAAGCTTCTACAATTTCTTTGCTTTTTAGAATTTTTGGGAAGTTCCAAATTGATATACTAATTTAATTCATTGCAATTCACACATAGACAATCAACACCATAATCCCAAAATTGTTCCTAAAACGAACAATTTCAAAGTAATTTCTTAATCGGGAAATAATAACAGAATTGTCTAGTATTTTGTATTAAAACTCAAATAGGTATTTAAAGGTATTCCCTAGCATTTACGCTTTTACTTCAAAGAAATTTATTTTTACTTTCGAACTTTGTGACTTTCCAGTTTTATGATCGCAATCAATAAAAGTTATATCAATTGTTTTGTACGGTTTACAATACAGCAAAACGTGTAGAAGTGATAATGACTTATGGTTTCTCGAAATCGTTTTCTAATAATAGTTGCGATCTTTAATGAGAGATATCCCGCTGGAAATGTAAGACACACATGTAATGTACACGTTCACCGTTGTAAAATGAAATTTCTTCAGGAACTTAGGTACTGATGTTCCAAATTCAGGAATTGATTCTTGTAAAATTGTGATACACAGAAATCGTTTCAAATCGTAAAATGTAATAAGCGACAACTTACAGACTTAGGATTTAAATTTGTTATTAAGTTCGAAAAACTGATCCTGAAGAAAATAAAGAAAGGATACTATTGCACTCTATAAGATTTATTTTCCTTTCGTAGTCATAATTCTTATATTTTCAAGAATATGTATTTATATTTTCTTGATAGAAACGGCAACGGAGAATATTAATAACGGCCGATTTTCAATAGTTATAGACGATATTGGGGGATTAATATAGGAAAAGAGAAAAAGAAGTGGGTTCTCGGAAATAGTAAACTACAAAAGGCATTGGTTTGTTTCGTAGATTCTTAAAAAAATTTATTGGAAAAGTTTTATATATATATGCGTCCATTCATAAAACTTAAGACTTTGAATATGTAAAATTTATATCAATTTTTACACTACTTTGTAATATTCTAAGATTATAAACAATTTAAGGAACATTTGCGACAATACCAGGATGATTCAATGTGGTTAAATAAATTTTTTTTTGGACAAAAAAAATTTATTTATCAATAGTCTCCTTCCTCGTTAAAAACGATATTCCAAATTAGCAATCCCTTCATTGTAGGCCGGTGAAACATATACTACTGTGGGCAAAAAATAGTAAGACTTTTTTCATAATTTTTAAATTCTTAATTTATTCTTCCAAATCTATTTCGTCCCCCTCAAAGTAATCCCCCCTGGCCCCAATACACTTGTGCCAACGTTTCTTCCAATTCTCGAAACAGTTGTTAAAGTCAATTTCAGGAATAGCCTTCAATGCGCGTAGCGATTCACGTTTAATGTCTTCAATTGACTCAAAACGGTTTCCCCGGAGCGGTCGTTTGAGTTTGCTGAATAGCCAGAAGTCACACGGAGCTGAATCAGGCGAATACGGTGATTGCGGCACGATATTGGTTGAAAATTTGGCGAAAAACTCACGAAGAATTAATGCAGTATGCGACGGTGCATTATAAATGGTGCAAAAACCAAGAGTTATCGGCCCATAATTCTGGCCTCTTTTTACGAATAGCATTGCGCAAACGACGCATAACACTCAAATAGTATTCTTTGTTGACAGTTTGGCCGGTCGGAAGGAATTCGGAGTGCACCACACCTCGATAATCGAAGAAAACTGTCAACATAACCTTGATTTTTGACTTGCTTTGACGTGGTTTTTTGGGCTTCGGCTCACCTTTGATACGATATTCGGCCGATTGATCGCATGTTTTCGGGTCATAAGCGTAGATCCAAGTCTCATCTCCAGTTATGATGACTTCCATTTTGTCTTGATAGTCGGAAAGCATTGTATCACAGACGTCAACGCGACGCTGTTTTTCGAAAAAATTGAGTGATTTTGGAACAAATCGTGCTTTCACTTTTCTTAGGCCCAAATGATCTTTCAAAATGGTTTTCACTGATCCTTCCGATATTCCAACGATGCCAGTAAGGTCTCTGACTGTTAATCGTCGATTCTCAATCACCAATTCCTTGATTCTATTGACGTGTTGATCATCAGTTGATGTTGATGGCCGTCCTGGACGTGGTTCGTCATCAACGCGTTCTCGACCCTCTTTGAATAATTTGTACCAATCAAAAACACTTGTTCGCGACAAACAATTATCATCGAAGGCCTTTTGAAACATTCTGAACGTTTCGGCACCAGAAATTTGATTAGTACACAAAATTTAATGGAACTTCTTTGTTGAATAATTTCACTCATTGTAAAAATCGCCGAATGCACTTTTTGTACTTCAGAAAGACAAGCGTATACTAAACACTAATGATTATTTTGATGTGACATTTGGCACAGATGTCACTGACAAGCATACCAACCTAGAAAAAAAATATTTCGACGAATGGGTTTTCGCGCGAAATTTAAATTAAAAAAAAAGTCTTACTATTTTTTGACCACAGTAGTACCTATTTATAGTAGTACCACGGAATTTGACGAAAATCTCTTCCCTCCTAATAACTCAATTTTGGAAATAAATCGCTGAAAGCCAAGTCTAGGGAATAGGGCGACTAAGCATTAATTTAAATTTCAATCCATGAATTTTGGCCATGTCGATCGCAGGCTAGTAGATGGTAGGTGCATTAACTTGATGGAAAAGCACTTTCTTCTTTGTCGAACCGACGCCGTTCTTCTTTTGTTTCGTCGCTTAATTGTTGCAAAAATTGGCATAATGCTCGCCATTTATTATTTTGAAGTAGTCTAGGAAGATAATTCCATAAGAATATCAATACGGAATTACTATTACTGATGGAGAACTTTTATGTGTTTATTGTTTTAATTGTTCTTTAGTTTCATGAGTGCATTGGTGAATCGGCTTCCATCAAAGGCTGTGAAATGGTGCAAAGTCCTTTCGAATTACGGCGAAAGTGTGCTGAAAAAGGTTGCGATACACAATTTTTGCTCCGATGTGAACAACCGCTTTAAAATTCTGTGCATACTGTCGTTTGAGATTCTTCGCTATGTCTACTAACTCACGCGATCTTACTCGATGATCCTCCAATACGATATGCTTGACTTTTGAAAATCATATCCGCGACACTAGACTTTGCAGAGTTATGTTGACACGACCAAGTTTAAATACGGAAATCCAATTTTTAACAATTGAAAACCAAAGAGCGAATCCTATTACTGTCCAATCCAACTATGTTTTGATTTCGAATTGGTGTTTAGTCTTTCAAATGAAAATTTTTTCTTTCTGCTCTCAACTAGGGTTTTTCCATTGCTTACAAAATCAAGTGAGACTTTAACTTTGGTGCAATATTAATCACAAACCAATTGACAGATCCCATTGTACTGTCATATTTAACCTAATAAGGGGTGATTCTATAGAATAGTAAAGAAGATTTCGCCGAATTCACGTCATTTCTGCGTTAATACACGTACTTATCGAACCATTCTCATAGTAGTTGTTAACATAACACTTTGACGACCGCACTTTTCACAAAAAATGTGGCACATGTAGGACGCATATATTGATGAAAACTATTACTGGTTGCTGCAGGCAGTTTTCTGCAAGCTTTATTAAAAGTAATTAATGATGTTGACATTTTTATTTAATAAGTAAAACTTCATAATTAAGACATGTTGGACTTGTCCCGTCCGACTATCACCTTTGCGCATCAATGGGACACGCGCTTGCAGAGCAGCACTTCGCTAATTTCGAAGAAGTTAGAAAATGGCTCGATGAATGGTTTCGCTCAAAGGACAAACAGTTTTTTTGGGATGGTACCCATAAATTTTCTGAAAGATGGGCAAGATGTGTAGAATCAAGTGGCCAATACTTTGAATAAATAAATTTTTCCATTTTCTTGAAAATTATGCAGTTTTTTACGAAAAAAAAACGGTAATGACTTTCCGGTACATTTGGTATATGAGGAGTTCATATGTCTGCTGACGACGGTAACTTAGTTGTCGAAAAATACACATATTCTTGATTAATAGTTGATAAGTAATAAGCTAAAAAGTTAAAACCTTGTGTTCGATTTTTTTGAAAATACTGTCTCATAAACATATAAAATTAGAATAATGACGTTTAAAATTTTAACAAAGAAGATTCAGTAAAGTATACAAAAGCGTCTCGTGATGTAAAACACAGCACAATTTTATGAAGATATTGTTTAGATGTAGAAAAAACAGTAAGAGCGTATCACAGAGTTAAACTGTAAACTGCCTCTTCGTGTGATATGTAAGCTGTTTTCAGAGGCGACCCGAAAACAGTAGACTTTTCTCTTTTCCGGCGCGCATTATTCTACCGACACGGTAAATACTCTAAGCTTCGAGCTAAGGTTAATCTATGTGTGAAGAACCTGTATGGAATAAAAGCAAAGTTGTGGATGTCGATCGCAAAAGGAACTTGAATAATCCCATATACGTGTTTATTCTATTCATACAGTATCTCTTACATGTTTTTCACATTTGACAATGCGACGGTATGTTTTGCAATTGCTTCGTTCCATATTTTAGTGTGCAATATACAAAAACTAAAAAGAGAACATCAAAGCAGAAATATATATTTACAATAACGGCCGTTTGTTGCATTTGGAAACGGTGATTCTCTTCTATATTATAAATGCAACACTTACTAGTAAAAAAAATTTGGCGAAATTTAACATTTCCTTCTGATCTGAAGCTAATTTTAGGAATATTTGATTTTAATTTCCATCATTAATTATGTGCTAACCTACTTCTATTACGTATTATTGAATCACACCATATTCACTTAATTAAGACACACAACTGACAGGGCAAGAAACAAGAAAGCACAATATTCGAAAAGAATTGATATTTAATATACGAGGATGGTCCCAGAAGTTCCCGATCCAACAAAGAAAACACAAAAATTTTTCAACATGATCTCCTTTCAGCTCTATACACTTTTCCTAGCGATGTTCAATAAGTTCGATACCATTTTTATAATAATAACTGTCTTGCTCCTCAAAATAGACATTAACTGCCGACATCACTTCTTCATCGTTGGAAAATCTTTGACCACCGAGCCATTTTTTCAAGTTTGGGAACAGAAAATAATCCGAGGGAGCTAAATCTGGCGAATAGGGCGCATGAGGTAGCAATTCAAACTTTAATTCATTAATTTTGGCCATTGGGATAACGGATTTGTGAGCTGGTGAATTGTCTTGATGAAGCAACACTTTCTTCTTAGCCAAATGCGGCCGTTTTTGCTTGATTTCTTCGCTCAAACTTTGCAATAAGTTCGCATAATACTCGCCGTTGACAGTTTTCTCCTTTTTCATGCTAGTCAATGAAAATTATTCCACGCGCATCCCAAGAAATCGATGCCATGACCTTGTCTGCAGATGAAACGGTCTTCGCCTTCTTTGGAGCCGGTTCTCCCTCTTGAGTCCATTGTTTTGATTGTTCTTTTGCCTCGGGTGTGAAGTGATGGACCCATGTTTCATCAATGGTTATGAAACGGCGCAAAAATTCTGCTTTGTTGCTGTGAAACTTCGCGAAACACTCCATTGAAACATCATCACGACACTGTTTTTGCTCGAGTGTGAGCAAACGCGGCACCCATTTTGCACACAGCTTTCTCATGTCTAAATTTTCAGATAATATGCGATGTACCGCACTATTTGAAATGCCTACTATGTCTGTTAGCTTGCGCACTTTCAGTCGACGATCATCCAGTACCAGGCGTATTACATTTGATAAAAAATTTGCATTTTAATCACTTTGTGAAATTGAAAGGTATTTTAAGTTAAGTGTCTAGCAGCAGCGGTAACATTTGAAATTATGTATGTGTATGTATATATATATATATATATATATATATATATATATATATATATATGTACATCTACATGTACATGTACATATACATATACATATACATACACATACATACATACATACATACATACATACATACATACATACATACATACATACACTTATTGTGTTTTTTTTTAGAAGTAATCGTCCACCTTTTGTATGGACTTTCTTCTTGCTAGTGGATTTATTCAGATCTTGATTTAAAGCATAATTTTTGTCTTATGTAATTGTTATATTTATTTTATACGGATGTGTAGTTCTATTGGTTCCGCAACAAACATCAATTCGTAATTCAAAAATTATTCATGATTATATTACCCGAAAAGAATTAAGTATTCTCGAATAGTACAAAAGAATGTATGTAAGAAAATATTTCAAACGTTTAATAATAAATCCAATTGAAATAAAAGGCACGTACCTCATTAATATGCTTATAGGTCTTAATAAGGTCCACGCTGAGTTTTCTGAGAGGTGCCGTGGCCGGTTCCCTGAATGTGCGTGGTATTCGGGCCTGCATTGCCTGGATGTCGGCCGGGGCGCCCGTATTAAGGGAAACTGAGAGCTGCTCCTCGGCCACAAGCCTCCCGTACAGGGGCACATGTCTCTGTCGAGATGACGTGTCGCCTCCTCCGCCGGCTCCCGGCACTGAAACAATCGACATATTGCTTATAAAAAATTCAACTAATTTTTTAATTTTAATAATATTTAAAGTACGACTTTCAAAACTTTTTGATATTTATTTTTTAGTAATGGGCTGAAGTGCAAAGTATCAGGTCAGGTACGCATTGAGAATGCTTCGAAATTTGTACCTATATAAATTATGTATGTATAAATTGTGATAATTGTTAAGACAAATTTTTACATAAAAGAAAAAACGGACACAGTATCAGAAATGGATTTTCATATAAACAATTGAAATTCAAGTATTAAATTCAGTATTAAATTTCAATCCACGCATTTGTCTTTTAAGAATAGGGATAAAAAGAAGTTGCAAGGTGCCAGGTCGGGACTATAAGGCGGACGAGTTATCAGTTCCGTTCGTGAAGCGGGTAAAAACTGATGTTTGAGATGTGTTGTGTGATGGTGTATTGTCTTGATGCAGAAAGATTCGTCTTCTTGGTCGTTTCTCTCGCACTTTTTGGAACACAGTTGGCAAACAAGTGATTGTATACTATTCAGTATTGCCTGTGCGGCGATCCATTAGCGAAATAGTGGCAGGATAACCGAAAAACAAGCCACCATTTTCTTGTCAAAGCTGGGTCTCGTTGAGCGATTGTCGTTTGCTTTCTGGCTAGTAACAATAAATCCAACTTTCGTCACCTGTAACGATGTTGTACGTAGACTTTGCTGGACCTTGGTTGAATTTTTTAAGCATTCTTTTTGCACCAAAGCGCTTTTTTGAGCTTCCGTTAAATTGTGTAGTATCCATTGAATGCGAAGCTTTCTGACTGCAAGATGATCATGTAATAGTTCTGATTTGGGTCATATCAATGCGCAATGTTACCCGAATATCTCTGTATCTCACGATGCTCATCTTTGAGCGAAACACGTCCACGCGAAAACTCTTTGTACCAACGTTCAGCAGTAGCCAAGGAGTGAGACCATCTTTACAATCGTAGAAAATCATGACTCGAAAATTTTCGCGCGTGAATTCCATTTTTAAGAAAACTCACTTTATTTAAAAAATTACTAAAAAGAGGTAATGGCATATGCTAGCAATCTGTATGCATCTGTAATTCGGACTAAGAAATTTCAGAGAATATAACAAAAATACTACCGACAGCGCCACCTTACAAGAAGTAGTTGAACAGCAAAATAAAGCAATCTACGTACAGGCTTTTTGAAATTTCAGCTAATTTACCAAGCCTAATTTATCTTAAAAATCTTACATAAGTCACTAAATTTTGAATAATTTGCGACATTTATTATTAATATAGACAAACAATGATGTAAGTATTATTATCATAGTTACATTATCAAATTTTTCTGTCTTAGATGTACATACATATAAGAAACCAGCTGTACATACATTATTCGAAAATTATATACAATAATGCTGGTTAGATTCCTTATTAGTTATAGTTTACATTAGGTCTTGTGTGCAAGCATTGAAAAACTTTTTGTATATGAATACCATTTTGTTTCTGAAATATGGCAGCTTTTAGTTCCTGTATAGCCGAATATCTCTGTGCATAATAAATATTACGTTGCAGATAGTTTAAAATTTCAAAAAATATTAACTTCTTCATCTTTGTGGGTAAAATAAAAATATATAAAAAGTAAGGATCATACATTGATATCGATCGGTAGTTAGAGAGGGGGCATTTTATATTAACGAAGTATCCCTAAAGCGTTGGCCAAAGAATAATTTATGTAAACTCTCTCTTCTACTGTACTAGATCCACGTTAATCTAGATTTTTAAAAAGTGGGAGGTTTTAATGACAATAAGCACATTCAATAATGTTATAAATTATTTCTGTTGAAATATGTGAAACTTCGGAAACTTAAAATTACTTTCAACATGATAGTGCATGTAATGTCAATGTAACTTATTTATTTTATCTTCGGTACAAGTTTCGAGACTTTATTGGATTTGTCAAAGTTAAAGACGTAGCAAATGTTTACTCTGGTAACTGTAATTGTCTGGGCCCTGTTATTGACTTATTAAGGAAGATAACATCAAAAGAGAAAAATTCAGTTACTTTTGATTAACCAACGTTAATTTGTGCGTTTTGTGTCGCTAACGAGGTTGTTTAAAATTCGACGTATTGATCTATCAAAGAAGTACAAGATTTTTAAGATAACAAGAGCTGTCCCACACCGTCGATATTATATTCAGAAGGACAATTATAATCAGAGTTAGGTTGTCTTCCCGCGGGCTAGGTTCGTATACGCAGCGTTATGTAATAAAACAGATGAAGTGTAAAATTATAAGTTAATACCGAGTGGATCTTTACATATTAACAATGACCGAAGTGCATAATTGAAAGACGAGAGCATTGGTTGACGCAGTGCGAAAGGTTATTGATGAATTTCCCGTTTTATATTACAATAGTACTAAGATACACTGTAAAGTTCGCGATAAACCGTTGATGTGCCGGGACAAATGCGACTGTAAAAGCTATATAAAGGGTGTACAACACCAAAATAAGAAAAAAACGCAATTTATATTTGGGACTTCATCTACTCGATAACCCCGTAAAGCGTTACAGAGCCATAGCCAACTGTGCGTAACGACATCGAAAACATGATCAAAGTTGTCGTAAAAGATAAACAGCTGTTGTTAAGCGCCGACGAAACAACAGATCGAAAAAGCATTCTATTTTGAATATTACAAAGAGTACTAGGAAAGTTTTGCAATACAGCTTTGTTTATTTAATTTTTTCAAAGTAATTTCCTCTACACTCAATATACCTCTCCATACTCCGAAACCAATCTTTAAACCAGTTCTGCCAAGTTTCATTAGGGAATAAAGCACACTCGTTGTCCCAAGCCCGCAGAAGGTCCTCATCACTGGAAAACCGCTTCCCTTTTAGCTTCATTTTCACATGCGGGAACAGTGCAAAGTCGCAGGGAGCAAGATCTAGACTGTAGAGAGGGTACTCGAGAAGTTTCAATCCTGTCGTGGTCAAATATTCGGCGCGGGCTTTAGCGCGCTGAGCTGGAGTATTATCGTGATGGAGGTGTCCATTCTTGACTTTAGCCGCAGGTTCTTCATAGATCCAATGACTTTAGGCAAGCACTGTTCAGTATACCACTTAGTTGTGACTGTCTACTGTGTGTCCAAAACGACGCGTTCCACAATTCCCCTCGATTTGAAAAATACAGCTATCATTTTCTTCTTTACGGATCGGGATTTTCTGACAACTACGGGTGTGTCCTCATCATCAAAGACTCAAACTTTGTTTTGAGCTTTGGTCGGCACATCGTAATAGTACAGCCAAGTCTTGTTGGGATGTTGTTCACATACCGAGATTGTCCCTTATTAAACTTTTTCAGCATCTCCCGGCACCAAGTCACACGTCGTGTCATCTGCTCTTCAGTCAGTCGATGTGGCACCCAGAGAGAACAAAGTTCCTTCACGTGCAAATGATCATGCAGAATCGAACGAATTGCTGGTGCATTTAGGCCTGAAGTACCCTCTATCTGTTGGTAGGTCACTCTTCTGTCCTCGCCAAGCATTTTCCTCACAGTAGTAACGTTTTCCTCCGTAACTGAC
This sequence comes from Dermolepida albohirtum, assembly GCA_031893035.1. Taxonomy (NCBI): domain Eukaryota; kingdom Metazoa; phylum Arthropoda; class Insecta; order Coleoptera; family Scarabaeidae; genus Dermolepida; species Dermolepida albohirtum. The sequence goes on from JAVIWB010003435.1 coordinate 53,502, forward strand.
GTTCGTGGCCTTCCCGGCCTCTCAGCATTCTCTACAGTTAAATTTCCCCTTTGGAATTCTCTATACCACCTAAATATCGTTGTGCGATGTGGACAAACATCACCTAGTGCAAGAGTCATTGGTCTATGTTCAAACTACGCACGGAATTATAACGCAAAACTGGCTTTATCTCATTTCGTGACCACGATGCCATCGCAAGCACTTTACACTCTCACTGCTAATGAATAACTGAACCCATCGACATGGCGCGGCGGCTGCCATGCACGTATGAACATGTCTCAACATGCAGCAAGAAGCAGCTTAATACGATTCATTGTTGCATCGTATTGCAAAACTTTCCTAGTACCCTTTGTATATTAAAATGAATAAGAAACAAAAAAAAAACAAATAGATTAGATATTAAAATTAATAATTTACTAATTATTTTTAAATTATTTGATAAACTGGTCATTATTTGGCAATTTAATGATACTCCCTAAGATTGCTTTACAAATATTTAATCAGTGATAGAAATTCTATAAGTGGAATTGTATATAAATGCGAGGTTAGAACATGCCTATAAAAATAAACAAAATGTAGAATTAAAATATCTCTACATACATTTATTATAGACACGATCGCAATATACAGCAATTTTCATGTAATTATTAAGTTATGTAATTATTAAATTTCATAATACACACTTAACCGTACAAATAATTTATTGATGGCGCCTATTATTATCTCAGTGTGTTTGATAAAGTTTGCGAGTCGTTTAATAAATAAAAAAGCTAATTAAAACAATTTGCATTATTTTTATATATCATAAAATATATTAATTATATGAAGTCGAAACTTTAAATTTTTTTTAATATTTGTTCTTAAATCAAATGTCAATATTACAGTTTGTTTGCTTTGTGTTCATTATCAGAAAATGTATAATTATGCAATAATATGCATTAGATTAAATACGTTGATAGAAGATCCGACCACGTTTCTGGACTTATAAATACATGAAAGATCAAAACGGAATTTTCCACTGAATGCGTAGTACACCTAAATTAAATAAAAAATGAATATTCACTTCTAAGGATCGTTAATGTTATTGTCAGGAAGAGTATAACCTTCAAATATAAAAATAAATGCACAAAATGTTTTAACCTCATTGATAGACGAAACAAAACAAGTACTAAAAGAGACTGAAAAACGAACCGAAATTAAAATGCTAGGCATAAAAAATTTTATGTATGATTCACCTTTTTCGGATCGTTGATAACCTCCAAAATAACATCTGCCCCACTGTTGAAAATAACAAATATTGTCACGCACGTGTCACAAGATTAGTAGTAATAAAAAAAATATTACATACAGCATTCGAATATCAATCCTGCATCAGGCATTATCCAAGAAAAATATCGAAGTGTTCTCTATATTTGTTTCCACGTGTATTTAGGAGGTGGCATTATGTTTGATATATTGTAGTTGGAATTTTTCCACTTAAGATTGATACACGCACAATTCAACACAACACACCACCTTTAAATATTAATACCAAACCATCACAACGAACACGTGTACTTTTCACACAGCGAGAAATTCCCACAATGCGTTGCACTGTTTAGGACATTACATCGCTAAACGAGTGCGCTGTTCGTTGCCATGCTGACGATTTGTTTAGTTTAATTTATTTCCTGCATCAATTAACTTAAACGACGTGTTATTGATATAAAAATATATTGTTGTCGGGTAGTTTTTTTTTTTATAAGTATCAGTGATTATAAAATTAGTACGTAAAATCAAAATATGTACATTTGATGATAAATTAATTTATTGTAACGTATTTGGTGTAAATTGTAATAATAAAATAATTTATACATTGAAATAACATTTCTTTTATTTCAAAAAATTACCTACCTGTTACTTGCTCGTACTAGTTGTTGATATAAAAATATAAGTATTATTAGATAATATTACAAGCACTTTTTGTTTAACATTATAAATATTGTATATAGTCCTGCAATAATTACGACAGACATATACGAGGTGAAATATTGATGCTGTACGTTGAATGCTTGAGAAGCGGATTATCATGTAGCATATGATGAGATTCGAGCATCTTTGCACATTTTTTGGACCTTGATGTGTATGTTAGCAGTCAGAAAACTTTGTTCTTGTTGGACACCCCTAATCTATCCACTACTCAAAAAGAAGTACGTCTCAAATAGTGCAAAGTAATGCTCACAAAATTCAAACACGGATATCATAAACATGTTTATGGGGATAATGATGTGTGATGAATCGTGGATATATTCGGAAACAAAATGACAATCAACAGTTTTGGTGCTTCAAAATGAATTATTGCCAACAAAGTTGTTCGATCTTGTAGCATTTCTAAAAAAAGTAGTTGCATAATTTGTAGCCAAATATGATCACGTTACTACGGATTGTCATACAGAAATACGGAATGACAGCAACTTGTTTGCCCTCATATCGACGAATGGCAAAAAAAAACAAGTCTAAACGTGCAACAATAGTCGATTATTTGTGACATAAAGGCATCGAACTAATACGTCATCTAGCCAAGTCTTGATTTGGTCACAAGTTACTTATTTACGTTTCTCTCAACCAAAAATAAAATGTTTTAATAAACACTTTTTGAGTATATTCAATTTCAGAATAGAATAAATGGTTCTGTTATTGGTGAAAACGGAAAAAAATGTATATGTAATGAACTGGTGAAAATATCGACAAACAATGAAGCCATTTATTTGCGTATAATATAACTGGTTTACTAATAGGAACATAACAATTTAATCTTTTAATACGAATGCAATCTCGAACGTTTTTCATGATCTGTCAACGTCAAAACGTCAGTCAAGGTTAACATTTTTATCATGGTGAAGTTCACGAACAAGCAACGTTTGGAAATTATTAAAAATTACTATCGCAATTCTGAGTCGGTGGTTGTAACTTTAAGAGCGCTATACTCCATCATCCCACCAGACAGGCTGTGCGTGCTATAGTGGATAAATTCGAGTCAAAATATTCACTATTGGATGTTTCTGTGCCAATGAGACAGCGCAACCGTTGAAGCACCGAGAATATCGTAGCCGTAAGTGTTTCAGTTCGAATTGAGCAAAATCAGTAGATTTCACGCCGTTTACAGGAATTGGGCTTTGTTAATAAGCAAAATATGCGTTATTTGACAGTAACAAACCCACAAATGTTTTAAGAGACTCCGTTATTTACCGTCATTTACAACCACAAAAATTGACCGTGAGGTGTGAATTTTATGCTGTGATTGGACCATATTTTTTCGCCGATGAAAATGATCACCATGTTACGGTCAATGAAGTTCGCTATCGTGCCATGTTAGAAGACTATGGTCACACAGCTGGTCATACAATTGATCTATCGAATGAGAAATTCGGTAACCGTGTAATTTCGAGCTCTTGCGATTTAACGCTGTTGGATTTTTTATGGGGTTACGTTAAGTCGTTGGTTTATGCCATCAAGCCAACAACGTTAGAGGAGTTCAGGGATGGGGATGATATCGAACGCGAAATTACCAACGTTCCGACCGATATGTGTGAAAGAGTGTACTGTATCTCAAATGTGTACATGTGGCCGAAATAAGTTTCAGTCCAATGTCTCAGTTAGTCTGTTTTAGTTAAATACAAAATTGTTATGTCCTCATTGAAAAGCTCGATATTTTCTTCATAGCTAATCCCGAAATATTTTCGGTTCCTGTACTGCTATTAGTATGCTATAAAATAAACTTTTTAAGTAATCAATGATTATGAGGGTACTAAATTACGTTTTACTTCATTACAACACTCCATGCGACAAACACTAGAAATCAACGTCTGAGCAGTAAATAACAGTAAGAAATAAAAAAAAAACTATAGGATAGAGACGGAAATGCAAAATCCTTAGTTACAATGCGAGATTTTAAACTTTATCCTACAGCAGGTCCCAGATGGAAGTAAATTAGTGGCGAAGTTGGTTAGTCGTTTTTCGTTTACTTGTTCGTCTGAAAGTATTAGTCTCGTAATGTCTGCTGTGAGAAACAACTGAAGCGGACGTGGATGGATGCGCATATGTACGGAAAATCCGAACATAACGAATGTGAAGAAAATGGAACTGTAGAATTTGCGGATCTGTTTGCTATTTAATTAGTGCAGTTACAAAGAATTGTTACGTTACTCTCGCAGTATATATGTATGTTGATTTCTGTCTCTAATAATATATTGTTTACGGAGATGTTGACAACTACGAGAAAGCCCTTTGAAATTAGATACACGTTTATTTGTTATGACGTTCTGATCTAACATTACAGTTTACAAGAGGGTTGCCGTTTATATTTCGGGAACAGCAAACAGAAAAAAAATTTTTATTATTGAAAATAGTTTTATTGCTTTTCAAAATATTCTTTTTGAAAATCAATGCACTTTTGCATTCGTTTAAACCAATCCGAAAAGCATTGCTGCCACTGTGAAGGCGGTATCTCCAAAATATGAGTTTTGGATGCCTCAACTGCCGCTTCCGGCGTAGAAAACCGTTGGGTGTTAGATCAAGGCTGTACGGTGGATGGCCCATCAATTCAATGTTTTACCCGGTCAAATATTCAATTGTTTGAACCGACCTGTGAGAGGTCATTGTGGAGAATGGTCTGTCGTTTTCGGTTTGTTTTTCCTATTTCTTCAAAAACTTTTGGCAAACAAATAGTTGTGTACCATTCGGAATTGACCGTTCTACATCTCTCTAAAGGCACGGTTGCAACGTGACCGGTTTTTTCGAAAAAACAGGTGACCATTTGTTTTGATATGCTTCGAGCGCGAACAACTTTCGTTGATTTGGCTCATCTTGGAATACCCACACAGTCGACTGCTGTTGACTATCGTGCTCATACGTGTAGGTCCAAGATTCATCACCTGTGACGACTTTATAATGTTCTTTGAAGCACCGCCATTGTATTTTTTGTGCACATCTTGGTATCAATCGACGCGGGAAATATAAACGGCTACCCTCGTACGTAGGTTGCACAGAAATTTCTGAAATTCTCCAACCCACTGTTCTTACATACATATAGAGTAGCAATTGGGGAAGAAATTTTTTTTTATGAACCTCCATCGAGTAAACGTAGTGAACGTAGTGATTGATAAAATTAGTATAAAGAGAATGGTGTGGTCAACCAATTCCTCAGATGGTAATCCAGTAGACCAAGGTTGTTATGTGTGTGCGAAAAAAGTGTTCTCGCACGAAATATGCTACCAGAAACGCTTTAAGCATTACTAGTTGTCAAGGAAGAATGGAATATATGATTCTAGAAATGTTTGATATGCTAATCCCCTCCATGCAAGAAGATTCCAAACGTTTCTAGGTGTGCGTGAAGATCATACACGTTATTTATCCCTATTTTGTTGTAAGATTTATTGCAATAAAACTTCTGTAAAATTGCATATTTCTCTATTTTTCCTACGCTAAAAACACAATATTTTATATTCCCCCAACAAAATTATATTAAAATTTGTCCAAACAATATTGTTTTCAAAAGATACGTGCTACAAACATACTGAAACCAAAAAACAATGCCTGATTGTTTCTTTGAAATATCATCAGGAAATTACAGTCGAATTGTATACGTTTATGAAATTCCTTCATCAGAGTCGAAATCCAGAAGGCATTTTAAAAAATTAACTACCAAACCTAAAGAAATATATTACCAAAACGAAAGTTGATTGTATATCAAAACACCAATTTAAATTTCTTATATTATATTATTTATCTTTTACATAAAAAAATAGAGATAATTCAAAAGAATTCCATAATAAAAACGAACTATCAAAACATAATAAATCTGTAATATTTAAATTTCTGTTTTAAAGGAGCCGTTAGTATTAATAATTCTAATTCTAGAGAGACTATTAGGTAAGGGTTATCAATATATATCAATATTATACTGATTAAGTGATTAAATAAATCTTCTATCAGATTCAAGAAAGTGCTTCGTGACCCAAAACAGTAACTAATTCGCGAACGTTGCAAGTTATTATGGATGCACGTTCGACCCCATTCTCTACAAGTTTGTTCAAGGATCTTGATAGAAATTTTGGAAAGTTCCCATTGTTTCGGAGTGTATCTTGTTTCCTAAAAAATGATATTAATGGCAGCACAAATGATACATTTAAATTCTGTACTTGTTCTAATACTAACTGCGTCAATAGTCGAAATTTTTGGACAACTTTTCTATTGTGATATTGCAAACATGTTCCCATTTTATAACCAAATTTTCCGTAAATATACAAAAGAGTGTAAATTATATAAGTAATGATATTACACAGCCTATCAATGCACTGTTTGCATATTTTCGGAATATACTGTTACGCATTAATCGACATGATTCTTTGGCGATAGTAAAATTAAACGAAGAAATAACAGAAACAACTTCCCCAATTTTATTAACAGTACAGTCAGTCAGTACCACAAGAACGTATCTCGTATTACATAAAGAAATGAAATGCTAAAAGGTAATTATATACATTGTCAATTAAAATATACAAAATACTAATACGCTGTTTTAGTGTTCTCTCTCTCCATTATCGGTCCACTATAGCCTCGCAGCATTTGGGCATACTATCAATTAATTTTTAAGCATATGTAACAAGTAGAGATTGCCAATCTTTCTAATCTCTCTACTTAACAATATCAAATTAATTACTTTATAATGGTGTAAACGTTTTCGATTGGGTTCGCGTCAGGGAATTGTGAAAGACAATCTAACATATGTATGTCCTCCTCCTTACAGGGCACATAAGGTCGACTCTGATGCTTTGGGCCATTATCTTCTCTTGCAGTATCCACAGTGACTCTAGCATTCTATATTCTCTATTTAAATTTGTAGTAAACAGATGCAATTTATCAAAACGGTATGCACTGAACTCTTCCTAAAATGTGTACTTTAACTCGATTTTTAACTAACTGTTCTTTGAATCACTTTTTCGCATTTTATTGTCCGTTCTTTGCATTTGTGAACAAATCTATAAGAAAATACTTCATTTGAAAATACTAGATTATGCCAATCGCGCGCCCAGAATGAATGTTTGCCCATTGTCGCTTCGATAACAAAGATTCGGCGCTTACATTTTGTCAATTAATATTACTTTCTCGGAACCGATGATGAATAGTCATAATACTGACTTTTATAGTACGTCCACTTTATACTTGCTGGCTTGTTTCAACGTTAACGTCTGTTTTTTTTAAACAGATTAACTATAACCTTATCTTGCTGATTCTTCGTTTCAAACCATCTTCCGGTAAATCATCAGTGTTGCTACTTATTTTATATCTTACCACCAACTTTTTTACAAATTCAAGAGACCGCTGTAAATATTTTGCCGCCGATTTATATTACATTTTATGGCCTTTTGAGTGACTACACAAAAATACCGCTTACGATCTTTTAATAAATTTTGCATTGTGAACACGATGTTGTCACTATGAACTTCTATATAACATTACGCACAAAGTATTATAGCGTAGTAAAGCAAACATAAGGGATTCAGAAGCCTGATTTTTTTAGAAAGGGAAGGTATGTTCAATTGGTGAGAGTTACGCACTTTTGTTAAGTACTGGAAATACAACTGAGTAAGTAATTTTACTAACTGCTAATAAGAATTAGTGTTCTCATAAAACGGCTACTCTTTAATTCAGTAGAATAAAGTCTAGTCTAGTTGATAGTTTTATAAACTGTGTACTTAATTAAATTTTCATCATTTCAACAAATATGTTAAAAAGCCAGCAGTGACTTTGGACATACAATGTGGGGTAATTACTTTAAAAAATACTATGTATGATATCTATAATTATCAAATTGAACAGTATTTGTAAACTTTCCGACAGTACTATATATATTTAAGTTGAAATCAGGAATGTTTTCTGATCAAGTAATCACTGTCGTATGAAATAAGATGTCGAAAGGAAGTGTGGATGTTAAATTAAATACTATATTTATATTGGTGTCAGATGCCATAATGTACTATATATCTAACCTGAAATAAGTATAATAATAATAAATTAGCTGTTAGAACAATAACAAATAACAGCGGTAAAATACAAGGAATATAACAATATCGGAACAGTAGAAAAGACCAACTTTATAAGTCAAATGTCAAAACACCATTTTATCTGTGTTTTACGTGACACAGGCATAACACACATGCTCTGCATTCCTCTGTTTCTATTTTTGTACAATTTCTTGACGATACGTAGCGCGTAACTCTATGGTATTAGAAAAACGTTTGCGCCCTTTCTCATGTGACTACCGATGAATTAGACAAATGCCGGTGTATGTTCGTATTTTGCAGTGCTATATACACAACCTGATACACAGGCAAACTTTCGTGGTTCCAACTTTATATACCTATACTACACTGGTAATAAATAATTTCCAAACGCTAATTACAAATATTTCCTAAATAACACTGAAACTAATATCGATCTTCAGCTATAAGTATCGTATCGCTAGTAATGGTCTGACGTCATTGGTACACAATTTCCTTATATGTGAATCGATTTAAATTAAATTTATCATTTGACATTATCGAAAAAATTGCAATTTATACAACTTCATATCAGGACTACAGCACTTCCGGTAATTCCGGAAGTGACGTCAATTTTTAAAATTCAAATAAAACGTCAATATGTATTGCGCATGCAGACCTGGAAGATGGTTATCGATAAAATTCATTACAGTTTTTATTTCTTATTTAAATTTGAGGGGTTCACCAAGTTTAAGCGAAATCAATTTGAATGACGAACTTTGTTCTGGTCTCTTGAAGATTAATAATGTTTTCCGACGAGAAGATGAACGAAATCCGCGTTCAATATAATAAAAAGTAATAATATATGGATGAACCTAGTTAAAATTTGTTCCCTGTTTCCAGTATATATCGACAATTTTAAATTGTTTACTTATAGGAGATAAAAAAAATAATAGATTCATTACAATAATTAGTATAAACAACAAAAGAAAGTTAACACTGATATGAGTGACATTAACTTCTGACTTATCAAATAAGTACCCAAATACAGTCGTAAAGAAAGTAGATACTGTGTATACCAGGTGTACTGGAAAGTCATTACCGGTTTTCTAACAGATGTCGATAGGCTTAAGTATGCAATGTTATGATTTTACATATATGTCTTTTTATTTTACTGATATCAAGCTTCATACATATTATATTTTGCGAAAGGAACGCTGTCATAGATTTATATCTCTTTGAAAATGTCTAGTTTCGTTCCTAAAAAAGTGCATTTGCGACATGGATCGAAAGAGGAAAGCCGCTGAAAGTCATCGCTGGCTGGTAGAAACTTACGGTGAGCCATACTACAACCATAAGAACATGTGAGGCATGGTTTCGACAATCCAAAAATGGTGATTTTGATGTACAAGACAAAGAACGTTCTGGTAGACTAAAACAGTTTGGAGATGCGAAGCTGGAGGAATTATTGGATGAAGACCCAACCCAAACTCAAAAACAATTGGCAAAGGTGTTCAATGTGGCCCAAAAATGATTAGCGATTGATTACGAGTAATGAGGAAAATCCAAAAGATGGGAAAATGGGTGCCACATCAACTGAATGGTAGGAAAATGAAAAATCAAAAAATCATCTGTGAAATGCTGCTTCAAAGGTATGATCGGAAGTCATTTCTGCATCGAATAGTGATGGGTGATGAAAAATGAATTTATTTCAAAAACCCTAAGCACAAAAAGTCAAGGTAAAGTGATTTTACAGCACGATAACGCGCCGTTTCATACAGCAAAACCGGTCAAAGAAGCGTCGAAAGCATTTGGATGGGACATAATATCGCACCCACCGCACTCTCCAGACCTCGCCCCGACCGACTATCGCCTTTTCGCATCAATGCGACACGCGCTTGCTGAGCAGTACTTCGTCAATTTCGAAGAAATTAGAAAATGACTCGATGAATGGTTTTGCTCAAAGGACAAACAGTTTTTTTGGGATGGCATCCATAAATTGCCTGGAAGATGGGCAAGATGTATAGAATCAAATGGCCAATACTTTGAATAAATACATTTTTCCATTTTCTTGAAAATTATGTAGTTTTTCTACGAAAAAACTGGTAATGACTTTCCGGTACACCTGGTAGAAGACCATCTGAAGGAGGTGATGTAACATTTAGGCAAACTAATTTTTTTTTTACTTTCGTATATATGTACGTCGCATCGAAATCTGATTTTATTTAATAAATATGATGGGTACTTTCTGAAAAGTATTTCATAATATGAATTAAGAAGTGTCTTTTTTTTGCCCGAACGACCAGCCCTAAAAATTACAAAATGGGATTTGCAGTAAAAGAGAATGTGCATTTTGGAGGAGTTATTATAAACTTTTATAATTCAGAGTAAAATTGCATATTTCTGTATTTTTTCTACACTAAAAATGCAATATTTTACATTCCCCCAACAAAATCATGTGCTGCCAGTGAGGAATGGAATATATGATTCCGCAATAAATGTTTGATATGCTAATTCTCACTATGTATTAAGATGCCAAACGTTTCTAGATGTTCCTGGATATCATGTACATTATTAATCTCTATTTTTCTGTAAGAATTATTGCAATAAAATGTCTGTAATATTACATATTTCTGTATTTTTATTGCATTAAAAATGCAATATTTTACATTCCCCCAAAATCATATTAAAATTTATCCAAATAAGTTAAAATACAGAAGATACATGTCCACAAACATACTGAAATCAAAAAGGGACATGCGATTATTTTTTTTTAAATTTACTAACGTTTTTATGAAAGCAGTATATTTGGTACTGTTTCTTCAAAATATCGTCCGGGAATGACAATCGTATTGTATACGTCTATGAAATTATTTCGTTAGGGCCGAAATCTAGAAAGCATTTGAAAACAATTAACTATCAAACCTGAAGAACTAAGTGTATTACCAAAACTAAAGTTGATTGTATAACATCAAAAAATAATTTACATTTTTATATTTATTATTTATATTTTAAATAAAATAGAGATAACTCAAAAAAATTACATAATTAAGGTCATTTATAAAAGCATAAATCTGTATTATCTAAATTTTTATATACATAAGTATATATACATACACTAGGTGGTTCAATAAGATTTGTCGTGGCGCTATTAGATTCGTCGTTTTACTTTTCTAAAAATTGTACTACTTTTTCATGAATACGTGTGAAGTTTTCTCATTTTATATTTTCTCATTCGTATATTTACTGGTAGACGTGTATATTTTTACAATGGGAAAAATTGAATATCGTCCAGTGATAAAATTTTTATTTTTGAAAAGTGTAGCACCAAAACAAATTCATGAACGATTGTTAAAAGTGTATAAGGACTCTTCACCTACAATTAGAGCAGTAGAAAGATGGGTTGCTGAATTTAAACGTGATCATACAAGACTTGCAGATGATCCACGTGAAGGACGACCAAAAAGTGCACAAAAACGGAAATCGTAGCAAAAATACAGGATATGTTTTTGGAAGATCGTCGATCAACCGAGAGAGATTTAGTAGAAGCCCTAGGCATCTCATTAAGTAGAGCGAGCAATATTTTGGTTGAAGTTTTGGATTTCAGAAAGCTGTGTGCAAAATGGGTGCCGCATTCTTTAACAATGGAACAAAAACACATTCGAATGCGACTTTTTCAGTAACATTTGAAACGTTTTGAAAAGAACAAAAACGATTTTGTGCGTCGTTTCATCACTACGGATGTGCCTTGGGTCTATTACCATGATCTTTAATCAAAACAAGAGACTAAGGAGTGATACGAACCCGGTACTTCGGGTCCGGTCTAGAAATGCATCAAGCAGTTAGCATCAGTTTTTTTGGGATGCAAAATGAATTTTGTTCGTGGATTACTTTCAAACTGGTAAAACAATAAACCCAGATTATTACTATAACCTTTTGGACCAGCTAGGCAAAAATTCGTGAGAAAAGACCTGGTTTACAAAAGAAAAAATCATATTTCATCAAGATAACACACCCTTTCAGACAGCTTAAAAAACCATTGCAAAAATCAGTGAATTAAAGTACGAATTAATATCCACCGTATTCGGCAATTTAGCTCTTTCTGACGTCTGGCTGTTCTCACGTCCCAAAATATTCATGCTTGGAAAACGATTTTCATTGAACGAGGAGGTAATAGCAGCCGCGGAAGCGTATTTCGACAGTCTTCCGGATTCCACTTCAGAGATGGAATCCATAAATTAGATCATCAGTGGAACAAGTGAATTGAAGTTCAGGATGGTTATATTGAATAATAAAATATATTTCAAACCATAAAATCGAATGACAAAACTTATTGAACCTGCTAGTGTATGTATATATGCATATGTATATATATATATGTATATGTATATATATATATATATATATATGTATATATATATGTATATATATATATACACTGCAGGCCATAAGTTTGGAATCACTTGCATAAGTTAGGAATCACTTCTGAATATAATGAAAATATTGTAGTGGCTTTAACAAACATTGTAAAAATAAAACAATATTAATATACCAAAACGTTTTATTATAAAATAAGCAGGAAAAAAAGCAAATTTTATTTATTTACATCCACTTATTTTTATTATCAACTAAACGGACTTTTCATCGAAATACCCTCCTTTTGCTTTAATGACGGCAGCACACAATCGCGGTAAACGAGACACTAATTTTGTAAGGGTTTCATTGGGTATATTTGCCCAAGAATCTTGTATAACTTGCCACATGTGAGTCTGGGACGTCGAACACTTTTCACGCACTTTTCTATCCAATTCTTCCCACAACAGCTCTATTGGATTGAGGTCTGGCGATTGTGCCGGCCAAACCATGTTTTGTAAAACACCGTCAGCTTCCTGTTGTTGGAGATATCCTCTACATAAATGAGAAGAATGTTTTGGGTCGTTGTCTTGCATGAATATAAAGTTTTCTCCAAATAATCTCAGACCGGAGGGCACAGCGTTGTGTTCGAGAATCTGTCTGTAACCCTCCTTTTTCAAAACTCCGTCGATTTTCACCAGATCTCCTACACCAGCCGAAGAAAAACATCCCCAAACCATTACAGAACCGCCACCATGTTTTACCGTGGGCACCACACATTGCGGTAACATTTTTTCCGTAGCAGTTCTTCTTACAAATATCCGACGTCTGGAACCGAAGACCTCGTACTTTGATTCGTCGGTCCATAGTACTTTTTCCCACTGTTCTATTGTCCAATCTTTGTGTAACTTAGCCCATTGTAGCCTTTTTATTTTATTTTGCGGACGTAGAAGCGGTTTGCGAACTGCTACACGTCCCATCAGTCCAGCCGCTCTGAGCCGCCTTTTTACTGTGGTTAAAGAGATCCGAGTTTCACGCTCCCTGTTAAACTCACCGCGGATTTGCGAGGCCGTTAATCTTCTATCTCTTTTCGAGGTCAATATAATTGTCTGATCTTCTGCAGGAGTTGTAATTTTTGGTCTTCCTGATCGTTTTCTGTCCGTACACCCTCCAGTAGACTGGTATCTTTTAATTGTATTTTGTACACCTTTGTACGATATCTTCATTCTTTTCGCGATATCCCGTATAGAATCTCCCCGATTATGATGACTAATAATTTCTACACGTTTTTCTAGCGATATCAGCTTTCTCTTCGCCATAATCAAACGATGTTTACTGATTCTACACACTTTTATGTGTCTACACACTTTAAATGATACGAAGCAACTAAAATTTCATTTCTCATTACTTCAAAATGTATAAATACTTATAACTATAAAAACTAAATGTAATTACAAAAGGTTTATGCGGAAGGGTCTGCAATAAAATTTGTCCATTCCAGGTAATCGTTCATTATGCAGAAATATTACCTGCTCGAATAAATAATACCGCACGCAGAGTTTCCTTAATCTCTGGTTATTTTCCAACTATTAATGCATTTAAAACTACATCTTTTATGTAAAGCTTTATAATGTACTTAAGAATAATCCTTTGTACTTATATCAAAGTAATACGAACGTAACATAGATAAATTTTAATTTTTATGAATTTACTGGAACTGATTCCAAAATTATGGCCTGCAGTGTATATATGTATATATATATATATATATATATATATATATATATATAAATATATGTGTATATACTGATGTGAAGCATCAAATAAAACTTCTATCAGATTCAAAGAAATGCTTCGTGACCCAAAACAGTAATTAATTCGCGAACATTTCAAAGTTATTATGGATGCATGTTAAAAAAGCGTATATAATGGGTGTTTTTTAAGCTGCATGAGAACTATCGATATCGATAACTATGGTTTGACAACTGATAATGTTAAACTATGTTGACATTTCTGTTCAGTAAGGTTTGGCAAGTCATCATAAATCGTTTAACGCCAGAACAACGGTTCCAAATTGTGGAAATTTACTTTGAAAAAAATAAGTCTGTTCGCGAAGTTCATAGAGCACTTCGTCCATTTTAGGGTCAACGTAATCGGCCTAGTGAGCAAGCATATTCGTGCAGTTCTTGATCGTTTTCGCACTAATTATACTCTTCTCGATTCAAAACCATCAACAAGACAAAGAAATGTGCGTACCGAAGAGAATATTGCTGCTTTAGCGCGAAATACTGAAGAAAACGCCGAAATGTCGATTCGTCGTCGTTCTCAACTTGTTGGTCTTTGTCCTTCGACTATGTGGAAAATTTTACGTAAGGATGTTTGCTTACGTGCCTATCAAATACAGCTCGTGCAAGAATTGAAGCCAAACAACCATCCTGGGTTCGTTTGAAACTGCCGAAGATTTTTATCAAATAATTGACGCCGTACGGCCAGATTTATTGGAAAAAATAGTCAAAAATTGGACTGATCAAATAGACCATTGTAACTCGTAGCCGCGGCGGACATATGTCGGAAATCGTATTTAAAAAATAAATGCCATGAAATTATCTACCGGATTATAATAAAAAAGAATTCATTACAACACTATTTCTGTCCTGTATTATCATTTTTAGTTTTCAACTCTTAAACAACACCCGTTACATATAAAATCGCTTTTTCTGCTTGTGTAGAGTTCAAAGTTATATTACCTTTTTTAACTAAAAACATTATAACGACGTATGTGTATTTGCTTTAGAAGTAATTATTCTGTTGAGACAGACACTCGATTATAATTGGCTATTTTACTTAGCTCCCTGAAGTCCATTAAATGCGGATGCTACTTCAACTCCAATTTAGCAAAGTTTTTAAATTATTAAACGACCTGGTCATATACACTCCGCGCAACATGAATAGGACCAACTGCATATATGACATTTGTAGCTGGTATAAACATGGTAGCGCGCTGGAATTGTTATTTTCGAAAATAAGAGGGTTGATAAAAAGATGTATGTAGGTACCAAATATAATTTTTGTAAAAGTCAGTGCAAATGTACGTTACTAATGACAATAAGTAGAGTAATTAAACGCCACTTGAATACGACCAATCTACAAAATAAAAGATTCGTTTGCAATAACAAAATACTTTATTGTTCAATAATGAGTACTTTTGCCATTATTTCTTATAACCTCAAATAGTCGGGATGGAATGGAATTATACAGGGTTCTTAAGTAGTCAACGGGAAGTTCCGCCCAACTTCGTTTCAGCGCCTGCTCTAGTTCGTCAGCGCAACTGAATTGGGTAGCATTGGAGTACAATTTACGCGACAACCATCCCCAAACATTTTCTATGATGTTCAGGTCGGGGGAGAGCGATGGCCAATCGAGAACCTCCATGCCTTGTTCTTGAAACCAGCATCGAACAATGCGCGCGGTGTGAATACTGGCATTATCCTGTTGGAAAATAAATGGCCCACCTGCCATAACGTTGGAAAATTTGTCTTTCACCTGTGGCAGCAGCTGGACGTACTTTTCCGAATTCTGTCTGCCCTTCACTATTACTAAATCAACAGGTCCGTTATAGGAAACAGCTCCCCACACCATGACTGAACCAACATCGGCTCGCCTTCGTGACTGAATCACTTCATCTTTACGTAAATCGTGGAAATAATAAGAAAACCCATCCGGGCCATCTAAATTAAACTTCTTCTCGTCACTGAAAATAACAGTTTGCCATTCTCTTGTCCACCCCATTTTTGCTTGAGCAAACTGAAGACGTGCAGTGCGCTGAAATTCCCTTAAAGGAGGCCGTCGTTTAATTTTCAAACGTTTTAAATGCGGACAGGTCTTCAGTAACTTCTGTACAGTTCTTACCGATGCATTCGTTCCAACGTTATTCGCGATTTGTCTTGCCGTTAATGCCGAATTCGATGCTTCGCGTAATATGGCTCGACGTTCTCTCTTAGTTGTAACAGATGTTGTTCGCCCTTTAAAACGTTTTCCATAATTCTGGGGATCCCTAATAAAATTGTTCACAACCTGGTGTGATCGACTTATTTTCTTTGCAGTAGCCCTTGAGGAATACCCTTCTTGATGGAACGCTTTAATTTTTCCAATTTCTTCCATACTTAAGCACTTCTGTCGTCCCATCGTTGCACAATACCCTTAATTACAGATGTTTGTTTATCCGGATACACGTTGTAACTCGACACTCATCCGGTAGCTTACTATTAAATACTGGTCGTATCCAACCGGCGCGGTGCATTTTATATGTATGTGGTACTTACGTCACCCAATGCATAACGTTAGGCACTATTGCGCAATAATGCGTATTATTTGCCATATCATACCATTACAAACTTGCATTGTATTTTTAGTAAATGAATTGTTTTTCAAACCACCGAAAGCTTGCAACAAGTCGGGTGGTCCTATTCATGTTGCGCGGAGTGTATAAAGTAACAGTCATCACATCAGTTTTTAATTTTTATTTGAAAAACAAAACTTTCCGACAGGATTAATACCAATAATTCCAATAACTTTGCACTATATTCATATCAATTTTGAGAATGTGCTTTACACTTATATTTTAAGTTTGTGGCAATTCTAGTGTGAATTAGACATAAAATGAAGTATAATTGGAAATAAATAATATACTATTCTCTTTAGATGAAAACATTGTGACAAATGTAGCACAATCTATAAAAGACCGACTCAATAATTCAGAATCCTATATATGCATACCTTTTACGGAGGCATGAAAAGTTTAGTGCAAAATTTAAATAAAAACAATAAGTTTCGGCAAACCCCGTTTTTCGTAAATCAATACTCAATTCTGACCTACTAAGACAACTTTTAAAATCCTCTTGTAACGTACAGTTTTGTGTTCGGAGAGTGAATAATTAATTTTCAAAGTTGTCTTTGATCTGACATTTTCGTCAGTTAAATAAAATCTTAAGTACTTTCCGTGTAGATATTTCTTACTGAAAATATTTAATCCTGAATTTACTAATGTTTCATTAGAAATACGTACAGTTACTCGCAAAATTGAGCGTACAGCAATAAGAAACTATAACGATGTATATTAGTTTTAGGAAATTTTTATTTAATATAAAAAACAAATGTAATTTTGATGGAGCCTGCGGTTGATTAACTTAATCACTGAAGGTTGATATAGAACCCCTTTCCACATTAATTTTCGTGTTCTGTATACGTATTTCGACAAAGTTATCATCAGTAGATAATTAAAGAGTGTCACACCTGGAAAACTACGGCAAAAATACCCATACGAAAACACATTACGCACACGATCTGTACCGTTGAAAGCCAAAACGGACACTGTGACAGTGTGCGTTATCTAAATGAAATATAATAATGCCAGTGCAACTGTAATAAAAAAAAGTAGGGTAAACACATTGCATACCACCGCAAAATTGAGTATACAGTAAACATTTTTTTAAAATTTAGTATCTTGTATTGTCTCCTTTAGCGACTATAATGGCCTGTAGTCGTTGTGGCATTGATTGCACAAATTTTCGTGTCACTGTTTCTAAAATACTTTGCTGAACTTTTAATTATTTCGTTTTTCAATTCCGTTTGGTTGCTAGGTTGCACCTTTACCATTCGTATCTTTGCTTCTGCCCACAGGTGCTCAATAGGATTTAGATTCGGTTATTGAGGTGAAGTGTGTAGTAATTTTGGCACATTGTACAATAACCATTGTTTGACTACATGAGAGATACGCTTTGAATCATTGTCTTGCCCGAAGTAATAGACGTGTGGTATATCAAGTTTAATTTCAGAATTTTTCAAATATTTCTTGAGAATCTCAAGGTATTTCATTTTATCCATGGTCCCGTCAATAAATTCAAGATTTCCTGTACCAGTAACTGCCATGCAACCCCAAAAGAGGACGGAACCACCTCCATGGTATGTGTAATGTGCTTCACAACATACTATCTCCATACTATCTGCCTGCCATGTGAGCCAAATAAACTTATTTTAGACTCGTCCGAGAATATTATGTTATCCCAAAATGCTAAGGGATAATTTACGTATTTTTGTGCAAATTCTAGACTTTTCGCGGTTTCTTTTAGATATCCAAGGTTTATATCGACTAACTCAGCCATGATAACAACTTCTTTGTAGTACCCGACGTACAGTATCACTTGATATGCTGTGATTAACACTTGCCTCAACTTCTTCTTGTAATCTAGGGGCACTTAGCTTGGAATTAGCTTTAATTTTTCTTATAATAAATCGTTCATCCGGGGCACTTAGTATACGTTTTCTTCCACGACCCAATTTATTTTCTAATGTTCCTTCATATTTATATTTGTTTATTAGTTTCTGAATTGTGGAATGAGTCCTGCCTACTTAGCTACCTATTAGCCTTAACGATTTTGCTTCACAACATAACTTAATTATAATTTTTCGCGTCGCCATTTCAATTTGCCGCCGTTTGTCCTCCATAGGTACTGTTATCATAACGAAATTCACCTAAACACTACTTCAGTATTCTAAATCATAAAACAACCTGAATGATACATATAATGGGTATTCCCCTATCTGAGATATGTATGAGTGAGTATATTTATACGCTGGGGAAAGTACCTGTACGCTCAATTTTGGGGTGGTATGCAGTGTATTTACCTTACTTTTTATATTGCAGTAGCATTGGCATTATATTTCATTTGGTTTTGTTGAAATTATAAACTTTAATCTCTGTATATATTAAAATATGATTTGTTTTTTACATTGAATAAAAATTTTTACTTTCTTATTACTGTACGCTCAACTTTGCGAGTAACTGTATGTAGTTCGCACTGAAAATTTAATTTTACAATTTGTTAATTTATAAATACCCAATTTCAGAGGATATACGATGTTTAATATTTTCACGTGTGCAAATTTTATACAATAATCTCATTATCATATATAACAGAACTAACTCAAAACAATTAGCTGGGTGTATGTTAAGTGATAATCGTAGCAGAAAACCGCTTGCAGATTCAAAATAACCTGCACGCAGTTATTAAAACTTTTCCAGTTTTAGCAGACGGACACAAACGATGAAATTGCATTACACTGTGTTGACTAGTATTTCTCTCTACGGAGACGGCTTCAACGAAACGAACATCGTTCTCGCTCGACGGAGGTCGTTTTGTGGCAGGCGTGACTTCGCTTCATAATCGTTCCATCATTGGTCAATTCGTGCAGGGCACGCCGGATTTTCACAACCTGAATAAATAATTGGACGCTGTTTCGGGAATTATAGTTTAATTTTTCCATAGGCACCTCGATTTGATTTTTTTCCCCTGTTGATATGGGAAATCAGAAGCAATTCGTTGTTGTTACTACTTTTTTTTATTTTAAAGTGGAGATTTACGATAGATGTTATAGTCAAACGACGAAGACGATCCGTTAATTGCCCAATTGCAATTATTGGATTATTTGTATTAGGAGGATGCATGGAATTGTTTCACATTTAGCACCTATGCATGTGTACTTTAATCTTATAAATTTATGAAAGCTTGTTGATAGGATAATCAAAAAATATACAATGCTATTCGTGGATATATGGACATTATTTCAAATTCTTGAAATACCTGGGCGGGTCAGTAATTAATGAACTTGACCGAAGACTAATACAAAAATTCTTATTTGTTTTTCAAGTTGGTAATCCTTGCCTTTATTTCAATCGTAGACACTTGGTATTTGAATAGAGAGAGAATTGTTTTCAGCCTGCTTTGAAGGAAGGAAAAAGTGGAGTACCGACCAGCAGTGGCGGGCAAACGCTTGGAGCCCCGTGCAGCAACTCGGAAAAAAATTAAAATAAAAAAAGCGCTAAGTGCAAAGGCCTCGCAAAGTTCTACCGTCCGGAACCTCACAATTATTAAGACTGCCGCTCCCGATCAGTAAATAAATTCTTATTTTAAAAACCAAAAACAATGAAATAAAAAGAGAGCTGGAATTTGTTTGCGCGGACTAATCTTCATCGATCGCGACCATAAAATGCCTGGACATCTGAGTTTAAACGTGGTTGGTCCAGTATATTTGACGAACGACGCAGTAAATGTGCAAAGAACGTGTATACTCTACAAATTATTAAAAAAGTACATGATATAATGTCAGATGACCGTCGAATTAAAACGAATAAGCAGAGGTTCTACACATTACATAAGAATCAATGGCGTGGATTGTCAACTCAGAATGAAAAATTTGATGTGCAAGATAGGTGCTGCTTTTGGATGGAAACAACTGGATCATCCACCTCACAGGTTCACAGACTTACCCATTGATTTTGCCCTGTTTCGGTACTTAAAAGAGTTGCTTAGTGATCAACGGTTCAACGACGACGAAGAAGTGAAAACTGCAGTCATGGATCGGGCTTCTTCACAGGCGGCAGCTTTCTTTAATGTTGGAATTCAAAAACTTGTTGGAAAGTATGACGAATGTTCGAACAAAAAAAAGGAAATTATCTACAAAAGTAGATGAAAGTATGTAGAATAAGGAAACTAATATATTTTAATATCTTTCTTCTTATTAAAGAACGAACATTATTTAGAAAATAACCCTCGTATATTACAATACGGTTGTTTCAATAAAGCCTTTTTTCATATTAATTTAAATTGGTCTACATAAGAGACCGACGAATTATTCTTTTAATATACCATCTATTTGTATTGTAGGTAGGATTATTATTGTGGTAAGAAACATATTTAAATTTAAACGTTTTCTTTACGATTTAATTAGATTTTCGGTTACTCAAATGTCTTAATTTACGAACAAATTTTACGATTTGTTTCGAATAAAATTTTAATTCGTTTTTTGTGGTTCCTTTTGATACATGTATATCTGAAAACTCTCCCCGAGAGAGTACTCTTGTCGCTCCTCCTTCTATACACTTTTTATTTAATCTATCAATAGTATTAGGAGAATCTAGTTAATAATACAACTGTAAGCTTCGTGTTATGAAATGGAAGTAGTTTTGATCTTACTACGCTAGGGGGGGGGGGGTACCAAGTATACTTTTGTTAATTTAAAATTATTTGTGCATTTGTAAATTTACAATATTCAACTGGAAAAAAATATTAAACAAAAAAAGGGGAGAAGAGCTTCCGAAACGTCGTTAATATAAATTATTTTATAATCTCTCACTGGTCCAAAAATCCAAACACAAAATAATACAATTTATGGTTAGAATAAAACGACTAACAATATTAAAAAAGAAAAGAATACACTACTAACATGTCTTTAATAAATATGTTAATTGGTCATTAGATTTTTATTTTCTACTGCATTTGAGTTATATGATAGTCTTTAGCTCCTTAAACCATCATCAGTAATTACTACTTTTGAACCAACTTCCGACTTTGTAGTAGCGTACAACCTCGTCGGGAAAGCTGTACAGATGCGAATTATAGTTCGAAACGATTTAGAAATGTATTTACACTCATTATGGTTAACAATCCACCTTAGCGAGGCATCTTCGCGTCATTGACATGATACAAGCTATTAGCAATGCCAGCATGCGTTCGCGTTCATCTTCAGCTCAAATACTTTAAGATTAATGTATTATTCTGTCTAGGAGATTATAATTACTTTTATACAGTGCTCAAGTTTTAGTGGAGCACCTGCATGCTCTAGAAAACTTAAAATTCAAGGGAAGCTTACTAATACTTTTGTGCATGCAGATAGTAAATATTTTCAAGTGTTTTATCATTATATTGTAGTTTTCCCTGGAAGTGATTAATTATTATTAGTAATACCATCTGTTATTTGTCTCTTAAATCGTGAAGTGTTTTTACTTGTCCATTAGAATATCTTTCATTTATGTAGATTTATTTACTTTTTTACTGTAACCAAGCCGTCATATTTTGCATTTGTATATATATTTATCATTTTTAACAATGTGACCATCCACGAGAGAAAAAAAAGGACCGATTCTACCTGTGAAGAAGGCGTCAGAAAAACAGCGAGTTCTTAGTTACAATCCAAACGAACAACATCGATTGTTTGGCAACTTTGCCTTACAATATTTCAGTATATTTTTTATGTTAAATAAACGTTATATAGTGAAGGTGTTCTTTATTTGTACGACTCTGCCCACAGACTTACAACCTGTGGCTCGATAAAAAGTATCAAACCCAGCACACATGAATTAAAATTATTACAACTTCTTAGGACATTTTTAAATGATTGCTTAACCGTACTTAATGCTTTTTGTTCACCTTTTGTCGATAGTTGGACCTTTAACCATGTAAATTAGATTCTTGTAGATGTTACTTTGGAATTCACTTATTAAAACATTTCTTAATGTCCTCAAATTAAACTCAGTTGTTATTTCTGAGTCTGTTAACTTTTTTACGTAATTTATTGGTTAATGCAATCATTGAAGTTTACAATGGAATTCTAGTCATTTAGGCTCTGCAAAAAACAGTCGGAAAACGCTCGGTAACAACATTTTTATTGATATTACAAACTCTTAAACCATATACCATGCTTTCTGATCTTTTGGCGTACTTCTTCAGTACTTTGGTTTATCGATACCTTATTGACAACCATTCTTACGTTGAAGAAAAATATAAGAAATATTTCTATTTTCTATAAAATTTCAACAAACTCTTGTCCAATAATTTGAGATGTTTAATAATTAATAAATAGTTAGGAATTGATTTGAGTTTAATGTGTCTAATTTAACAAATTATAAAACACAAGGAAAAAGACCGGAGGACTTGTATTTCGCCGTTTAATAAATATATACAAAAGACAAGTAAGGAAGAAGGTATCTGCGAAAACCGAACTTTAAATGCAATAAACCAATTAAACGTTAAATCAAGGGCCACCATAAATTCCAGTGCCTTGTTCACTTCAGTAACAGTTCGCTGAAATTAAGGCAAGAAGCAACAAACGGTTAGCTTTGATTTACACGCAAAAACAGTAATGCGCGCCCGTCTGCTACAATTTTGATCCTGCCTTATATGAAGTGATTCGTTTTCTCTCTTAATCTGCCTTCTATTTTTCTCTTTCTATTTTCCAATAGTGATTATTTAGCCATAAAACCGTTCTCGTGCTTCCATTTAATTGCAATATTTGTTATATCTACGAATTTAATTGAGAGTTAAAGTCGTAAACTATTATGAGATATCTATGAATTGTGGTGTTACAGAAATATACAGGTACATTGGAAAGTCTAAATATAAATAATTTTAAAAAAATTGAAAAATTGCAATGTGGCGTGTTATAGTCTGTCGCAGAGAAAATGGAACTTTATTAAAATCGCGATTCTTAGCGGCGCCATCTATTAAAAAAGATATGCATCGGTAAGGTAGATCTTTCACCAATGTTATATCAAAATATCATAACATTTGTATCATTAGAAGCAGAGAAATTGCGTAAAAAGTAACAGTGTGTATTTGGCATTGGCCGACAAATAAATTTTGAACAAAGAGCAAAATCAAGTTCTGTTTTAAACCCGATAAATCGTTTACTGAAACGTTTAATTTGATGAAACAAGTGATACTGATACGTGTTTATCACGTATGAGTATGTACGAGTAGCATAAATGAGTGAAAGACGGTCGTATTAACATAAATGACGACGAACATCCTCGTGCAAAAAAAATCTGTGGTTTCGGAAAGTAACATCGAACTTGTGCGTGAATTTATCAGAAATGAGGCGAAATCCTCATTGCGATACGTGGGAATGGAATTAAATGATTCCAAAGATTCCGTTCTTGCATTTTGACACAGGGTCTGAGAAATATTTGTGTAAGGTTTGTGCCACACAAGCTAACTGAATTCAACATTGTACAGACTTGATTAAAGACTCAAAAAAGGACGAAAACTTCAGGTATCCTATTGTAACTGGTGATAAGACATGGTATATTCAATATGATCCAGAGGTTTGAAAAAAAGTCGTTTGGAGAAATCAAAAGTGAAGAGAATGTTGATTTGTTTTTATGATTCGAAAGGCATAGTTCATAAAGAGTGTGTACCAACTGGTCAAACAGCCAATGCTGTATATTATCTTAGAGTCATTTAGCGTCTTTTGGGGCGAATTCGTCGTGTGCGCCCTCAATATCGTCAAAATGGTAGCTGGCGTTTGTTACATGATAATGCACCGTAGCTGGCGTTTGTTACATGATAATGCACCATCTCATCACTCGATGCTTATCACTGATTTTGTAAAAACAAATAGCATTTTAACCATCAACCATTCGCCGTATTCACCGGATTTGGTCCCCTGTGATTTCTATCTATCCTCGAAACGACATTTGCCGATGAAAGGACAGCGTTATGCCGACGTCTAATCCATAAAAAGGCGTCGACAGCGATCTTAGACATCTCTAAAGATTAACTTAGAAATTCATTTGACATGTTAACGTTGTATTGAAACCGAAGGCGACTATTTTGAATAAAATAAATGAATTTTACCAAAATAGTAAGCTTTTGTTTTTATTTTAAAAAAGTTCAATTGTCTCTACGATAGATTGTGTATAAAACTAAAACTATTTCAAACAGATTGAGATTAATTATGGAATATGCTGCTGGCCAAGTGGCCTGTATTGGTATACTCTTACCTTTTTGATTAAATTTTCGAAGACTTTTTCCAAGTCACACTCACTTTTACTCTAGGGCGCGCTGGGTAGATTAACAGATTTATTTGAAAATGTGGTAATGTGTTGTTTTTCAACGGGACTTTCCTGAGTGTAATAAAATAGGCTGAGAGTGTTTATTATTTAGCGAATTCGATGTTACTCTATGATATAGTGTCTGTTTAATTATTATATTTTATAACAAAAGTATTATAATATGTTATATAATCTACGATAAATAAGGTTAGTAGCACGGTGGTTAGATTACTAACCACTGTGACTATAGTAAGGAACATATAACATACATATTTAAGTTGCATTATAAGGATACCGCGTGTACTTAATGAACGTGATATAGAAGATATTTTGTTGGAAAGTATACTTTCTGATTGCGAAAGTATGTGCAGTCTTGAATCGGATGAAGGAGAAAATTATGAGATGCAAACGGACCCGATGGTGCTCGGTGACATACCTTCTGGGCTCCAGCTAAATCTTGAAGATGAATTTGACTGGAACGATCACATGACCATTTCAAATTTGCCTGACACTACTGGTAGTGCTACTATGGGTGCTTTATCTACTCAAACTGTTACGATTGTATATGGAACTCCAGAAGAAAACATAATCCAGAACTGGATCAACACAGCAACAAAAATTTTCGAAGAAATTTGTACTAAGAGATCCTGACACCAACTCAGGTGAAGAACTACCAATTATGCTCTAAACGCTCCCACAATAGCTATGCATTTTATCCTGTACAAATAAAGCGGCACAAACCAGCAGTACTAACAGAATTACGTCTGGAAGGCAGTATACAGCAGCTATTATGCAAACAGCCATGGTGGTTAGTATACTAACCACCCTAATTTGTAAAAGCCCAAACGGTTTTTTCTTTTTTTAGATGTTTTTTTATAATAAATAAATGTTAATTAACCTACAAATGTAATCGTTTTTATTCTGAAGTTATATATAAGAAAGCGTGGCTGAAAGAGTTAACAGTGGTTAATGTGAAATTCTGAAGAAATCAGTGTCTCTCGGCCCGTTTAACTTTAAAATCATGAATAGTAAATATTAAGAAAACAACTTCCCGTTGTAATCACTACATCTTGGTTAATAAAATCAATACTATCGCGGCAGGAAGAGACACTGAAAGCGTAATATATCTTACCTAAGCCGATAACATCATTAGATATCGAATCACGCACAGGAAAGAATACCGTGTTTATCGTAGAGTGGAATAAATCTAAATACGAAAAAAGAGGTACTTACGATGTAAAAATTGGGCGCAAAATAGATGTTATACATGTACGAGGGTAGTTCCAGAAATACCTGGCCTAACAAAGAAAACAAAAAACTTGGGAAAAATATCTTTATGACTCTACATAGTCAGCTTTTAAAACTCGATACACTTTTTCCAGTGATGTACACTAGCTTCGATATCCTGTTTATAGTAAGAATTATTGAGCTGCTCAAAACAGCCATTAACCGCAGATTTCACCTCTTCATTGTTGGCAAATCTTTTCCCACCAAGCTATTTTTTCAAGTTTGGAAATATAAAATAATTCAACCGGTCTAAATCTAGCGAATAGGGTGCAAGAGGAAGCAATTCGAACTCATTAATTTTGACCATTGCGATGACGGATGTGTGAACTGGTGCGTCGTCATGATGAAACGAAACTGTTTTTCGCCAAATGCGGCCGAATTTTCTTGATTTAATCACTCAAACGCTGCAATAATGCGCGTAATACTCGCCGTTGATTGTTATTCTTTTCTAAAGATAATGAAAATTAATCCACGTGCATCCCAAAAAAAAAACTACGCCATGATCTTGCCTGCAGATGGAACTGTTTTCGCCTTCTTTGTAGCCGATTCTTCCTTTTCTGTCCATTGCGTTAATTGTTTCGACGTCTCAGGTGTGACGTGATATATCAATGCTTCATTCATAGTTACAAATCGACGCAAAAACTCGGCTTTATTCCTGTGAAACTTCGCCAAACACTTGACTGAAACATCCTCACGACGCTCTTTTTGTTCCAGTGCGAGTAATCTCAGTACCTATTTTGCGCACAGTTTTCTCATTTACAAATTTTCAGTTACCATACGATGTACAGCACTTTTTGAAATGCTTACCATGTCTGTCACCATACCATTTTGTGGATTTTTTTCACAATTTCCGGAGTAGACATCTCATTTGGTCTTCGCAACTCCTACGGCTTCGTTTAAACTCTGTCACACAATATTTTACTGTTGTAAACGAAGGAGTAGATTCCCCAGAGTAGAATCCAGTTCTACTTTAATATTACATTAAATGAAGCCTTTCAAATGAAAGTATTGCATCAACAACAATTTTTTCCATGTTTAAAAATACCATTTATATTTCATATGTATGCATATGCAACAAACACAACGTTTATAAACAAAAAAACAGGAGAAAACCCGAAGAGACTGGGGATGAAACTAATGATAATAGTACTTAAAGCATATATAACGAGAGCTTGAGAAAGAAAGATAAAAAGAAGCAGAGAAATAGAATCACGAGTTCGGAGGAAAAAATATAGTCAGATATATAAAATCATAGCATCTGGCGTGGTTGGAATATAATAATAATAATAATAGTTTATTTCCAAAAAATAAAGAAAGAAAAATACAAATTCATCTATATAGTGTAAATCAAAATACAATTTCCCTTATTCTTCCCTTCTTCTGTCCTTGGAAATATATATATAATGAGAAAAACATCAACAGAAAAGATAAGGTGAATAACAAATTGGACTCTGTTAGAATCAAGAAGAAAACGGAAACTTAGAAAAAACTTAGTAGAGTGACGTGTAGGAAGATATAAACAATCTAAATGTAATCAACTCGAGAATAAAGTGCAGAGGTAGAAAGGAATGGAGAAGAATTGCGAACACTGTCAGGACGCAGAGAATTTTAACAGCGAAAAAGAAGAGGACTAATCCACTTCATTAAATAGATTTAAATAAATGTCCAGAGCATTATCCATAATCTTGAGGATTGGACAGCGAAAATAATAATGGAACAGATCAGAAATTTTGCCTAATACGCAACAAATTTTGAGCGACAATGCTTCTTTAAAACCATAATTTGTCGGTGAGTTGTACAAGATAAATCTGGTGATCAAGCATTGAATATGATGTACGACATGTTGCCAAAAACTGCAACAACTTTGGAAATGATATAAAAGTGGTATTGTTTTGAATGACTAATGAATTTACCGTGCATTCATTTTACCTCGCTACGAAAACTGTACCACATTATATTCGGGTCTAGCTGCCGAATACCGATCGGAATATAAAGTGGTGGGGCGCGAGTCATTTGAATCACGACTATAACTGACTGAAAAGTACGTAGATTGTCCCTTTACTGCACTAACAACAATATCATTAGTAGTTAAAAAGTTTAAATCAGAAGGTTGCATTTTGGGATGTAAATGTCATAAAATACGGAGAATAAATAACGATAAAGAAATGCAGGAAGTCATGGTGTGCGCAATGGTCGAAGAAAATTCTTGTATTACTATATCTAAAATATCAGAAGAGATAGGTATTAGCGTGGGCAAAGTTCATAAGATATTAAAGAAAAATAAATACACATCCTATAAATACCAAATTCATCAAGAAATTTTTCATGCTGATCAACACCGCAGAATAGAATTTTGTAAAACTGTAATAGAACGTGTAAGCAGGAGGGACATTTGAGAATTTAATTAATTGAATTTATTTTCTGTATTTAAAAAGTATTTTATAAGTTTTGGCAAGTTATATTTATTTTCTGTTTAAAGAGTATTTTTTAAGTTTCGAGAAGTCATTTTATTTTTTAGCTTCTTTAAGAGTTTTTTTATTTTTAAACGTTTTATTAGAAAACGTCTTTTATTTCAATGCGAAACTTATTGTAAAAATACCTAATTTTACAGTTAAAATTAATTATAATTTATTAATTTTTGGACGTAAACAATTTGGACAATCAGTGATAGACCTTCCGCCAAGTACCACGAATAACTACTTAATCTGTAATCTGTAGTCAGTCGTTGTGATTCAACTGACTCGCGCCCCACCACTTTACATTCTGATCGGCATTCGGTATCTAGACCAGAATATAATATGATACGGTGTTTGTAGCATTTTAATATGAAAGCACGGTATAAGAATAGATAAGATTATATTGACTGAACAGATACATCATATTGTGCACGTAGAAGTGCGTATTTCAGCTGCTACCAATGTGGGTGCCGCTTCAGCAAGAACTAAGCTGATTTTTTGGGTAGATTTGTTAAAAGTAATAAAGTCTGGTTTCATTACTATGCTCCTTATGCTAAATGACATTCTCAATAGTGGACAAACCCCGAAAAAAGCCCAAATATTTTTATCGGAGAGTAAGGCTATGATTTTTGGGAATTCAAAATCGAAAACTTTCATAAACAAAGGACCAAACTATTAACGGATTGTATTATGCCGCTTAACTAGACAAATTGTATGGATTTTCACTTTAAAACATGGATCTATTTCTAAAGAGTTTAAAGATATCGCATGTGTAATTTAGACATATGAAAATTTCAAATAAAAAAAAACATTTTCAAAAAAAAATGTTGGAGTTACAACTGATGCTTTTGAATAATGACGGAAGAGGGTAATTACAGCCAATAAAGTATATTTCGATCAATAAACTTATATGTTGCTGCATAGATGTGTTAATGTCTGATATGAGAAATTCGACATTTCTTATAGTATAAGTTAATAATTGTTCAAAGGATTTCGCAGTGACAACTACAATATAACGTCTATCTATTTAATAAGAAACCTTACACTATAAAAATCAAAAAAATAAACACCACAACAGACGTGAAATTTAGGGAAAGAGACTGAAAGACAAAATATAAAGAACCGCAGCAGCGCACTGTAATGCCGTAATTTGCGAGTCGGGAAAATAGAGCATTGTTGGAGGCGCGCCATTGAGCACGTCCACATCACCACAACCTGCTTTATGCATCTGTTATGATCGTTATTTCATTTGAAAATGTATGTATGCATATATGTTCGAGTCCTCGACTCTGGTAATAGGGGTAAAAATGACTGCATTACGTTTGACTTATTAGAGACATGCACGAGATTGTTCGATAGATTTTGTACTATTTCTGTTAAAATTATTATTTTTCTGTTTTCCTAGTTAATATAAGTATTCCTTAAACGACACACAATTACGCAGAAAGCACGTTGAATATAATGTGGATATCTTTGGCAATTTCAATCCCTTTTAGGTTTTACTTTCAATGAAATTTATAATGAGAAAATGCCTAATTTTATAACGCTTTCCTTTTGCGATTAAACCTTTGATGCACCTAATATCTTGCATATTCGAATAGATGGTTTAGTAAAATTTAAGATACTTAAGCGTTTTTTATTGGGTCTTTTTGAGATATATTGGGTCTGGGAAAAAGTTCGTGGCGTTTTTTCAGTAAAATTCAACTGGTCCCCGCATGGCGCGTGGACGAATTCATTTAAACCGAATATGCTCCATTATTATCGACAATGTTTCGCCATTTTTTTGGTAGATCCATGATCCCATCGGTGAAAAACTTCTGTGGTTTCTGGTCGAAAAACTGAATCAAGTAGTTTTCACAGGCTTCTTTTGAAACCAACTTAATTCCATTGAGAGAGTTCTGCAGAGATCGAAACAGATGATAGTCAGAGGGTGCTATATCCGGACTGTAAGGTGGGTGCATCAAAACTTCCCAACCAAACTCTCTCAATTTTTGACGGGTCATCAAAGAAGTGTGTGGTCGGGCGTTGTCATGATGGAAGACAACACCTTTCCTATTAATCAATTCGGGCCGTTTTCTTTCAATCGCCTGGCGTAATCTCTCTAGTTGTGCACAGTAGAGTTGAGAATCAATCGTCTGACCAGTTGGAAGTAGCTCGTAGTGGACGATTCCCCTCCAGTCCCACCATACACACAGCATCACTTTTTTTGGCGTCAATGTTGGCTTAGCGAACGCTTGTGACGGCTCACCATCCTTTATCCACGATCTTTTACGCTTCCGATTATCGTACGTAATCCATTTTTCATCTCCGGTTATTAAACGTTTCAGAAACGGCTCGATTTCATTCCGTTTCAGCAGCGCATCGCAGATGTTAATTCGGTCAATCATGTTTTTCACGCTCAACTCATGAGGAACCCATACGTCAAGCTTTTTTTTGTAACCAGCTTTGTGTAAATGGTTCAAAACAGTTTTGTGGTCAATGCCTAGCTCCATGCCAATATCGACACTGCTGATATGCTTATCTTGTTGGACTTTTTCAAGAATTTCATCAGATTTTTCAGTGATTGGACGACCGGAGCGTGACTCATCTTTCACATTGAAATTTCCAGAACGAAAGCGAGCGAACCATTTCCGCGCAACAGATTTCGATAAAGTACCTTCACCGTACACAGCACAAATTTTATCACAAGCCTGCGCAGCGTTCTTCCCCTTATCATAATAATATTGCAGAATATAGCGAAATTTCTCATTATTCTTCTCCATTTTCAAGTGCGAATAACTTTCCAACCACTGCACCGATTACAATGTTTCTACGCTCAAACTAACGTTCGGAAGGTCATCTAAAAAACGAGCCCTCGGTGGTGTCGCTGTGACTTGTTGTTCTTTAGTTATCGGCAACCAATGCCATCTATCGGGAAAAACGCCACGAACTTTTTCCCAGACCCAATATTATGGTTCTTATGTCTCTCTGGAGTTTGTCACTTTTGCATACGCCTACTGAAGTTGATTGTGATTACTGTTGTTTTAACTTCTAGGTAATCACGTGTTTCACTGGTTTTTGCACTTTAATTTAAAAAATGGACCCAATAGAGCTTCTTTGGGAAGAATTGAACCGGAAGGTTCGAGAACGTGCTCTATCATCCACCACTGTACTGTGGGAACAATTTCAAGAAGCCTGGGCACAAATTACAGAAGATACACTGCAAAAATTAATTGAAAGGATGCCGCGGTTATATGCCACAATTATCAAAAATAAAGGTGGGCACATTGATGAGAGCAAAATTTAATAATAATTAATGATAAAGTTTTTATATAAGAAAAATGTAACTATTTTATGTTTATTTTACACTATTGTATTGGTACAATAAATAAATTTTCAGTACACATTTGATAGTTTAATAATTTTGGCTAAAACTAAGGGCGGGCAAATAAATATGACCGGTAGTGTATATGATACTAAACTGACAAGAATTATAGGCAATATAATGTCGAATTATAAAACATAAACGTCCTATTGTGAGCTGCCAGTTAATTCTTAAAACTATATTAACTATCTTTATTATTTAGCGTTATTTTAGTGATTTATATATTCTTTATATAAAATGACAAATGTTACCTATGCTAACGGAAGTATCGGGTTTTTCAATAAGGACATAACAATTTTGTATTTAAATAAAACACATAATAATTTAAATAGTCGGCTGGACTTTATTCCAGGTGCAGTACACATGTTACTTTTAACTATGGAATTCGATCTCATCCATATGACCACCGCGAACACGTTTGCAGCGATCGATTCTTTGAAGTCAATTTTCCACCACTCTTTCACACATATCTGCCTGAACGTTGGCAATTTCGCGTTCAATATTATCCTTGAACTCTTCAAATATTGTTGGCTTGTTGGCATAAACCAATGACTTAACGTAAACCCCATAAAAAGCGATCCGTCGGCGTTAAATTGCATGAGCGAGGTGGACCATTTCTCGAGATTACACGGGTACCGAACTTCCCCTTTAGTAAACCAATTGCATGACCAACTGTGTGGCATGTGGCACCATCTTGTGGGAATCACATATCACTGATGTCGAGTACATCCAATTCTGGCCAAAAATAGTCTTTCAAAATGGCACGATGGCGAACTCCATTGACCGTAACATAGTGATCATTCTCATCGACGAAAAAATATGGTCCAATCATACCTCCGGCATGAAATCTACACCACACGGTTTGTGGTTGTAATGGAATTTCTTGAAGAACATACGGGTTTGTTGCTGTTCAATAACGCATTTTGCTTATTGACAAAGCCATTAAGCCAAAAATGAGTTTCATCGCGGAAGATGATTTTTCGATAAAATTCAGGATTTTCTTTAAATTTCAGCAGAGTCCAAGAGACTTCACTTCCTGAGTTAATTTGGTTTTTGTAGAGGTGCAAGCCAAGACCTTTACGCAAAATTCGCCAAAATGTGGTTGGAGAGATTCCCAATTCCTGTGAACGGCGTGAAATCGACTGATTTTGCTCATTTTCAACTGAAGCACTTACGGCTGCAATATTTTTGGTACTTCGACCAGTGCGTTATCTCATCGTCACAGGACAATCCAACAGTGAATTTTTTGACTCGAATTTATCCACTATAGCACGTTCAACCTGTCTGATGGGGCGATTATTACGATCGAAAATCGGAGTATAGCGCTGTTAAAGCTGCAAACACCGACGCGTAATTTTTAATGATTTCCAAACGTTATTTGATCCTGAGCTTCACTATGATGAAAATCTTAACTTTGACTGACGTTTTGACGGCGACAGATCGTGAAAAACGTTCAAGTTCGTATTAAAACACAAAATTATTAAGTCCCTATTGGAAAAGGTATATTTAAATACTCAACACGAATGTATTTCAAGTATAGAAAACTTTGACTGCTACTTAACTACAGAACTAAATAACTACCGCAATTAATAGACTTCAGGATTCTTTTCCGTTTTACCAATTTAAAATCTAATATCGCCAAAAGCATTTCTTCTCCATTCGAACATACGAATGTAGGTACTCAATATCGGAACTAACTATTCTCGCTACTTGCATCTTGAATAATTATATTCCGATATGAGGTGTCGCTTTAATGCGAGCAAAACCATCCACTAAATCCAATCTAGTAAGGGTCGTGCTGCTGTTACCACCGGCAGCAGCCAGTGAACCTCTACTTAATTGATTAATACACTTAGAGAGTATAGAGAGTGTAAACGTTGCGTTGTCGAAATCACAGATAGCAAATCAGTGTCTCTTGTGTGATAGTAGAAAATAGAACTGCCGTTTAGGAAAACTCGATGGTTCTCTTCACATTAAGTTTCTGTTTGGTTTCGGAGTCTCGATTTAGGTTTTATTTGTTCATATCCAAAGAAAGTGTATGTGCAGACACAAATATCATTAAGTCGAGAGTAGTGCTTCATTTAAATGTCGAGAGTAGTGCTTTACAAATCGAGTGTACAGAATCGGCACTGAGACTGTTGCATAAAAGCTTCTTTTTCATTTATGTTTCTATAATAATCTGCACACGTGGATTAGGAGTCAATTTAGTTACGGAAATGTATTGAACAAAAGTAAAGTATAACGGTTCTACAACATCAAGACTCCATAATTTCCGTCATTTTGCAAAATAAATTTGATTCGATGATCTACTATTTTAGACATGTAACAGATACAAAATTCTGGGTTTCCATTTTCTATTTCCTTTAGAGAAATTAATTTTATTATTTACCATTGTGATTAAATATAAATTACAGGGCAAAACATCCATAACACTTTCAAATCGCTCAATGAAAACTCTTAGGTTAACAGTTAAAATTTATGCTAACTTTTTTTCCAAAATTTAGATTATCTGAGGTGGTCATAGAACCTATTCCACCGCCATCTATCCAGATCAGTGCAATACTATAAAACGTGGGTCGTTCTTTAGTCTTCTACTCTATTATTCAAATACTCAAATATTTGATATTATAATGACTTACTACCGCCCTAACAAAGTTTTATCTCTGTCCAGTTGGTTCGTACCAAATTTGGACCATCGTCTTCTAAGAAATTGTTTTACCTGCCTCTGATCTTGCAAATACTTCCATCTTTCTCGAGCTTTATTCTCAGCCCACTTTTTCATGGTTGTTTTGATATTTGTTTTTGCAATGCCCAGTCTTATGAAAATTGTAGACTTGGCTTCCGGGCTGGAATCGCATCTTCGATAAGTCTGGCAACACAATTATCGAAGACGTGGTTCCAATCCGGAAGCCAAAATAAAGAATGTATAGATAACGACCGCGGAAGACTACGAGCCAGATTGTAGGCGAAGCTTGTAAAGTTAGTTCATCTGCTTTTTCATTAGTTCATCTGCTTTTTCATTAGTTCTATAGACTTTATGTCCTTGAGACCCAGATGACTGTCAATTTTACTATGACTATTGAAATAACTCAGGACGTGCATACAATCTCATGCAAGTTTAGAATTCACATGTACCAAATCTAGTGCCCTGCTAGAGAGAGGAAATAGTCACCGTATGAATTATACCAATGTATTAATTAATTTATTTTTCTTTTTTGCTAAACTAATCTAAACAAATTTGGTCTTGGAGAGATGATTTTGCTCTACAGTGTTTTCTAAGAAATTTGTAAACCAAACCATAGACTTATAGAGTAGTGTAGACCATGTTTAAATAATTTCAAATTGGAGGCTCTAACTATAAAATATGTTCTACAATCCTTTGGCAGTTGCTTTACTTCCTTAGTTCTACATGTATTAACAAGGAAATCTATAACTAAAAACGAACACAACCACATTGAGAAGAAGAAAAGTGAAATGAAATTTTTGAAATTAAAAAAAAAACGATAGAAATTTAATTAAATTAATTTTGGATGATCGATTCTTAGTCTTGTAGTTCCAATAATGGAGAAACTTAAAGGCATTAATAACACAATCCGATAAAATGAAATTTGTGTCGTGATGATTTTTAAACTATTTTTTTTTTTTTCATAAATGCGCTAGCTTGTGATATTAAAGCCCAATTGATTTTAGCTCTCATAAAAGACAAAAATTGTATGAAATCTGAAAACGATAGTGATTTTGAGAGGACTGAATCTGCTTCAAAATTACTCTCTGAAGATGGTACGAACCATCAACATCTAATGAAGTTCAATGTATGCAATTTCCCTGGAAAAAATTACTTTGTAATACGAGAGAACAGACGTAAAAGTAACTTATAAAAATGCCGAAAAGAAAGGAACTTAGCGCAGAAACTCGTAGTCCTATAATAACGCTACATGGTGAAAAATTTTCACTGCGGCAAATAGCCCAAAAGTTAAGTGTTAAGGTGCAAGGAACAGTGAAACGATATTCACAAAGTGGATCATTACAACCAATAAAACGTTGCGGAAGGCCAAGGGTAACTACCAGACAAGAGGATTTGCGCCTAAAAATACTATCAAAACGAAATAGGCGCCTCAGAGCTCCTCAGCTTCGAGCAGAGCTGAATGAAGGTCGTCGAAAGCCGGTGTCACTGACTACTGTAAAACGACGTTTGACAAAGGCGGGACTACATGGGCGTATTGCAGCTCGAAAACCATTATTGAATCCACGAAATCGTAAAAAACGACGAGTTTTCGTTCGAAGACAAGTGGGTGAAAGGATGTTACCCGAATGTGTAATGCCAACTGTTAAACACGGGGGAGGTTCTGAAAGAGGAATTTGACATAATATCACTAGTCCTAAGAAACTAAGTATTGAAGAACATCAGAGGGTAATTTGTGTCGTTTCAAAAGTGGTAATCTTCTCCCTTGGACGGAAAAATGCATATACAAAAAATTCTTGCTTTTTATGCTTTTGAGACAACAGAGTTAAGGCTCAGTACAAAGTTTATTAATTAGCCATTAAGAAATATCATAATTCAAAAGCGTAATCAACGAACCTTTGGTTACAAGAGGGAAAAGTCGTATTTCTACTTTTGCATATCAAATTGCAATTTGCAAAGGCTCTAAATCGAAATGGACTTTGTCTTGGCTACTTGATTTGTAAATGTTCAGAGATTAACAAGAAAAAAACTGAAAGCTGAAATATTTGATGGTCCTCAGATAAGGCAGATTATTAAAGATGCAATTCTTGATATTAATTTGTTAAAGTAGTATAAAATTTTCTTGGAAGTCATATGATAGAATTTGACATAGAATTGGTGGAAAATATACTTCACAACTTTAATGTTCTCGGTTATAACATGAACATAAAAGTTCACTACCTCTACATTTACTTAGATCGGTTTTCACAAAACCTAGATGATTTTAATAAAGAACAGGGTGAAAGATTCCATCAGGACATTAAAACTATGGAAGATAGATGTGGAGGAAGATAGCTGACTACTATTGGAATCTTCCCTAAGACTGTCCTGGGAAGCTTCATGTTAGAAAGTCGTATGAAAGAAATGTTTTAAGCGATAAGAAATGAATGGATATTTATCTACTTTTTTAAATAAACGCCTTACTACCTTATTTTTTGTTTTTTTAACTGGTAGTTGGAACAAATAGTAATAGTAATAACATAAAATAGATATAAGTGAAAAAAATAGAAGTTTTTATTTTAAATATAGCAGCGTATTTGAAAAATTAGATCTGCTAAAATGGCTAATGGCTATTTTGGATTCTGCAGCCAAATTTAACCTAAAAATAGTTAGAAAAATCGCCGACACTAAAGTCTCTGTTGAGCTTTATATCACGGAAAGCAACTGGCAGAAAATTATTTGTCGACTAATAAGCTGACCATCAAATACGGATAAAGAACTAGGATTAAAAGAGCGTATATATTTTTAAGGACAATAAACGTGAGCAGCAAAGTGTCTAAATCCACATATAACGCCGAAGCCTTGAAAATGTTAAGCGAAAAACCCTTATTAAGGAGGTAAATTGTTACAAAGCGTTTTCAATTTGCGAGCGACCATTCTCACCTTCGCAAGGATGAATGGAAAAATAATTTACTTAATTTTGCTTAAAAAATTTAAATACACTCGAAAACAAAAACCCGCGAAATTTGATATTCTGTATGGAAAATTGTATTTTCAATAGGCGTATAATTCAGTTCGTAAAACATATACCGCCTATTGTTATTTAGAGTGCTAAAAGCGGCGAGAGTTTAGGGCGGCAAAATCAATATTTAGAGGTATTGAAAAATTTATCTTGTCCTAGTTTAACGAAACAAAACCAGATTAAACGTTAGAAAAGTTAGGTATGGTGCAGAAGGACTAAAAGGTCGATCGCTAATAGTATCTCGCTCAGGGCGATTATATAACCATATATACATACATTAATATTTTAATCCAATGTTTTTTTGTTTCTATATGCTTTTACGATGTGAAACTGGAGAATTCCAATTTTAACCGCCTTTTATATCGTAATATGGCGCAGACATTATTTGAAAAAATTCTTGTTCTCGGGCGAGACTCGACCTCGCGACCTCGTGCTAACCGAACAGATTTACTTAGCTTCCAGAGTCTTCTAACATGCTATAAATTGCATTATGAACACATTAAATGAAACACAGGGTTTTAATCGCATACGCGGAATGTTTTTTAAGTTTTGCATAGTGGGACATAGAGGGCGCCACTAATCAAATGCCAATACCAAAACTTAACCGCCATCTTTGGTTAACCTAAATCAAAAGTTTCAGTGCGATTCGTGTAGTATTGTAGCTACAATGAACTGCCAAGGTTGACGAGTTAGTTGAAAAATGGAATTAAATTGAAAACATTTTCCCGGAATAATTCTTTATAATTTTCGAAGATAATTATCTTAACAAGAATGTCTCGCCGAGCTAGTTTCTGTTTTCGGCAATGAAGGACATCAGTTAACAATTTCTCGTTGGTATGGAGAATTCAAATGTAGACGGATTACTCTTTACGACGATCCAAGAGCTGGTTCACCAAAAACGGCAGTCACTCAGGAAAACGTCGATGCTGTGCGTATGACCATCAAGGAAGATCGACATGTGACATATCGCCAGATTGAAGCATTATTGGGTATTTCAAAGACCTCGATTGAAAAATTTTGTATAAAGATGTGTGTGCAAAAAATTAGTTTCCACTTGGATACCGCATTTGTTGACCGGAAAACAGAAAGCAGCTAGAGTGAATTGGTGTCAAAAAAAACTCTAGGTCGCTTCTACGTCGGAAACTCTAAAAACGTGTACAACATTGTCAGTGGTGATGAATCTTGGATTTTCATACGAGCCAGAAAATAAACGTTAGTCGTCTGTTTGGGTGTTCCAAAATGAAGAAAAGCCAACAAAAGTTATCCGTTCTCGAAGTATCTCCAAAAAGATTGTCGCGACATTTGTCTCGAAAGCAGTTCAACCCCGAATGACGAATCAACCTCCAATAAGACAATGCAAGTTCGCACACGACACGCAAGACAACTGAATTTTTAACGCAATGAAACGTCGAATTATTGGATCATCCTCCGTACCGTCCGGACCAAAGTCCCAACAAATTCTTTACCCCTCCGAAAATCCAGAACTGACTGCGTGGTCAGAAGGAGCAGTCGATGCTCTCAAAAACGCAATTTTGGCTGTACCAACAGACGAGTGGAACAACTGCTTCCAGTGTTGGTTCGAACCCGTCGTTGGCGTGAGATGTTATTCGCTTACGACCTGAACCTGACCGAATCTCTTAAACTGCCCGTGTGTTGATGTCGCCGAATGATATCACCAACAGTCAATTTATTAACATGTGTCTTTTCCGAAATTTGAAGCACTGAATAACCTTCTTGATGAAAAGCAATAATTATAGAACGTTTTTCTAAGCTTGTTGGTTTCCTCTCAGTATTTTAAGAAGTTCACATAAAAAATATGGTCTTATCAGTTCTGCCCACGCTAACAAGTTTATTTTAAAACTAATGCATATTTCGGTACACAAGACTCTTTGGGGTGAGGGCAAGTAAGTTTCGCAAGTTTTTTGCTAGCAACATTATCTCCAAAATAATCGTATTTATGGCGGTATGGATTATTCTAAGAATTACCGCAGTGAGTCATAAAATATAATAGTTATTTGTTGGTGCCCTAATAAATATATTTTGCCTGCAATTGGTTATAAATCTCGTAAACGACCTAATGTAAACATATTATTTATATTTAAACGCAATTATATTAATTTTTAGAAGACTACTAAATTTCACTAGCTGCCCGAAGTAATATGGATGGTAGTGTACACTACGTTATTACCCAATTTGAACTCCTACAAAAAGTAATACTTAAATCATCGGTCGATACAATTATACGAAATATTTGCAATTACCAATACACCAATACATTACACCAATAGAAAAAATTGTAACTTGTAATCATATACCTAACCACGTCAGCAGTGAATTTTGCGAATAATGTTTTACACAACTTATTATATTGTACTTTTCCCAATGCTATTTAAAATATTACACAAATTTCTTGAAGAGGAGAAGAAAGTTTGTTATCAACGTTTTTATAAAATCAAAAATCTTTACAGTTTTTGTCAGTGTTACGTGTTCTACATAACACACTTATTACAAGTCCTATAACAATATAAACGCCCGACAAATAAATATCAGATGTTCTTGTTTCTGACCGTAAACTTTTTTAATATTTGTTCCTCTAAATAGAATATTGTCCATCTCTCTTTTTCACAAGCACACACACGCACGCATAAAATAAAATTGGTAACTAAAGAAATTTCTTCAAACCTTTAGCATCTGTCACCGGAGGTGACTTCTCTTTTACTCCACGTGTCATGACAGATATGAAATATTGCTATTTGGAGTGGAAAGGAGGGGGTGAATGTAGTTATTACTTCGAACATAAATGGGTTTCATTAATGAATTATGTAACACAACGGTGTATGACAGAATGGAATCGCAATGTCTTTCTTTTCATTGGTAGAAGAAATGAAATGGTGCTATACAAAAAGTTGATCCATAAAATTAAAAGTTTAGCGATGACTGTAACTTGTAATTTCCCTAGCTGAAACCAACATTTGCAAATTATTAGGATATTGGATTGTTGTAAACAGGAATACATAGGCTTCTGCAGTAGTTAAAAGCTAAAACTTACTAAAGAATGTAGTTAAAAGTTAAAACTTATTAAAGAAAGTAAAAAACGCAGCAAGCTTTCTTAAATCAACATGTGTCTTAAATAAAATTCTTATTTAGAGTATCTCTTGACTTTAATATGTATGAAACATTAGAATTATAACATAAAAATTTCATTTTTGAGAGTTATTTTCAAACTGGAAGATTAGAAAACTG
Organism: Dermolepida albohirtum; assembly: GCA_031893035.1. Lineage (NCBI taxonomy): Eukaryota > Metazoa > Arthropoda > Insecta > Coleoptera > Scarabaeidae > Dermolepida > Dermolepida albohirtum. The sequence goes on from JAVIWB010003435.1 coordinate 94,577, forward strand.
AAAATCATTGTATGTAGAATTTTTCGTCAATTCCCAAACATTTTTCAATCAGGTAATGAACAACTGGCTAACCAAATTCAAACTTGTGTTGACAAATTTCGTATAGCAGTAATAATATCTGGTAGATCTGGAAGCTGATCGCCTAAAAATAAAAGCTGGAGATTGCATTCAAGATGTTTGACGTCGAATGGAAAACTCGCTTAAGAAATCTACTGCAAAACTGTCACAAGTTTATGCCACGATATTTTTAAAAAATAACTAAAATTATCGCGTTGGCGTATAAGTTCTTGGTTTCTAAAATGAGAATGCCTTGAAATAAAATCATTAGGCATATGATTTGATGAGTTATTTTAATGTTGTATTATTGTTTATATGAACACTTTTAGAATTCCTGCAAAGATTATTTTAATTAACGACAAAAGAAAATGGAATGTCGAGCAGTAGAAAATGATTTCCGACACATTTTTTTCTTCGAATTCAACATGCATCGAAAGTCGAAAGTTGCACCGCTTACGAAGAAAACGTAATCGAGGAGAGTACCGGCAATGGATTTAAAAAGAGCCTTCTGACATAAAAAAATTCTCAACGTTCAGGAAGACCATCGGACTTCGGGCGTGGAATTGAAAAATTTGACAGATCCTTGAAAGGCAATCCTAAATAATGGAGAAAATAGGAGGATAGCCGTTTATATTTCGGGAACTGGCAACACTATTAGTATTGCCTCCGATCTGATTGCATCGTAAAGTTTGTCATTTTTGACAATAACACATGGATCAATAAGTCCCGAGACTAACAATGAAAACAACATTTTTTTTGCAACATTTATTTTTATTCATCAACATAATCACCTTTTAGGGTGATACAATGGTTCCAACGCTTTTCCAATTTTTCAATACCATGTTTATAAAAAAATTTATCTTTCGCTTCAAAATATACTTCAGTTTTAGCGATGACCTCCTCATTTGAGCCAAATCTTTTTCCCTGGAGCATTTTTTTAAGATCAGCAAAGAGCCAGTAGTCACTGGGGGCTAAATCTGGCGAATATGGGGGGTGGGGAAGCAGATCAAAACCCAATTCGTTCAATTTTGCCATTGTTTTCATCGACTTGTGGCAGGGTGCATTGTCTTGGTGAAAAAGGATTTTTTTTCTCTGCATGTGCGGTCGTTTTTTTGCGATTTCCTCCTTCAAAAGCACCAGTAAGTCAATATAATAATCACTGTTGATCGATTTACCTTTTTCGAGGTAGTCAATGAAAATCACGCCATGTGTATCCCAAAAAACTGACGCCAGGACTTTGCCAGCTGACTGCTGCGTTTTCGGACGTTTCGGACGGCTTTCGCCAGCTGTGCGCCACTCAGATGACTGCCGCTTCGACTCTGGAGTGTAGTGATGTATCCATGTTCCGTCCATGGTCACGTAACGACGCAAGAAATCTTTTTTGTTGCGAGTAAATAGCGATAAACAGCTTTCTGAATCATCGACTCGTTGCTGTTTTTGTTCCATCGAGAGCAATCGCGGCACCCACTTGGAAAAAACCTTTTTCATGCTCAATTTTTCATGAAGGATAGTAAATACACTTCCATATGATATCTGTGTCATCTCAGCAATCTCACGGAGCTTCACTTTACGATCTTTCATTATAATTTTTGTCACTTCACTCACATTTTCCGGTGTAACGGCTTCCACAGGTCTACCCGAGCGTTCCGCGTCATTTGTGTCGGTACGACCACGTTTAAACTCGGCAAACCACCGACAAATCGTTGCTTTTGATGGACAAGAGTCCGGGTAACATTTTTCAATACATTGTTTTGCTTGCGTGGTGTTTTTACCCATTAAAAAACAATGTTTTATCAGAACACGAAACTCGGTTTTTTCCATTGTTTAAACAAACTACAAAACGACTTTACTCCAACCTCGATAACTCAGCTGTTTCTGGTCTGATCGACTTAAAATTTTGACACGTTTCAAGCAAAGGTTAGTACTCTAGAAAGACGTGGTTACTGGTTTATTACGAGCGCCATCTATGGGTTAGTCTCGGGACTTATGGATCCATGTGTTATATTTACCTTGACAGTTTTATTATCCGGTCGCTATTTCTATTGTAGTCAGTAGCCTCATCAAGTTGCATATCTTTCGTTTTCTTATTAATTGACCATGGAGATCCGAATACATATGATAGATTTTTAGACTAATAGTGTTGTTGAGCAAAGGTATTTTTGAAATTAATTTTCCCGCCGATTATGCTAGCATAATATTAACTATGGCAAGATCAGCTGGAAAAATAAGCTCTTCGACAATGATGTGTTTTTTTGCATTTTATCACTCTGTATACATTCTTAAAAGATACTAGCGTGCGTTGCTTGGTACTTTGGCTTGTTCAGTAAACACACCTGTTTGCTTTTGTAAATCTTGCAACTCGCTACTAAAGAATTCTCGAAATTTTTCAACTATGTTGGTCTCGAGATGTTAATTTAGCTTACTTGAAAGCATCACTCGAACAGTAGAATTTTTAAACAGAACACACACCGCGGTCTCTATTCATTCATCTCATTCTTGTTAATATCATCGTATTTAGGATATTTCCGTTTTCTTGCTACCTCACCACTTGTCGATGCTTGATCACTCTCACTTTAGTTGTCAACTTGCTATTTAATAAATATCTTCACATTTTTTTGACAAGTTTATGAAAACACAATGCGATAAACTGTAACAAAACGGACGCTCCTCTGGTTGTAGGCGTCTTAAAACCGTTTACCTTTCTTCTCAGATGTTTATTCGATTGATAATTAGAAACTGAATTAGTTCGTCCAAGTAGTACTTTCTTTATACTAGTCGCCCCAACTACTTAGAACTTTCGTTAAACTTCGACCATGTCTGATAGTATGCAATATAAGTCTACTAGAAAGTTCTATAAACTTCCATACTTTTCTGGATTATTCTATAAACTTCATGAAACTTCCGTACTTTTCTGGAATATTCTATGTGCTTCGAGAATGTTGTATATTATTCTAGAAAGTTCTCAAGCTATGGAAATGATCTAGCCTAGATGTTCTAAAGAGTTCAATTAGCTTCGAAATGTTCATTTTAGAAAATTTCAGACCGTTGTGTTTGCCCGCGTTCGCAGGGGTACTTTGCGGTGCCTTTACTTACTCACTACGGCCCACACTTAGGAAACCCCTTTACATTTAAAGTGTTGTATTTGTTTATTCAAGGCTAATGTTAACTCTTACTTATTGTCAAGAAATGATATTTTTCATAGGTACGATGTATTATTTTTTGGAATCAAGTAATTATTCATTTATTTACTATATAAATATTTCTTTTTGCACTGTATACTGGCCAAGTATTTTCATTGTATGTCATCCCTTTAACAGAATTTGTTTCTGTTGGACAAATAACCATTTAATTGTTATTATTCCACATGAATTTGCAAATATTTTCGCCGACAGAATCAGTAATAACACAATAACACAAATCGTGTCAGGTCGAGGTCTAATTTAGTTTGGACAACCGATTCGTTTTTATTATTTCAGTCGTACCTTCACACCATTTATTCTCAACGCTTTGTTCAAACGAAATTGTTTTTCAATCGACAAACAGAGAACGATGGTTTATGTGTTTCAAGATAAAATAAACTACTGGACTGACCGACGAGACTATGAAAGTTGATCGAGTCATCGTAAATCGTTTAACTTGTTAATGTTTCTATTTCAATTTTTAAACCCAAACTGAACACGCTGGTAACGTACCTCTAGGATCGAAAACTCTTTTATGAATATGGTTCCGCGGTTCCATTATAGGAAGTCTTTTCCACTTTATTACTGTCCTATTATTCTGAAATCGATCCAATGGCTGGGAGATTTTGTACTAGGGCCTAGGTACCCTCAAAATTCGGTTTCCCCTGCACGATTGTTTTATAGCTCAGCGCCGACGATTTGCTGCTTCTCTTCCTTTTACATTCAGCCGACTTATACCCACGGCTCCCCCACTGGTATATATAAGACCGCTCCATCACCGCGTGCGTATTAATTGCATGAAAAATTCATTGGTGCGTGTAATAGCCCACTTTTCAATAAATATTTATCAGTCCTAATTAGTTAGTTTCTGTCGTGGCGGGAACAAGCGGGCTGTAGGCAATAGGGGCCGTAATTGATTTTATATAACTGGGTTAGAGTTAGTACGGCATCAACAATCCATACAAACAATCCGCTATTAAAACGGAACCATTTGTTATGAAAACTATCGCAAAAAGAAGTTATTCGGCGATTTCATTAATAATCATTTAGGACATGTTGCACAGTACTGCACCCTCGGAAAAACCTGGTATTATTGTTACAATTTAAGTTCCAGTGACGGACATGGGGGATACCTATGCGTGTGTTTATGACTAGACTGAGGAATATAGTCGACGCACCAAAAGCGTGCGTTTGACACTAGAAAAACAAAATAATCTTCTTATAAAAAGTTAGCCTACGTATATTTGTGCTCGTAAAACTCGAAAAGTAGTCGGTAGATTGGCTTGAAATTTTAACACAACGTTGCATTTGGATACGCGCGTGTTTTTATAGCAAATTTAAATTCTGACACAACGTTGCATTCTAATACACGCGTGTTTTCGAAAATCGAATTGACTTATTTCGATTCTTTCCAGCTGATCGTCGTTCCACTAGTTTTAGAATGAAAATATGATTTTCTGTGAAAACATCCTCTTTCTTCCTTTTCTTTCATTACACATAGCCAGAGCAACGCGAAGGCAGGGTATTGAATCTAATTACATGTTTTCTCGGCAAATCTACAGTCTGTCACAGAGAAAACCGAACTTTCTTAAAATAGTAATTTTAGTGGCGCCATCTATTTAAACAAATATGCATCGGTAAGGTAAATCTTTTACCAATGTTATGTCAAAATATTGTGATATTTGCATCATTAGAGGCAGAGAAATGGCGCATAAAGTGTGTATTTGGCATTGGTCGAAAAATTAACTTTGAACAAAGAGATAAAACTGGTGATGATAAGTGAATTGTTCACAACATGCGAAAAACGTCAAACATCATCAAAAGCAGACATTCATCAGAGGAACGTTATGCTCTCAAAGTGATGAGATTTTTCAGGTGTTACGTCTTTCTAGCTCCTACCAAGAAAAGAAATAAACAATTCAAGTGCATATTTTCAGTAATTAGCCAGTTTAAATGAATCCATTATCCGGAAATGTTTAGAGCTCGTTATTTGTAAATGAGTGGTGTTTCATTCCAACGACGCAAGACCACGTACAAGTTTAATCGCCCATCAAAAATTAATGGATCTTGGATGGGATGTGCTGTCACACCCACTGTATTTGTCAGATTTTACGCTTTCAAATTTGCATTTGTTTTGTTCTCTTTAAAACTCCTTCCGTGCGATTCAGGAGGCTGTGAATCTTATAAAGTTTTTCGCCGATAAAGATAGATTCTTCTCTGAACGAGGAGTTGTGAAAACCATAGAGATGATAAAAGGTTGTTGAAGAAAATGGGCAATATATAATTGACTGATATTTTTTATTATAAATAAATAACCTATGAAAAACGTAGCAAAAATACGTCACGACTTTACGGATAATCAAATATAAATTAAAAAAAAAATAGTACTTAATACATACATCTATTTTTCAATTAATATCCCATCTTTCTATTATTTCATATAAAATTGAAGAGTTTTGAATACATATACAGCTGTTAAGAGACGGGTTCACACGAATTTGAAAAAACATTATTTTATTTCGAAAACTGTTTTCTAAAAATATCTAAATGCTGAGAAGTTAAATGTTTTTGCTAATAAATAAATATTTCAATCGGCGCATTTAAGTTAAATTTCGACTCAACCCCGTAGTTTTTATTTTAAACTCATTTTTTTTTTGTAATTTCACAAATATTAGCAACAGTCTAAACAGCCGGCACAATGCAACGGTACAGAGTAATTTCCACATTTGTTTGGAGTGTGAGAAATTACACTCGTGTGTGATTTCCGTCTCGCGGAGGCACCGTTTATAGAACGAATCACGGCAGAATCTAACAGTACGGCATGTTATAGGCGCAATTAATTGTTCACGCCGATCGGCACCAGAGAGTATACGACGTTCATGCTTGCCGAAAAAGACGAAAAAGAAAGAACAGCAATAATGACGACAACGACGTACGAAAGAGAAAGAGAAACAGAAGACGTGAAGAGAATGATAAACGGCGTTTCGTAGGCAGAGGCATGCAGGACAGGGAGGAGAAAACAGGAGTGGAACAGAACAAGCGCGCTCCTGTCTCTATACCCGCGCGCTCTAGAGAGCACATGACCCTTTGACATTCCAGAAGAGTAGGATGGATGCTGGCGGCCAGACGTGTGCCGCTTCCTTTTAGCCACTTCCGGATCGATAAAATCCCTTTCTGTACCTCCCTTCTCCTCTGCACAGTCGCCCACTTGCAACGGTGGGCCCATCCACTCTTCTGCTGCTGTTGTTGCTGTTCCTGCTGATACTTCTGTTATTTTATTCTTCTATCCCGCTTGACGGTCTCGCACATACTACATACAGACACCACCTTACAAACACAGTTTCCATCATTGAAAATTACTACAAGCGATAGCTACATATATAATTCATGGCGATGATACCCCACCTCTCTTTCTCTCTGTTCTCCTCGGTTTCTTTCTTAACACCTACGGGAATGGATCGATGGCAATCAGTGTTTCGCATTGGGCCGACATCTTGTTGACAAGATGCGACGATTGCACTTCCTCGTGTTGTTTTATGTGTATATGTCCTTTATAAACATAATTATCTGGATGGATATTGCATAATAATACTTCGAGTTTATAGAAGCATGAAGTTTCATTATAAATCAAACAAAAGTATATAATATTTGCCATGAAAATATCGGACGGTATACAAAAAACTAATTATCGATTAGAAAAAAATATAATTGAATTTTAGAAGTTTAGCTTTCGTATTCATATTTATATTTGGTGTAGCATTATAAGTGCGGATCTTGTCGGCATGACGTTAAAGCCAGGATCGGCTTGAAGTATGTACAGGTAAAACAATTTAATCGTACTAAGCGTATGGGAGAAAGAGCCTTGGTATATGGAAACTAATTTTCCTTCATAACAGATAAAAACATACTGCTGGTGCATTGTAGAAGTATTGAAATTTATACAATGTATTAGGTGCGCAACTAAGTTCTCGCTGTTTTTTTGATGAAAATGCAATTTTATTGTGAAAAAATGTTTACAGATGAATTATTCAAAATACTGCCCATCGCTAGCGACAACTTTTTCCCATCTTTCTGGCAGAGCTCGAATACCGTCCCAGTAGAAGTGTTCGTCTTTTGAGGCTATCCACGAATCAAGCCATTTTGAGATGTCTTCATATGAGCGGAACTGCTGATTAGCCAGATCATGTGCCATCGAACGGAACAAGTAATAATCGGACGGCGCAATATCTGGGGAATATGGTGGGTGGGGTAGGACCTCCCATTTGAGCGTTTCTAAGTAGGTTTTAACGGGTTTGGCAACGTGAGGCCGAGCGTTGCCATGCTGTAGAATCACTTTTTCGTGCCTCTGCTCGTATTTGTGACCGTTTTTCGCGCAGTGCTCGGTTCAATCGCATCAATTGAGTTCGATACGGTTCCCCAGTGATGGTTTCGTTCGGTTTCAAGAACTCATAATAAATAACACCGCCCTGGTCCCACCAAATACACAGCAAAACCTTCGCAGCGTGAATATTCGGCCGAACCGACGACGTAGAAGCATGACCGGGCAGTCCCCATGATTTTGTTCTCTTTGGGCTGCTGTAATGAATCCATTTTTCATCATTCGTAACGATGCGATGAAGAAAAACATTCCTTTTTTGCCGCTGGAGCAGTTGTTCACAGGCGAAAAAACGACGCTCAACGTCTCTTGGCTTCAAATCATAAGGAACCCAAGTTCCTTATTTTTGAATCATTCCCAACGCATGCAATCGCTGGAAAATGGCTTGGCTAATGCTAAAGCAAGCTCTTTTTGCGTTTGGCACGGATCCTCATCGAACAATGCCTCCAATTCAGCGTCTTCGAAGGTTTTTGGTCTTCCTTCACGCGAACGGTCAACATCGAAATCACCGTCTTTGAAGCGACGGAACCAATTACGGCACGTTGTTTCACTTAAAGCAGCATCTCTGTAAACTTTTTGGAGTTCTTGATGCGCTTCAGCCGCCGTTTTCTTCGAATGAAAGAAGAAAAGCAACACTTCCCGCAAATGAAAATTATTTGGCACAAAATCAGACATTTTCACACAACCAAAAGTATATGACGCAAAAACAAAATCATGTGTCAAAGTGGATTTTCCCAATGGTGCGTATTGGGAAAATCTAGATTCAAGATAACGAAATATGTAATGTTTATTAAATTTGAACTAAATGTATTTTATGTTAAAAAAGTAATAATATCTACCATAAATTAAGAAGCATTTGGTATTTGAAACACAAATTAAGGAAATTAATAGAAATCAAGATACAAGAGGGTATAATGATTGTCAAAAAATGTGTCCTTTACTTTGAAAATATTAGTTGAACAGTTTTTAAAATATTTATATATTTGATTATTTATTAATGATCTTAATAAGGACCTAAAAATAATTGATGCAAGATCTTACCTGGCCAGAGCCTATATTGTTGGTAGAGCTTACCTGAAATTAAAAAAAAAAAACTATTACAAAGACAATACAATACATAAAGTATTAAATAAATTTACTGTTTTTGCAGTATCGTGATACAATATTTATATACTTAAGTAAATATGCAACAGTAATAGTACGTTCGGAAATAGTAATAATAGCCTCTTTGTTCAATGATTTACAGTTACAGGACAAATAGAAGAAATATACATCTATATCAGCAAAAAATATATGAAATAACACATAGAAATTATAATAATTAAAATAATTTAAAGAAAATTATGAAAATGAAGACAAAAAAAACAAAAAATAGCTCATTGCAATTGATTAATAGAATTTAAAAGACCGTCCTTAGAGAGTGCATCAATATTTCGGCACATTGAGTAAGACAAGCACTTTGTAGGAGGAAATTAAGTAGCTTTGGAAATAGTAACGTAAGAGTTTTAGTAAATGCAAATTACAAAATAAATGCAAATCATAATTCAACTTTTTTAAATCGAGAGCTAGTAATAAATGTCACTTAAGAGTTTTAAAGTAAAGACCGTTGCCTCAAAAAAAATGGGCATGGGTTAAAACAATTCAGTTATAAAATAAACTCACTTACTTTTTTTGGAAATGAAAATACGTATTCGTAACATATTCAGTACCGCCCGACATGTAATGATAAGGAAGTAAGAGAGGCTCATAGGGAATGAGGCGTGGTTTATTTACAAAGTCGTTTTTACATTGTAACTTTTGTGTTTTATAATGCAGATGTCTGCATATATGTAAATATTCCATCTCTTTTTCAAGATGTTTTAAATCGCCACTGTATACCTTTGAATCTGTCGAATTACTCGTATTAAAATAAAAAAAAGTATTAATTTTTCTCTTAAACACTGACTTATTTCAAGCAACCTATAAACGAATATAATCACTTATTTAAAGATATTTGTGGTGAATCAAATGATGCTATTTCCCATGCATATGTATGTATGTTTCTATCCAAATGCGTACATCACTTACATCTCCCAGGTTTCTGGAGAGAGTAAAAAACAACATTATACAAATTAAAACAAGAAGCTGAGGCCATAATGAAATTCACCATGTGTTACGTATATTTTCGCGGTCATATTCTCACGAACTTCGCGATTATGTTACCGGTAGCTCAGGGGTCGCGTCCACGGGTCAACATACTTGATCCCGGTTGATGGTGGGATTACTATCTGGACGAAAATAATCTCCGTGTTGTCGGTAAGAATACCGTCTTGTAAATCTCGACAGATGTCAAACATTAAAGATAACATCGGCACGACGCACAGAATTCTTTTAATTTTAAAAGCGTATGCGACAAGAACAAATTTTAATTCCAAGTTATATGATTTGCTTATGTTTTTGACGATTAAATGATGATAGACAAGAGAGAATTTAATATTTGGGGAAAATATTGAATGAAGCTTTAGAAATTTGGACGATTCTAGGAAATAAAATTGGTGTTTCATACATTCGATATATAAAAAAAAGATAGTCAAGATAGATTAACGCAAGAATGATAACAGTAGCTAATGTAATTATAAACATTTTTGCTAGAATTCTAGAAAGGTTGACTAACAGAACGCTTAAACGCTATTGATGTAAGCTTCTGGTAAGGAAAAGCAGGAAATGGTCCTATCTTTATATTAAGACCTAAGAGTAGTTGGGCAGCCCTGGCACTGGTTTTGTTCAAATTTGGTAGAATTGTAGAGGGCAAAAGTATTTAACACCCACTTCTTATATCGGTCTGGTCGATATGTATATTTAAAAAATGTCAATATTCATCAGGAATTTATAATGAATTTAAATGAAAATGATGAAGTTAGCACTAGACATTCAGTAGATTTGATGGATCAACTAGAATATTAAAAAACTTAAAATATTGATGGATTATTAAGTGAAAGTGGGAGGGATATAAATGTGGAAATATAAAGAATGTTTAATGGAGCGACGTTGGAGTGTGATTGCGTAACAAAGGAGGTAATCGTATATGTGGTGCAGAAAATTTATAATTATGTAATATTATTGAAAAAAATTCATTTGAAATTCCAAAATATATTACAAAGGGTACTAGGAAAGTTTTGCAATATGACGCAACAATGAATCGTAGGAAGCTGCTTGTTGCTGTATGTTGAGACATGTTCATACGCATAGTAGTCGCCACGCCATGTCGATGGGCTCAGTTATTTATTAACAGTGATAATGTAAAGTGCCTGCGATGGCATCGTGGTGAGATAAGGGCAGTTTTGCGTTATAATTTCGTGCGTAGTTTAAACATAGACCAGTGCAAAGTTTGGGTCTTTGATAATAAGGACACACCCGTAGTTGTCAGAAAATCCCGACCTGTAAAGAAGAAAATGATAGCTGTATTTTCCAAATGGAGTTTATTTGTGGGACGCGTCGTTATGGACACACAGAAGACAATCACAGCTAAGCGGTATATTGAATAGTGCCTGGCTAAAGTCATTTGATCTATGAAGAACCTGCGGCCAAAATCAAGAATGGACACCTGGTTCCTTCATCACGACAATGCTCTAGCTCACCGCGCCACCGCTGCACCGAATATTTGACCACGACAGGATTGAAACTTCTCGAGCACCCTCCCTACAGTCCAGATCTTGCTCCCTTCAACTTTGCATTGTTCCCGCATGTGAAAATGAAGCTAAAAGGAAGGCGGTTTTCTAGTGATAAGGACTTTCTGCGGGTTTGGGACGAGTGTGCTTTACTCCCTAGTGAAACTTGGCAAAACTGGTTTAAAAAATTGGTTCCGGAGGATGGAGAGTTGTATTGAATGTAGAGGAAATTATTTTGAAAAAATTAAATAAACAAAGCTGTATTGCAAAACTTTCCTACTACCCTTTGTATGTGCTGCAGAAAATTTATAATTATGTAGATTTACTGAAAACAATTCATTTAAAATTCTAAAATATATTATATTCTTGTTTAAATAGGATAAAGAACCTAATGTCCGAGAGGAACCTGCGCGTTACTTTGGTAGAAATAACCATTAAACAAGGGCAATTACGATGATAGACTTATAAAGATTTTGAATAAAAATAAAGATAGAAAGGAGATCAAGAAAGACTTGGTAAGGTTAGAATATTTTTAAATAAAAGAGGAAGGAGGAAAATCAAGATGAGTAACTGGTGACAGAAAGGGCTGAAGAAAAACTCAATTCTAATGTAACCTTACATCAAAAGCTAGGGGGAATACCACAATTAAGCAAAATATTTTTACAAATTATCAAGTGTAGCTTTTATAGTGATACGATTTTCCAGGTATATACGTAGCAGAACATCCCAGAGGAACATGATAATTTAATTGTCGCTGATAAAAACGAATTGCGAATCGATAAATTTTCTAAATATAACCACACGTTCAATCTCTTTTCTTGCGATCGAGATATGTTAATTTTTAATGCAGCGCGACCGAAATCGGGTCGTTACACGTACGTCTGATTTCCCAAATCTGGTGCAGGTCGATCGATATGCTACTATTGTAGCTGTAAAGTTTTGGTCTAATTGATTGACATTTCCGATATATTACACCGGTACTATATGCATTTGCACGAGCTATATTTAGCACACACTTGTTCAGTGCTTTTGTTGTTGCATTATAAAAGATCCGGATCTATCGATACGAACTATGAATTTTTCAGGGATGGCGATTATTTCGTCTGAACAATGTACTTGCTGGACTTGACTGAGTGTTATTGAGAGAAATCGTGATTCTTGAGAACAAGAACGGGTCCAATTTAAGTGAGTCTAGTTTTAGTTACACGGATTATAGCATTTTGAACGTGGTGTTGTGGGAATAAAGAATCCGTAGGTTTTTGTTCAAGTTTTGATACGATGAAAATGCCGGATGGACACATTTACCAATTGATTTGTATACAGAATCAAAAATATTTACTTATTACCAAATCACCCTATCTATTTAATATATTCACTATTTTATTAGCAAAACTATTACGAACTTTTTATAAAAAGTTATTATTTTTTACTCTTTTAACATCACTAGTTATGGTACAAAATTAAGGTAGGTTGTTATAGTTCAATAAATATGTGAACAGACGCTAACCTCTTTTCTACTAATTTAACAGTTACTGGTAATATTGAACAAACCTCCGGGTTCGCAATAGCGTATAGCCTCGCCGGGAAGGCTGAAGAGGTGCGATTATAAGTAATATAAATAATGTATGTAATTCTAACGTACAAAAACGATTCAGAAATTTATTTTGCGAAGCATTTTCGCGTTACTGACATGATGTAAGCTATCGGCAATGCCTGCACGCGTTCGCCCCCAATCAGTTCCTGTCGCTAGTTACCCGGAGAGTAGTTCAATCTTACCAGGTGTACTAGAAAGTCATTACCGGTTTTTCTAAGAGATGTCCCTAGGTTTAAGCATGCAATGTTATGATTTCACACATATGTCATTTTATTCTACTGACAACAAGCTTCAAAGCCATATTTGTTATAATGTATAATGTAATCATAGATTTATACCTTTTTGAAAATGTCGAGTTTCGTGCATTTGCGACACGCATTACTTTCCTTATTTAATCGAAAGAAAAAGCCGCTGAAAGTCATCGTCTCCTGGTAAAAATTTACGGTGAGTATGCTCCAACCATAGAAATATGTGAGACGTGGTTTCGACAATTCAAAAGTGGTGATTTCGATGTGCAAGACAAAGCACGTTCTGGTAGACCGAAAAAGTTTGAAGATGCGAAACTGCAGGAGTTATTGGATGAAGACCCAGCCCAAATTCAAAAACAACTGGCAGAAGCAATGGGAAGGATCCAAAAGACAGGAAAATGAGTGCCACATTATTGAATGACAGGCAAATGGAAATCGAAAAATCGTCAGCAAAATGCTGCTTCAATGGCATGATTGGAAGTCATTTCTGCATCGAATAGTGACGGGTGATGAAAAATGGATTTATTTCGAAAACCTCCAGCGCAAAAAATTATGGTTATCATCTGGCGAAGCCGGTCCATCGACTCCAAGGCGAAATCGTTTTGTTCGCAAGACAATGCTCTGTGTTTGGTGAGACTAATGTGGCGTGGTGTATTACGAACTGTTGAAACCTAGTGAAATAGTTAATACTGATCGCTACCGACAAATTATCAATTTGAACCATGCAATGAAAAACGTCCAGAATGGGCTCGAAGACATGGTAAAGTGATTTTACAATACGATAACGTGCCATCTCATACAGCGAAAATCGGTCAAGGAAGCGTTGAAAGCACTTGGATGGGACATAAAATGGCATCCGTCGTACTCTCCAGACCTTGTCCCGTCCGACTATCGCCTTTCCGCATCAATGGGACACGTGCTTGCAGAGCAGCACTTCGCCAATTTCGAAGAAGTTAGAAAATGGCTCGATGAATGGTTTTATACAAAGGACAAACCGTTTTTTTGGGATGGCATCCATAAATTGCCTGGAAGATAGGCAAGATGTGTAAAATCAAATGGCCAATACTTTGAATAAATAAATTTTTTAATTTTCTTGAAAATTATGTAGTTTTTTTTTTACGAAACAACAGTTAATGACTGTCCGGTGTACCTGGTATGTAATTCTAACGTAGGAAAACGATTTAGAAATTTATTTTGCGAGGCATCTTCGCGTTACTGAGATGATGTAAGCTATCGGCAATGCCTGCACGCGTTCGCCCTTAATCAGTTCCTGTCGCTAGTTATCCGGAGAATAGTTCAATCTTATACTTTATTTCAGAGAGAGAAAGAGAGAGAGAGAGAGAAATTTGTGAACAGGCTCAAATGATAGTTAATTCTCATTGGTTGAGAGCAAGACAAAATCAGATAGTATATCTACAATGACGTACAATTAAAATTACATGTGTTTTCTGAACAAATATCTACCCACACACATAAAAAGAAGAATTTTAATGTTAGATTATGTAACAATACTATTGATTTATTTACTTTTCTTTTACACTAAGCTTTCTGAAACTGAGACCAAGGTTTCTCTTTACTCATGTCACATTTTTTTAGTGAACGTGTTTTTTTTCAATCAGAAATTTCATATTACATAATAACTGTACTGTGTTTCAAAACGAAAGTAACAAATTTCTGAACAGACTCGAAGCCTAAATTACGGCCTATAAAATTCGTGAAAATTGGAATAGAAAAGTAAATAAATATACTATTGTGTTAGGAAGCAATGGATCTAAACGGACTATTAACGCTTATTAATAATAATTAACTGATTAAATATTTATATTAAATGCGAATTATTTGGTCTCTGAAATAATCATTCTAAGATACGTTTAATTATCGACACTTCGAACGCGCTTCAATACTGTCGTTGCTTTTATTTGCTTAATTTGAACCTGTACATATGCAATTATAGGTTTTTTTCTTGTAGTTGTAAGATGTTAATCGTCTTTCACACTTCAAAAGCGGCAATATTCCACGTTAACCAGATGTTTACAATAACGACTATTTAGACTTGCTTGAGTTGTATTTACAGTATCTTAACACAAATTACACAGGCCTGCGATGGAAAAATTGCTTAAAATATAATCAGTGATTCTTACAGCTTTTTGTACGCTGATTACGGAAAAAATAATAAAAAAATTGCATCACGTACAGTTTAGTAACAAATTTCATTCGAAATGATCGACAACTAGGCATTTTGGGCAAGTAATATTACAGTGTTTAGTTTTAATAATTAAAATTGGGCTTAGATTGGCCGTAGGAAATATTAATTTGGTCGGGTGGCAACACTGAGTAGCTGTCAAACCGTTGTTGGCTTTCTTCATACAGTATGTCTCTTGACTGTACTGTACAGATGTGTGAGTTTTGTTGAAGTAGCAAGTGGTTCATTTTATATTTTGTATTGTTAATTGTAGTAACAACTTAAATTATAATTTACGACGGCTTCTGGAGCATGTGTTACTTTACCCGACTGCTTTTGTTACATATGTGGTAAAACACAGCTTGAATATGTTAATGTTGTCGAACTCTGGTCACAGAAAGTCTGCTAACATCGCTCTATACTGAGGACCATTGACGGTAACGGTGTCTCCTTCCTCATTTCGAAAGAAATAACTTCCGAAAATGTTAATTTTTGTGGATGCATTGATGCTTCGTCGAACACTTGTGGATTGCGGTCACTCCAATAACGATAATTTTGCTTGTTGAGATAGCCACCGAGCCAAAAATGGATCTCGTTCGAGATGATTTTTTGTTCAAAATCTGGATCACCGGCCAACATTTCCAGCGCCCAATTAGAGAACTCAAGGCGTTGTTTATGGTCGACCGACTTCAATTCTTGCGTCAGCACAATCTTATATGGATGTAGGCTAAAATACAACCGAAAAATAAGGTCGACTCTCTAAAGATGCCCAATTCACCTGATGGATGCCGAAATGAGATTTCTGGTTCTTCTTCGATACAGCCCGCTACGGCGACTGCTTTCTTCACTTTGCACCAATCTCTGTTTAGTTGGTGGCTGAAGGTCCAAAAGAATGGACTAACAACGCTAAAACTTTTATACGGTGCGACGAATTGTCTGTTCACTGAAGCCATAATGACGACCGACCTCACGAAGAAATTCACGTTGCATATTTGAAACTGAGCCGGAATTTCGAGAATATTTTTTAATAAGTTCGACACGTTCGGGAATCGTGAAACGATACACGATGAAACAGCAAACCTTACTGAATATTTTGAAGACTGGATGCCATTGGTAACTTTGACAACTGCTGAAATATTATAATTGAAAAAATGGTCATTGCCATCTGATCGTCTTTAGAAAATAATGGTTTTCGTTTTCGAGTACAGCACTGAAAAACACAATAAAGTGACTAAAGTTAAAACAATTTTTAAAAAGGATTTTTTTGCAGGTCTGTGTTAGTTAACATTTCAAAATTTAAACAATTTTTTGGTTGAAAATATGATTTCTCTCTACTCTATATCTTAGAATAATATTATGAAGTGGTTTGGTGAAGAAAGTAATCTTCGTCTAGCATAATCGGACGAGTTAACAACATAAAATAAGTTACCGACCAAAACGACATTAATGTATGAATAAGATCGGAGGGTTCGCCGAACTAGCGGCGACAACAGTACCCCCCCATCAGTGAATAAATCTTGTTCGATACGATACGTAATCTATATACAGAGTCGTGTATAATAAGACTTTTTACAGAATTAATCCATATATTAGAGACGGCAGGCGACCGACGTCGTTATGTCGTTCAAAGTTCTCTATCCTTTTCGCTCTCGCGTGAAACTAGAGAATCGAACTACATTTTCCAAATTAGTCAGGGCGAAATGGTCGTACCATAAACTTATCTATTTTACGACGGAATTTTAAAGTTTTATTTACGTCTTTTAGTAATACATTTGGCACGGCGAGTGTATATCTTGTATGTATGTAACTGTTCAATTATCATATAAATATGATTTGCGCACGTGTATGTCTTTGTATGTGTGTTGAAATGATTTTACTATAATTTTTGACATTCATATTTAATACTGTTGTCGCTATTCACAAAATATATAGAAGTACTAGAAAATGTCTTTTCCGTTTAATCCTTCGGGAAACAATAAAAAATGTCAATTGCTTCAATGCACGCAATGCAGTAAGTGATTAACAAATCAGAAATTCTCTGCAGCTTTTTATCGGACCCATATCCACTGTTTAGTTTCCGATAGCCGCTCTAAGGAATTCAGAGACTCTACAACTAATGTGTGAGTATAGGAATAAGAACTCCCGAGAAATTCGATCAAAACCCAAGCTAGGATGTCGAGAGTTGCAAGGCGCGGAGAAGTGCAGTAGTTAGTGTTCCTCGGGAAGCACACCATCCTAATATTTAGCCATAACAGGTCAAGCCAGGCCATGATTAGACAGACTGTTATTTCTCTTGCTGCTTGTCAAAACGTGGCAATGGCACAGTGAAAACCCAAATGCAAAAAATAAAAAAGAACATGTTAGACATTCTAAAGCTGCAAAACAACAACCTTAATTGAAAAAGACAAGGATGAATCAGAGTCAACTGCACAGATAAAAGATACATACAAGTTGTGAGGTCAACATCGTAAAAGTGGAGCTGATGCCCGATACCTAAGGTTCAAATGTAAAAGTTGGCGAAGCAGTGCCGAGATTACGAGGAAACCAACTGTAGGCAAGGCTGACTTCTAACACGAACACGCAAAGCTGTCAAGAGACTTCAGTGAATTACGAGAACTATAATAGACCAGTTGCAGTGGAATAAGGCACTAAGAAATCTATTTTGAGTTCTTACAAATGGTTTCAATGAGGTTCACACAATTCGCAATTAGTTTAGGTCGTAGTTTAACCCATTGAGAATAAGCTAAAATCTCAATTTAAAAAGACTCCTTAGTTAAAATGTTGAACTTATTTGGTTTTGAAATGTCAAATGTCATTAATCTCATTTACGATTTTAGATTTTCTTTAATGAAATTACATAGTTTTTGGATGTTAGTGTCACTCAATTTAGTTTTCAGACAACTCGATTTTTCGTCGTTCTTAAGCACCCTACGAATACTTTGAAATCGTTTTAACCTTTTGTAAATTTGAATACGGCATTTATGCTTTTTTGAGCATTCGAAACACTTCGGTATAACTTGTGAATGTAATATCGCGGCATTGTGTATAAAATTTATTTTCGACCATTCGTCAAAACATGAATGTTATGAATAGCTAATGACGGAATACACAAAAGATAACGCGGTTAGCTTCGTTTATTTTCGAGAAATTCTGTTTCTTTCTTTATCTGAATTCCCAGGATCAATTGTCGCATGATATACTGTAGAATAATGTGCGAAATATGGTAGTATGGATGCAGTAAACTATTTAATTTTGTCATTTTGACGTTAATATAATATATTTAGTGTCGCGATCAATTGAGGCACATATCGTGTTTTGACGTGAATATCATCATGTATTAATACTATTTCTTTAAAAGAATGTTAAAAGGAATCATTCAAATGTTAATAACACCTTGTGTACTACACATGTTTCAGAGAATCACTCATCATCAGGCAGACTTGTGTTATTAACGAACGATTCCTTGGTAGAGTTCATCGTATCTTTTCGATACAGAAAAATAATGAATAATCATTGCCTCCCACTCTCGTCCAACATAAAAATGTGCAGTAAGAACAGCAAATGGTATAGATATTTGAGTTGATCTTTTTTATTCTTTCTTCTTACACTTCATTGTTTTCCTTTCTTTCAGTAAATTTTGGCAGCATTAAAAAGTATAGTCCAAACAAATAATTATCAATATTTGCTTTTTTTTGTCCACTAAACACGAAATGTGGTTACGTACTTACGGCACTTTTTGCGTCATTCGAACTGTTATTACATAAAACCGAGTGGGGGGAAGTTATACCTGGGTGTACGATTGTTATTCATTGACGCACGCTCATGCTTATCACAAGATATGCCTATAAATAACGGTCACTTTCATTCATTGCTCTCCGCTTTGTGCATGTACTAGGGGGATACCATTGATGATAAGGAAATATTGATCGAAACGGCTCAACAGGAAAAGGTTTCTGTTGGAAATAGTTTTTCAAAGTTGTGATATTACATCGTACATGTGAAAAAGAATGTTTTTCAATGCATGGATGGTCTATAATTTAACAAAATATACAAAATAAGTAGAAATGTAAAAAAATTTTCTTTATTAAGTTTATTATTTTTATTATCCACTTACAGATTAAGTATATTTTTGGAAAAATTAACCGTCTTTCTAAAGGTGCAAAAACTTAAAGAAAATGTAAGGTTAAATTGGGAAAAAAATGATACAGATTTTACGTTTTCTTATTTTCCAGAGATTAAAATTGTATGGACTTCGACAACTAAGTTGTCATCATCAGCAGATAATTAAAAAGTGTCGCACCTGGTAAACTACCTCGAGTTTGTTTGCGTACGTGTATTTTTCGCCGTAGTTTATCAGGTGCGACACTTTTTAATTATCTGCTGATGACAATTTAGTTGTCGAAATACGTATACAGAATACTAAAATTAATGTGGCAAGGGGTTATATATCAACCTTCAGTGATCAAGTGAATCAACCACAGGCTCCATCAAAATTACCTTAATTTCAAATAGCAATAATATGTTGTGGTGTATTGTAAGTTGATGATCGTTCGGAATGTTTATTGTCATCAACTGATGTTCGGTCATTTGTGGAACTTTAAACCAGTCGCAAGTTTGCGTTTGACCCAAGTTATCGTTTTCAAAACCTTCTTTAACATTTTGTGTTTCTGCGGCAGCCTTAACGAGTTTAAAATAGATACGGGGAAGCTGTTTTCTCAAATTGATCATTTAAAAATCGCAAACACAAGCCGACACAACAATGAAGAAACTGTTCACCAACAAAGAACGTTTCCTCTTGCAATAACGCCGCTTGAAATACTGAGTCATAAAGCATATATGTATGTATATTCATGTAGTGCCGTATGATTGTAATCGTATCCGTTCACGTTCGTGGCTCCAATTTTGGAAACATTTGGGTATCATTTCGTATCCTGTTTGGTTGTGGACTCTAACATTATGCGTAAGCATAGAGCCTAGTCGAGTGCTTCCTAAACTTTCTCGATTTGCGAAATCTAAATACAGATTTTATCCAAAGCATCCTGGTTCAAATTCTAACAAGTATACTTTTAAAATAGCAAATATTTTCTTTTAATTAAATAAAATAATAATAATAAAGTTAAATTAAAATAAACGATTAAGATTAGAAAAAAAATTTTCCCGGGCGCTACGGCGTATTGTTTGGAAACATTTGGCTTTGCCTGTCGATCATATGTATTTTTTTAAGCCTTTTATGACTTTTCTCGTGTTTCTCTGAATCTCTTTCCAAATTTTAAACTTTTCACACAAATCTGTTGTTCTTTAATAAACTTTGTTTTATCTAAATCCGAAAATTGTCTCTATCATGCACTGTAAGACTTATGTAAATGCTTACTGTCGGGAAGTGAAATAGTATACCGAGACCTGACAAATGGAATACTAATGGATTAAAGGACGTGGCCATGAAACGCCAATGAAGGTTAGTATTTGATTTCTTTATGGTCGAACGTCGTGCGTATTTAAGTTACTAGGGCAAGTAGTACGGAATAAATTGCTTCTTCTAACAGTTACATATGTACGTATAAGGTTCTTATAGACTTGTGGGCTATTTCTATAAATTGTATAAAATCACTAGGGCAAGTAGTACGGAATAAATTGCTTCTTCTAACAGTTACATACATATGTACGTATAAGGTTCTTATAGACTTGTGGGCTATTTCTATAAATTGTATAAACTCACTAGGGCAAGTAGTACGGAATAAATTGCTTCTTCTAACAGTTACATATGTACGTATAAGGTTCTTATAGACTTGTGGGCTATTTCTATAAATTGTATAAAATCACTAGGGCAAGTAGTACGGAATAAATTGCTTCTTCTAACAGTTACATATGTACGTATAAGGTTCTTATAGACTTGTGGGCTATTTCCATAAATTGTATAAAATCTCTTTTGAACCAAATTAGCACGATTTTTAAATTATTTAAATATTGTTTTTTCTGTTACTCGTATTTTCTCATTACCAAATATATCAGACAACATTTCGACAATAAATTGTCACGAGTTTGTTTGTATTCTCTTGTTAAATCCGTTTAGATATCGTTCTTACGTAAATTGAATTGTTTTCTTTCATTTTTGCTGCATTTTAACTGAATTTATGCTGTTTTCGCCGAAATTTGGTCCGAAAAATGTCTTTATCATGCACAGATTTACGTAAATGTTTATGCTTATTAAGAACAATAATCAGTTAATCCGCAACGATCTTTTCGAAGACGTTTAAGAAAATAAAAAGAATACCAATCAACCGTCAATTAGGAGGATTAGAATGACTATAATGCTTTTCAAGTGTGATCGGATAAATTTGTTTCGTTTCCTTGTTTTCGTATGATTTGATATAAGTAAAGTCTTCGCCAACATGAAGAATTAAGAACTTCGTACGTCTGAAAAGAAATTTGGAAAAATATCGCATTTAACATTTGATTGTATGGATAAATTTTATTTCTCATCAATAAATGTCTTAAATAACATTCCTTCAATATCGATAGTTTACCATCAATCTTTGATGTCACCGCAACATGAATTTTAACCCCTTTAAATTTTCTATTGCATTTTTTAATACATCAAATATTAACTAATAATTTATATTAATGAATTTATTCCATGCAAATGCATTCATGGAACTACCTGTCACCTATTTGCAATGCATTGATCAAGTTTATCAAACATTTCAAAAATATTACAGCGAAAGATTACTTCAAGCACAAATACTGCTAAAATGGAAAAATATTTTGAGTAAACGACACTTTCTTATTTCAACATATTTATGTCTTGAATAAAATGCGAGAGAGAGAATGCAGTAGCATTTAAGTTTTTTGTTATCAGGTGTAAAATGTAAACAAATTCACATTACACACTATGCACACTATTGTTCGTTTTCTTTCTAATGAAACATACAAAAGCTCTCTTTCTTGTTTGATATCGTCACAACTCGACTCAAAAACATAGACCAAAACTTGTGATTTAGATTGTACACCTTTCTGTGGTACCAACTGTAGCTAGGAATTTGAACGATTGATTTGTGTTATGTGGAAAATTACTGCAATTACTACAAACGATTTTCTCGAAATTAACTTTAAAGCGCAAAAAAGCAAAAATAAAAATTTTGGAAGGTCTAGACCGGTATTAAAATCGACTCAAAAAGATTAAGTAGGTGTTTTTACATGACATTATTCGAAGAAAATTTATGGTAAATTTAAATGTATTACTGACGACGTAATATCAAATGCTTTGTATATCCCATGTGTTTTGTTTTACAATAGAGCTACGAGGATAGTTTGACAAGTAGTGAGAATGACACATAGGTGGTGCTCTAATTGGTAAAACAAATGCAATGTAGTTTAGGTTGCCTATTTATATGTTTACATTCCGATATTTAGATAAATCGGTTGATTAGTTTATTTTTGACAGCTGATTGAAAAAGAAGCAACACGTCGTTTTGTTAAAATGGAAGAAGCAGAGTATCGTGCGGTGATTAAATACTTCGTAATTAAGGGTATGAAAGCTACCGAAATAAAAGATGAGTTACGGGAAACATTAGGTGAATCTGCTCCATCATCCGCCGCAATAAGTGGATGGGTAAATGATTTTAAACGTAGTAGAACAAGCTGTGTTGATGAAGTGCGCTCTGGAGCATCCAAAATCGTGACTTCTAGGGAAATGTTTATAAAAATCCATAATATTATTACGCAAGATCGACGACTCAAAGTGAGAGAGATAGCAGACATGGTAAACATTTCAACAGAACACGTACACCACATTTTAACGAAAGAATTGGGCCTTTCCAAGCTTTCGGCAAGATGACTGCCGCGATTGCTTACGACTGATCAAAAGTTCATTCGTTTGCGCATTTCCAATGAGTGTTCGGACCTTTATAAGCGGAATCCGGTTGATTTTTGTAGGCGATTTGTTACTTGGATACACTACAGTACACCCGAAACTAAACAACAGTCGAAACAATGGTTAGAACGTGGTTCTGCACCTCCAAAGAAAGCGAAAACCACTTTATCGGCGAACAAGGTGCTGGCAAAAATTTTTTGGGATTCAAAGGGCATTTTGCTCATTAATTACCTTCAGAAAGGTGCCATAATAAACGGACAATAGTATGCAGAACTTGTACAAAAATTAAATGTTGAGATTCGAGCTAAACGGCCAGGAATGGCAAAGAAAAAGATTCTGTTTCACCAAGACAACGCTCCCTCGCATACCAGCACAGTTGCGATGTCCAAAATCCACGAGGTTCATTTCCAATTAGTAGCGCATGCGCCTTATTCGCCGGATCTAGCACCTTCCGACTTCCACCTTTTTCCAAAATTGAAAACGGCACTAGGAGGAAAGAAATTTTCGTCTAACGACGAGTTTATCATCTTCGTAAATGGGTATTTTGCAAGCGTTCCGGAATCACATTTTAGAGATGGCATAAGGGCATTGGAGCACCGTTGGAATAAATGTATTGCTCTTTTAGGAGAATATATTGAAAAATAAAAATTATTTTGTATTTCAAAAATTCGTTTTTCTTTTCCATTCTCACTACTTGTCAAACTACCCTCGTAGATGGACAAAATATAATAAAACATAATTTAAAACAATTCGAAAATAAGTTATCACGGGTTTGTTTGCTATTCTCTTGTTAAATCAGTTTAGATATTGTTCTTACGTAAATTGAATCGTTTTCTTTCATTTTTGGCGAATTTCAACTGAATTATGCTGTTTTCGTCGAGATTTAGTTCTGTTTACGTCGAGAACAGAGATCGGAAGCTCTCGTTGCTTTTCCTGTTTTGAAATTATTAGTTGCGGTTACATGACATCGGTACATACATTTATACACACGGATGACTGGCGGAGAATAATGAAATAAACATCGGTACTATGTTACCGCAACGATAAAAGACAATGCCGCGACGGATTTCTTATGGGAATAATGTTACGATGTTGTTTACGATTATCACTTACTTTTATCGCAAGTTTTTCCAAGAAAAAAACAACTAAATTATTATATTTAATAATGTAATGTTTTTTTTTCCATATGATTTTGTGATTCAATTAAAACCAGTTTTTTATGAAATCAACACGAAAAAGTTACTGCTCCCGAAACATTTAACGCAGTTGAAATCTGTAACTTTATTTGTGTTAATCAAAAATTGATAGGACAGCTGTCGCAAAATATATCTACACAAATTTTAATTTCTAATGGTTTGGAGATGTCTACAATGATATAACGATATACTAAATAATTGTTGCCAACAACCCATCATTGTCTACTTTCAACAGTTAATAATAATTTTTGTTTCATAAGCAGGAAAATTTTAATGAAGACTGTAGTTGATTAAATTAATCACTAAACATTAATAAAATTACTTTCCAAAATAATTTTCGTTTTCTGTTTAATTATTTCAACAAATAATTTGTCATCATCAGCAGATTCTTTATGAAAATACAATTGAACCTGAAAAAGTAAACACATTTTTGCGATTGAAACTCTATGTATGTCTCAAAATTGTTTCCAATTCGAAGATAAGCTCTATGAACAGAAACAAAAAACAGCAATGGGCAATTTGTCTGTCAATTTATAGCGGATTTATTCATGAGTAATTATGGAGCTGAATTTAAATACGGCGCTAAATATCTTCCAAGAGTTTGGATTAGGTATGTATATAGATAACGTTTTTGCAACTCTGGTAAACATAAATGTGACTTAAACGATTTCGTCAAGTAATTAAAGCTCAAAAGCTCAAAGTTTTCTTATCAAATGTTTGACTAGTTTCCCACTAACAAAAGTGATATACGAAAAGGAGTTGAACTTTAAAAATATCGCGAAATACAATTGTTTTGATTCGTAAATAATCAATGGCTTAATTAGGAAGACTAACATAAAAAAAAACAAACCAGGATACCACATGTCTGTCACCTAAAAACAATCGAGCCAAGTAATTTATATATTTACCATTTCATCCTTTGACAAAAAAATTAAATAGTGTTTGCAAAAAGGGCGGTTTTCAAGTTACATTTCGATCCACTAACTCTTTCAAATTTCTCTTAAGAAATGCGAAAGAAAAGTCGAGGTCAATAAAAAATTAAATGAGATTAAATGTCTAGATTGTAATAGTCAGGCGAAACCTTTCCTAGAAACCAACCATAGAATATATGGCGCACATCAAATTTAATCGACCTGAGAAATCTAGTTTAGCAAAGAATGTGCTAGAGAATAATTTTAATGGCAGTATATACGAGGGGGTATCCAAAAATAACCGAAATGGCAACGCTGTGGATGGGGCTTGCCTAGGCATTTCTGCCTCTGAGTGCGCGTGACGCAACTTGTTCTGCATTCGATGCAGTCGATTCTTTCGTCAAATGACATTGTGTCTTGTTACAGTGAAGTTTTTATAAAAGCGTAGTGTGTGTTTGACTTTCGACGGTGTAGGTCTAGTCTCTGTAAGGATTTTGACGTGATTCCTGGTCGACACTGTGATTAATTATCTGCTGATGATGACAACTTAGTTATCGAAATACGTATACAGATACGAAAATTGATGTGCTAAGGTGTTTTATTTACCTTTTCTGACTACCCCATTTAGGTATACGAAAATTCTGGTGTCTTTTTTGCACTTTTCTCACTATTTAATCAATAAATTATGAATATTTTAGAGCAATGCAATGTTTATTAGTTTTTACAAGAAAATATCAACAGTACCTAGCAATGCAACATAGAAGGTTGGAGGATAATACTTGTCCGCGGTGAACCATTGCTACTACGATTTCTCATACAGGTCCAACGTCTAACAGCAGTATGCCGAAATCAATTAAAACAGAAAAAATAGGGGAAACGCACATTTGAAAAATGGACTGATAATTACCGCAACATTCCCCGTGCCGCCCGTTATAAATAATTATGTTTACACAGAAAGGCGTTACACTATTTGACCTGCAATTTGGTAATTTATCATTAATGACATGACTACTCTAATAGGACCGACGATTAATTATAAAGGCTTTATTTTTTCCCCATGTTTTTAATTAAAGGTCCCACATCGACTGAACTCTGAACACGCACGTCCCCTTTCGGATAGAGCTGGAAAGGTTGACGGTTGCAGAGCTGCGGTGGTTTCGGGGTTGCGTGTTAATGTATATGTGTGTTTATGTATACAGCTCGAAAATATGGAAAGGTGGCGAGCATACGTAGCCAGGGGCCTATGTAGGCGGTGAGTATGAAAAAAAATATACGAATTTTGCATAAATACAACGCGCGCTTATTGACGGAAATTCATGTTTGTTTATTTCACATTGAATTAATAACACCTAAATATGCGTGTTGAATGTTAAGAATATTTATAGTGAAAACAAATCTTAATTACACGTCCATAAGTACATACGCATTTGCTCGCATACGCTGCCACTTATGGAAGTTAAGAGCAACTAATCAAATTTTTATTCCGTAAAATTGTCGGAAAGAAAATTTATTAATGCGATCATCTACATGAACAATAAACAATTGGTAAATAAATAAATATTTAAAAGAGTAATTGCGTATGTTTTTTTTTACACTTTCTCGTTGAGCTATTCGCATTTTGCATTCAATATAGCTTGCACAATTCGCGACATTCCATTAGATAGCTTTTTAAGAATTTCGATTGATACATTTTCCACTCCTCTTGAAGAAGTTGCAGGAGGTGTTGTTTTAAAGTTGGACATTGTTTTTCTATCCAATACATCTCACATCTATTACAAGAAATTCAGATCTTAGAAGAGGTCATGGCATTATTTGTAAGATATTAGTGTATGCTTGAGTACTTAAATATTTGCAGATCACGAGAGTATGCTTTCAATCGCTGTGAAGTACAAAACCAAATGTTTTTCCATATTCGCAGTTTTAAAGAAATTGGAAATCCTCTGTAATCCTCTTTACAGATAATTCTATCAATTCTTATTAAGTCTCCCGTTTCCATTGGCCAGATTTTCCTTATTCGCAGTTCTGAAGAGATTAGAATTCTTCAGTAATCCCTTTTACGCATAATTCCATCGATTTTTATGAAATCTACCTGAACTGCCTCAGTGTTTCGCAGTGGGAGCAATGTTGCAACTAACACTTTCATAGTTTCCTTTTACATATTGTCCTTATTTCGTGTATTATATTGATTCTGTTCACTCCTAAGTCTGCTACTTGCCACATACAAGTTCTCTTGGTTCCTCTTCCCTTTCCCTTTCCTTCGTCGCACTTTTAAGCTTGCTTGTTTCTAAGGTTTTCTGTATTTATTATGTTCATTATTATCATCCATTTGTATGATATGACCACATCAGTTAAGTTATCGTTTCTCTATCTTCTTAATCATTGCTTGTTGATTGGTCATTGTTTCTACCTCATTAACTCTTGCCGGTTATTCCCCTTAAATGTTTTGCTTCCACTGTATTGATCTTGCCTGTGTTTCTTTCGAACTGCCTAGTTATAACACGCATATACCATTTCACTACATTATCTACAACTTATACATACATTTTTAGTCTGGTTTGTCCCTTTTTTTCGTGATTTAATCTTAGTTAACACGTAGCAAAATTTGTTCTATCTTTTCGTTAATAGTTATGGTGGAGATATTCGTATAATAGTAGATTACATTGCAACCTTTTCAGATCTTTTTGTGATCTTCACGTATCATTAGAGTACGTTCTCTATACTCATTCTTTTAATTAGATCTACTAGTTTCAAGAACGATTTTTCGTTTTATAATTGTCTTCCATCTGTAGGAACCTCATTTTTACAAAGTCTTGGCGTAGCACGTAGATTGCAACTTCCTATTCTGCTTAATATAATCTTCATAGTTTCCTCTTTCCAAGTTCATGTTATTTATATATTGGGTCTGGGAAAAAGTTCGTGGCGTTTCTCCCGATAGATGGCATTGGTTGCCGATAACTAAAGAACAACAAGTCACAGCGACACCACCGACGGCTCGTTTTTTAGATGACCTTCCGAACGTTAGTTTGAGCGTAGAAACATTGTAATCGGTGCAGTGGTTGGAAAGTTATTCGCACTTGAAAATGGAGAAGAATAATGAGAAATTTCGCTATATTCTGCAATATTATTATGATAAGGGGAAGAACGCTCCGCAGGCTTGTGATAAAATTTGTGCTGTGTACGGTGAAGGTACTTTATCGAAATCTGTTGCGCGGAAATGGTTCGCTCGCTTTCGTTCTGGAAATTTCAATGTGAAAGATGAGTCACGCTCCGGTCGTCCAATCACTGAAAAATCTGATGAAATTCTTGAAAAAGTCCAACAAGATAAGCATATCAGCAGTGTCGATATTGGCATGGAGCTAGGCATTGACCACAAAACTGTTTTGAACCATTTACACAAATCTAGTTACAAAAAAAAGCTTGACGTATGGGTTCCTCATGAGTTGAGCGTGAAAAACATGATGGACCGAATTAACATCTGCGATGCGCTGCTGAAACGGAATGAAATCGAGCCGTTTCTGAAACGTTTAATAACCGGAGATGAAAAATGGATTACGTACGATAATCGGAAGCGTAAAAGATCGTGGATAAAGGATGGTGAGCCGTCACAAGCGTTCGCTAAGCCAACATTGACGCCAAAAAAAGTGATGCTGTGTGTATGGTGGGACTGGAGGGGAATCGTCCACTACGAGCTACTTCCAACTGGTCAGACGATTGATTCTCAACTCTACTGTGCACAACTAGAGAGATTACGCCAGGCGATTGAAAGAAAACGGCCCGAATTGATTAATAGGAAAGGTGTTGTCTTCCATCATGACAACGCCCGACCACACACTTCTTTGATGACCCGTCAAAAATTGAGAGAGTTTGGTTGGGAAGTTTTGATGCACCCACCTTACAGTTCGGATATAGCACCCTCTGACTATCATCTGTTTCGATCTCTGCAGAACTCTCTCAATGGAATTAAGTTGGTTTCAAAAGAAGCCTGTGAAAACTACTTGATTCAGTTTTTCGACCAGAAACCACAGAAGTTTTTCACCGATGGGATCATGGATCTACCAAAAAAATGGCGAAACATTGTCGATAATAATGGAGCATATTCGGTTTAAATGAATTCGTCCACGCGCCATGCGGGGACCAGTTGAATTTTACTGAAAAAACGCCACGAACTTTTTCCCAGACCCAATATTAGTCAACTAGTAATTCTTTCTTAGTAGACTGATCATACTAGTAGACTTTCTTTCTTAATAGATCCATTGTAAATTTGGGGGACGCAATCTTTCCCTATGGAACTCTTTCGTATATTAATACTGTTTCTAATTCTCCAATTTTGTATTTTATTTAGATATTGTTCAGTTGATTTTTATTTATTATCATTACTTCGCTTTTATCTGCATTAATTTAAAGTTAACAGCTTTTCCAATTAATTCATCTACATATTGTATTGAATATTCTATTCATGAACTCACTTTGGATAAAAGTTTTTGATAATGTTGATAATTTATATGATGTAAAGTAATGACACATTATTATTTAACCAGGAAATTTCAAAACAAATAAACTATAATTAAATGACTAGTCAACTTTACATTTATTAGAAAAAAACTCCGACCAACGGTGCTCTAATGTTAAAAGCAAACAAGGAAAATAATGTTGAGAGTTCAGTATTGATGAGGTAGTGGAACTGCTAGCAATACGAGTACGATAGTCAACATGACAATGTGTGTACGGTGCACTTTGCGGTGGATACATTAAAAGTTTATCAATTATCAATAAGGGCGGTGCAAACATGGATTTTACATTAGATGTTATTAAAATTATAGTCCGCTGAACGTTGGACAAATTGCGTAAAATGGATATATTTGTGTATAAATAACCTCGTCGGTGTAGAGAATATATTTTGCATTAATAAATTTAAAATTACACAGGATGGTTACACGTTTCCCTTTTAAATATATAGCCAAATCAAATTCAAAAGGGGGGGTCTCATTACTGAATAATAAGCAACATTTTTAATTTGTCATTTTATATACGCGTCGACAATTTATTTTTATTCTATTATTTTATTAAATATTAACAGGAATAGCAATTTTATTTTAGCTTTACAAAGTTTGCGAAAATAAATTAACGACAATAAAATAAATAAATTAATGCAAGAATAAATCATTACGAGTGAAGGGGAATATTCTTTATTAAAACATTTAAAACAAATTGAAATTCTGAAAAGTAGCAAGTAGTCTCTCTAATATGCCTCTTTGTAATTTAGCCGCGTGTTCCATGGTTGCAAAATCAGGGATACGGGAGTACGTCCGTATTAGTGAAGTACTGCCTGTATAATAAGAAATACAGGTCAATATCCCATGAAGGGAAAGTTAATGGGATGATGAGACTGAGAGAATAGGTAGAAATATCTTTGTTCTAAGTTTAGTGAATTTTAGTACAGTTGTCCGTTGCATGTGACACAGGTAATAGTTTTTGCTGAAATGAATGTAGTGTATGCAAAATGTTTCAAAACTGTATTTTGGTGTGACAACCGTAATGATTCTAAAATGACAATTGCAGCGGCAACTAGGTACTTATACAAGTTGGAAAACTTATTCAGACGATGGGTAAGACGTTATTAATAGACACCGTATAGATTATCTTTAAGGATGCAGAAAAATCTGCACTGAGCAGGGCAAGTATGGCTATGAAACATCTGCATTTAATACTTCATTAAGGATAATCCGAGCTAGTCAAAAAGAACATAAAAATTAGTTTAATAACAATTAGAAGTAGATTACGCGAACAAGACATTATCATACTTATCGAAGTATAGTTATTAAACTGTTGCTGTCCGATTACATCAACACACAAGAAAATCCCAGCAGAGCTTCATCTAACATTATATTTACAGATGAATTATCTTTCTGGACTTAGTCACCTGAAAGAAAGGTATGGTCACCGCACAAAGAATGTGCTATACAACACACTGCAAAACATTCGGTGAGGGATCATGTCTGGGGTTCTTTTAACATGCAGGGTTTGGTATACCGATACTTAAAACGAGAAACGAATGGTACAATTTTTCTAAAAAGAACTTCTAACATCGGTGACACTTCAACAAAGACAATATCTGAACTAGCTAAGAAGAACATATTTTAATGACAATTAGAATGTTATTTTTTTTAGGTCGAGCAGTAACGATATCAAACTAGAAAGAGAGCTCTTCTATGTTGCATTAAAAAACACGAACAGTGGTGTCATTGTGTGCAATTCAAATAGCACACGCGTTTGTTTCTTTGAAGTTAATGCCAAGTTTAGAATGCTTGATGAAGATGATGAGACTTATTAAATTTACATTAGTTATAATCAAAATTATTCTAATAATTTAAAGGCCTAAGGTAATGTGATGATTTAGTATAAAACTTTTTATTTTGTTTGTGTTGGTTACGTGCATTACTATATTCAGTCGAATACACATCACTTTATGTTTTGAATTATAGACATGTTTGGACTGCCAATGTTTTGTTTAGATAGTGTAAAGACCTACATGAATTCGGCAGGTATATTTTTTGTGTACATCGTAAACTCCTTTGTGATATTTACTGAATCTAATCAAATTAGAATTCGAATTCTTTTTCAAATATTTGATTAAGAGTTTATTAACTTTATTTAAGTACATTTCAGTATAAATAGTTAGATTTCACCGGAGTGCGAAAATATAAAGGGGAATGGTGAGGGTCGTCTAAGTGAGTATGTATTACACCCTCAATCGGATGAATTGGATGAATGTAGGGATATAGCATGTTCAAATAGCTCTTTAGAAATGTGTAAAATATTGTTTATAACTAGGTCACCGTTCCTGTATACATTAGTGTTGCACGGGTATTCGATATTATTTAGACAAATTGATAATAGATATACGTACAACCTTCTTATAAATATATAAATTTGTAATCCTAGTTATGTACATACATGCTGTACTTGATGAGTCCCGAGCAACATTTATTTGTTTCGCAAATATCTATGAATTAGGGTGTATAGACAAATAAGGGTGTCTTATAAATATTCAATTTATGTAATATCTTATTGGTATACCTTTATTGTTATTGTATATATGTACATAGAGTAGTATAACACACACAGTGTTGTATTTGTTTAAGACAGTGTTTTGTATACATATGTACATACACAGCGTAGTATAACATACATAATATTGTATTTGTTCAAGGCAGTGTTATGTATATACGTATCTTAATATCATTTCTTTTTTTAATTTAGAATATATCTCATATCAATGGATATTTTATATTATTTTATTTCTAGAAAATAATGCATTTATTATCTTCACCTTGACAATTCTGGTACCGACGTTTCGTCACCACTTGTCTGGACGTCTTCAGGGCTTAACTGCTGCTACTGCCTTTGTTTTTACGCTGATACTTCAGTTTCAGCGTAATAATGAAAGCAGTAGCTGAGATTTCAGTCTCAGCACAACAACGAAAGCAGTAGCGGCAGTTCAACCCTGAAGATGCCCCGTACAAGTGGTGACGACACGGTTGTACCAGAATTGACGAAGATCTGATTCCAGCCCGAAAGCCAAGATAAAGAAAGTATGGACAACAATCGTCTACGAGTCAGATTTACACATTTCTGAATTCGTCGTCATTAATTTTTTTGTTGAAACTATGTATTGTAAACCTTGTATTGTTATCTTCTATGTTTTTATATCCAAAAATTTTATTACACTGTTAAGTATAGTATACTCGTATAGGATATCTTCAGGGCTCAACTACTGCTACTGAAGCAGTTTCAGTGCAACAAACAGAAGCAGTAGTTGAGCCCTGAAGATGTCCCATACGAGTGGGTACGGAAACGTCGGCAGTTACACCAGTGACGCGGTTCCAGCCCGGAAGAAGATAGTATGGACAACGAACGCGGAAGTCTACGTACGAAATATATCAGCGAATTTGTAAGAACTTGATTATTTCAAATAAATAGCCAATGTGTCGCTTACGACTGAATTAGTTTTGTTGTTGTGGCATTTTTCAAAACCGAATTAATTTATTGAATTTGTACCAATAACTACTAAATATTGATGGACGATCAAAACTTTTCACAAATAAAATATTAATTTATAGTAATTCAAAAAAACTATTCAATTTATCGACTGTATTCTATTACCTCCTGCGTTGCGGTACTTTTCTTAATCTGTTCGGTCAAAGAGAATTTCTATTTTACAAATTATATCAATCGTGAAGTTCACCCCTATTAAAGACGGAAAACATATTGCCATCGAACACGACAAAAAACAATCCAACATTTCTTCCGCCTGTCCGGTCTCCTGCGGTGAATTGCGTACTAATTAAACGGCAATTAAGTCGGTAGGGTGTGAACGTTAAAAAAGACTGTGAAAAGAGAGTATTTACATGTGTTTAGACATGTTTGTTTTTGGATTAAAGTCGGCATATCCCTAAGGAGTTATTAGTTTTTTTTTCTAAAATTTTAACATGTAAATAAATTAATAAATAAATGCAGATTTTTTTCTAAATAAGTTAAATGTTTGCCATATTTTATTTTTTGTTATCATATCGGAGCAGA
The DNA here is from genome assembly GCA_031893035.1 of Dermolepida albohirtum. Lineage (NCBI taxonomy): Eukaryota > Metazoa > Arthropoda > Insecta > Coleoptera > Scarabaeidae > Dermolepida > Dermolepida albohirtum. The sequence goes on from JAVIWB010003435.1 coordinate 128,416, forward strand.
CACTTACTGTATTGTAAACTTTTGATTGTAAAATTCGCATTAAATATCATCGCTTTTTCACATTTGACTTCATGACATCCTCTATTAAATATACACAATTTATTTGTTAAATCTGATAAACACGCCTAGCCTAGCCTAGCGATATTTACCCCGACAACTTATATGACCGAGAGAAACACTGCGAAACACTACGTCAGAAAGCATCGAGTTCGAAAATCTAATGCGTATTCACATTCTTCGTATTATACAGTCTGTCGCGGACGAAACCGAATTTTTTTAAAATAATAATTCTTATTAATACATGATGCAAGCTATCGGCAATAGCTGCACGCATTCGCCCCCAATCAGTTCCTGTCGCTGGTTACCCGGAGAATAATTCAATATTATACTTTATTCCAAAGTGAGAAAGAGACAAATTTCTGAACAGGCTGAAATAACAGTTAATTCTCATTGGCTGAAAGCAAGGCAAAATCACATAGTTCTATCTCGACAATCTGTTACAGAGAAAACAGAACTTTTTTTAAAATAGTAATTCTTAGTGGCGTTATCTATGAAAAAAAATATGCGTCAGCAAGGTAGATCTTTCACCAATGTTGTCAAAATATCATGACATATGCATCATTAGAAACAGAGAAATTGCGCATAAAGTAACAGCGTGTGGTTGGTATATTTTATCGCAATAAAGCTATGCTTCCACGGGCCGTGTGTTAAGTAGCGAATAGTCTATTATCATCATTCACAGTTATGTTGTGGCTGTACTGTGACCGATGATTCCGCTTGCCCATAAACCACACCGAACCGTGGTTTTCACTGGATGTAACGGCAGCTTTTGAACCTTCTCGGGTTTCACTCCAAATACGACAATAGTGCTTATTGGCGTAGCCAATCGTAGCCACATCATTGAATAAAATTTTGGTCGAAAACAGTGGATCTTCTTCAAGTTTTTCAAGAGCCGAAGGACTGAAACACGTTTTCATTTCTTGAACGAGTTGAATTTTGTATGCTTTTAAACAAAGATCCTTGCGTAAAATACGCCAAGTTGCGGCATACGACAAGCCAAGCTGTTGAGATCTATGTCGAATCGATTCTTTACAGTTATCGCGTACACTCTCAGCTACCATCACTATATTTTCTTGAGTACGTACAGGATGCGGTCTATTTGGTTGCGTATTATCCAATAATGAAAATTGCATTTCAAATTTTTCGATGGTCTAGTGAATTGTGCGTTCGGTAGGCCGATTATTTTCGTAATACAGCTGAATAATTAGTAGACGTTGTGCCAGGTTGAGTCTTTCCATAATAAAATGTCACAAAATATTTAACTAAATTAGCGTTAAAGTTTGACACGGCTCACGCTGTATCTGTCAAAAAATTGCTATTGAAAAAAGTACATCATTAATAATATGGGTCTGTTTTTGTTATTTTTGATAAATTTTAAAAAATGCCAGAAATAGAAGATGATTCTAATTCAATTGCTAAGTATTGTACACTGTTCAAAACAATTAACAAACATTTTACAAAAAGTTGTACGTAGAAGTTTCACAAAAATTACGAAATTATAAAGTGAGCTAATTTAATCCAATTAATCGGTTATTGGATTCACATTTTGGGAATATTTAATGGAAAATTTCCACCATAGTTTCCGCTACTTTTCTGTATTCAACAAGTAAGCACACTGTCACCATGATTAATAATAAATGAAAGAAGTTCTAGTGAAATAGGGGTTGAATATAAAGTCCGAAAATGTAGAATTTTATGGATCAAAAAAAAACCACTGCATTCACAATCAATTTCTATAACAGCTTTAGAGGTGAAACATTCGTATACTATTATAGAAACATTTAATTAAGGTAATTGACATGGTTTGAAGTTAAATGGTAAAACCCGATAATAAATCCGATACTACGCAAATTGTGGCGTTAAACTTTAATGAAAACACTAACGATTCCCGAATACTATCCGACCATTTGCAATTACATCTCTGCATACTCCTCCCTGTGAGGATGGGGGCAAAGAGAGACGGAACAGCACCGACTGATGACCGTGCCGAGTGTTGTATCAGTTGCATTTGTAAATCAACATTCATTGGTCAGTGTCGAATATTATGTCGAACGTGTGACCGCTGCAATCAATAGAGCTTTCTAATTTGTTTTAATGAGTGAATTACAAGAACTAAAAAGGTTTGATGTAATGAGAAATTTTAACTTCCACTAACTATTTAATGCACATAAAAACTTATGCAATTCTGATCTTTTGCAATCTGGATCACTTTTATAGTTTATTGTTTGAGCCTGGATGATCATACGGTTGCGAAATAATTATCTATAATTCTTTATTTTTGTAAATGTTGAAGGACCATTACATTGTAAAGGGCATAATTTACGGCATGCTTATTAAAGAAAATACAAACAATTCTTTAATTCTGAAAGAAACTCCTAATTAGGATTGGAAAAGTCTCGCTATCAAGACTTTTAACGATACTTGGTACGTGTTTATTTTAACTTTTGGTACATGTAGGCGCTTAATATTATGATTTTGGGTAATTTTTAATATTTTGGTCATATTTTGTGTACATCGTACATCTCTGTATATTTCTTTGTTAACATTTTTTGGACAATATTAAAATTAAAAAAGGCGTCGACAGATCTTTAACCGAAGACGATTACTTTGAATAAAATAAATAAATTTTAACAAAATAATAAGCTTTTGTTTTTATTTTAAAAATGTTCGGTTATCTCTGCGATAGACTGTGAAAAATCTACGTGAAGTTCTAAAAAAAAAACTATGGAAAGAAAATCCAGAAAGTTATTTGGAAGAGGCAGGATTCTATATCACACGAGCGTGGTCCCGGAAGTACCCGACCCAACAAAGAAAACAAACAGTTTAGAAAAAAATATATTTATTTTTCAATATAATCTCCTTTGAGCTTTATTACACTTTTCCCAGCGAATGTATAATAAGTTCGATACCCTTTTTATAATAAGAACTGTCTTGCTCCTCAAAATAGCCATTAACTGCCGACATCAGTTCTTCAACGTTGGAAAATCTTTGACCACAGAGCCATTTTTCAAGTTTGGGAAGTGAAAATAAGCCGAGGGGGCTAAATCTGGCGAATAGGGTGCATGAGGTAGCAATTCAAACTTTAATTCATTAATTTTGGCCATTGCAATAGCGTATTTGTGAGTTGGTGCATTGTCTTGATGAAACAACACTTTCTTCTTAGCCAAATGCGGCCGTTTTTGCTTGATTTCTTCGCTCAAACGTTGCAATAAGTTCGCATAATACTCGTCGTTGATAGTTTTTCCTTTTTCAAGATATTCAATGAAAATTATTCCACGCGAATCCCAAAAAACAGTTGCCATGACCTTACCTGCCGATGAAACCATCTTCGCCTTCTTTGGAGTTGATTCTCCCTTTCGAGCCCATTGTTTTGATTGTTCTTTTGTCTCGGGTGTGAAGTGAAAGATTCATGTTTCATCCATGGTTATGAAACGGCGCAAAAATTCTGCTTTGTTGCTGTGAAACTTCGCTAAATACTCAATCGAAACATCTTCACGACACCATTTTTGCTCGAGTGTGAGCAAACGCGACACCCATCTTACAGACAACTTATAATATGCGATGTACCGCACTTTTTGAAATGCCTACTATGTCTGCTAGCTTGCGCACTTTCAATCGATGATCATCCAGTACTGTTCTGTGGATTTTCTTCACCATTTCTGGAGTCGTCACCTCATTTGGTCGACCATTGCGATGCTCGTCTTGACAGGTCGTATGACCTCGTTTAAACTCTGCTACTCAATATTTCACTTTTGTAAACGAAGGAGCAGACTCACCCAGAGTAGGATCCAGTTTAGTTTTTATATTTAAAAGTATTGTGTCACGAAACGATGACCAATTTTCTCCATTTCTACAAATTCACTGAAAACGTTCACTATTGATGGCTGCCAAACAAATACTAAACAACTTGGCGTCTTCAAACTTGAAACATATGCTTTATAGATTGCGTACTTTCTAATACAGTGATATTTTTCAAACAACTACCGCCATCTCTAGGTCAGACCGGGTACTTTTGGGACCACCCTCGTAATTAGTTCGTTTAAGGTTATAAGTTGTGTTTGCTTATTTATTTCGAGTAGCAGAATATTGTATCCGTTGTTGCCATTTTTTTTTACAACAAATAGATTTCTTAACCGTTTTCCTACTTTACGATATGATGATGCGGCAATAAAAGAAAGAAATTGATAATGTGTTATATGCATTTAGCGGTATCCAATATTGAAAATTTGCTTCATATTTATATTTAAAAAACTATAAACGTAACAATTTAAAAGGAATCGTCATCTTAATATCGCAGGCGTTTGCAGTATTTTCAGGGACTAATTCTACATTTTGAGCTAAGTAAAATAGGTGACATTGACAGAGACCTTAAAATATATGTATTTAACCGTATTTATCGAAGGCAAATTTTGATGGAGTCTGTGGTTGATTAAATTAATCGAATAAGATTGAGCAGTTGAATCATCTCTTTCCAGAAAAATCTACTCAATAGCCAAGCAACACATAGAAAATTTCCTCACACTAGAACTTTTTGTTACTAAAGACTTTCGCGCACGTGTTTAACTGTGGAGCCAAACTTCGACATAGTTTCAAATCATACTTCAATACTACAATAAAGGAAAATAAAATAAAAAATAAATTAGCTGTTTTCTAAGAAATTTGGTTTGGTGATAATATAAAATACTTAAAAACACATTATAACATTTAAAAGCAAGTGCAACAGTAGTAATAATATTAATAATAATCCCTCGCAAAATTTCATGAATGATTGCATTAAATATTAGATTCTCTAAAACGTGTTGTCCTGTATATTTATGATCGATTGTAATTAAACAATTTTCAAGAGAAGTATCAACAGAGTATTATGCAGTGCAGACAGCTGCGTGTACAGTTAACGTTCACAAAATAAACACAGTTATCTTGCATATCTGCAATATGATAAATTTGGCGAAATGTTATTGTACGTTTTCCCAGAAGAACAGGAAACGTTAATCTCGAAAGCTAAATTAATGAAAAGTGATAAGACTGAAGCATTATCACAGCACTGGACGGATGCACTTTTATTAATTCCAGAAAACGATTATGGAAAATCAATATGATTTCCACTATTTAATATTAATTAAAGTACACAATGTTTTGCAAAATAAGTATTTCCTGGGTGCATGCTTTTAGGAGTGTATACCGCAGTTTGTTATAAAATAGTTTTCGAAAATATGAATTAGAAAGAAGTGCAAAAGGAATATCATTAATATAAATACCATAGAGCTACATCTTTGGGAGACCACATAAGACTATTTTTCTGAAGAAATCAATACTAATGAATGGATCAAATTAGGTTTAGAAGAAGAAGGACAAAAGAATCATTTTTCGAAATAATTAAGTCCAAATTTAATTAAAAAAAACGGCGGATTTTTCATTTTCTATGAGCATTTAAGACGATCATTACACCAGTTACCACAAAAATGGATAAACACACATTAGCAGCAGAAATGACCGGCTATCGATATTAAAAAGTGGAGCTGAAGTTTATGGAAGTTTTGTTTTAGGCCGTTATTAAAGACGTTTTAAAAATAAAGTTTACTTTGGAAGTTCATATAAGGCCACCACATCGATAAAATGTATGGAATTTTATGGACGATCACAGAAAACACTTAAAACTGCTAACATCGTGGCATTTCTACTGAACGAATACAACACCTCGATTGCGCATGAAAAAACAAAGTAGATAAATAGGTGTTGCAGCTGTTTTTGCGTCTATTCGTAAATACGGACGGAAAAAGGATTCACTATTTTACATCTGAGATGAAACGACAGTCAAAACAATCGATTGTGACTATTGAAAATACACCAAAGAAGGCGAAAACCGCCCCACCGAATGGGAAGATTAAGGTTACTCTATCTGGACTTATTAATGAATTATTTTGGATGATTATTTGGAGCACGAAAGGAAATAATAAGAATCTACTAGGCTATGTTATTATACAATATTGGAATATATTGTGTGAGGTTGATGCATAAAGTTTGTAGAAAGTATATTTTTATTGAAATCGAATTTTTTAAAATTTTTTAACAATTAGAAAATCAAGAATATATTCTCCTCTACTATTTATGCTTGCCTACAATTTTTTCGACTCTCTCTGACGGTTGAGAAACGTTTATGCCACTTCTAAATTGAGAAAACCTTTCCGTGCTGTACTCTCCATAAATAGTAAACAGCACAAATGGTTCTAATGGTTTCCGTTGCATTAACTCCTCGAACTCGAGAATCTGTTGGAAATGCTCCTTCTTATATTTGACATTTTATTTTGTTTTGTCAATAAGTAAAACAATCTTTGCGCAAATTCAAAAAGTATTCAATGAAATAATAATAACTTAGGTCTAACAATGTTTTTTTTCCAAATAGTCATCCCAAAAAACAAAAACGCTACGAACTTATACATCAACTTTCTTCATTAAAAGAATTCGGTTTTCTCTGCGACAGACTGCGTATTTCTCCACTACAAACCATATTTAGTTACGAGTCACGATTCGAAGGGTTACAGAAGTTATCGAATTTGTGAGACGAACACCTTCGGAGATTTCCACACTGTGATGGTATAGTCATGCATTACTCGGTCTGGAACAGGACCTCTGTACTTTGTCGAAGGGACAATGAACCACTATCAATACAAAGATGTAATGAAAACTGTTCTGGTGCTCTTTATTACTTCAGTACATACAAAAGACTACTATAATTACTTAAAAGTAAATATAATTGACGTCAATGACATAAGTAAACAGTTTGTGATAATTATTACAGCCTTGTTATTGTTTAACAAGAAATGCAGTGCAATATCTTTAATGCAAGCCTATTTGCTAAGATAAAGTAAAACAAATATAAACTGATTTTAGACTGGTTTCACAATATTTAATGGGTTCCGACAACTTCGATGTTTTATGCTGGAATAAAAGGTAATAATCTTATAAAAGTTCTCTTAAATTTTAAATTATATGAGAATTATATATTTAGATTAGTGTATAACCCCATTAAATACAATCATAATGTTCAATAAATGTTATACGATTTTACGAATACGAATATTTTATAGGCACACATTAGTAAAGATTATCAGCACATAATGTCGCCTAGTTAGAAGATCATGCATTTACACCTTAAGTTCTTAGAATCCATAAATAGAAAACGTGATACTTGGAATATTTGCGATAAATACTTTTTTTACATCTCACCGGACAAATACGGTTTTAAGGCAATAATAAATAACCAAAAGAAAGATTTACAATGCATAATGCTTGCCATAAAACATTAAGAACGTACATACATGTACCTTTGCTGCTGCATTTACAAACATTACCGAATCAGTTCTCATTTTTATTGTTCTACTTCAGGTTTTCCCCATCTTTGATACCTGGTTGTCTGAGAACATTAACTGCCATCGAAAAATAAAAATAACAAAGACGATCGAAAAAACTGACGAACGTTCCCTTTTAAGACAAAGACATCGAGAACTATGCGGACTACTGGCAATTTCAGATAATATAGTAACAAGCAACTAACATGCATTCTTAAAATCAAAACAAATTTGTTGAACTGTAAAAAAAAGTAATGTCATTCCGCGAAACATATGCAATGGAAAAAATAAATACAAATAGCGAAAAACAACTATTGTGCTTTTATTAATACAAAGTTATGACTAGTTCTCAATTATTCAACTATTATGAAATAAAAAGCAGGCTTGAAATATAGCAATGGCTGTCGTAAATTATCGAAAAAAAGCACTTTGTCCGACAGAAACCATTTTGGAATTACCAAGAAAATGTAAAACACTACTGACATATTGTAAACCACCGCTATTTAACATCTTCACGAATGATAAGTACAAATTAGCGCACTAGTTGACCAGTTTAAGCATATATTAAAGGAGGAAGACTTCTCAGAAATGAAAAGGTGACATATCAAGGAAATTAGCATACCAGGTTGTTCAATAAGTTTTATCGTTCGATAATAAATACTATTTTATGGTTTGAAATACATTTTTATTATAAATATAACCTTCCTGAACCTCAATACACTTGTCCCAGTCATCGTCTAATTTAAGGATTCCATCCCTGAAGTTAGACTTTAGAATACAGTCGAAATACGCTTTCGCGGCTGTTATTACATCTTCGTTCGATGAAAATCGTTTTTCGCGCATGAATTTTTTGAGATGTGAGAACAGCCAGAAGTCAGAGGGAACTAAATCTGGAGAATAGGGTGGATGTTGCAATAATTGGTACTTTAATTCACTGATTCTTGCGATGGCTTTTTGAGCCGTGTGAGAGGGTGCGTTATCTTGATAAAAAATTATTTTCTTATTCTGTAAATCGGGTCTTTTCCCATGAACTTTTACAATAAGCTAGTCCAAAAGGTGTCAGTAAAAAAAATTCTTTTTGCAATCCAAAAAACTGATGCTAATACCTTCTTGGACGTCCTTCACGTGGATCGTCTTTCAGACATGTACGAGCACGTTTACATTCAGCAACTCATTTTTCTGCTGTTCTAACTGAAGGTGAAGAGTCCTTATACACTTTTAACAATCGTTAATGAATTTGTTTTGGTGCTTCACTTTTCGTAAATAAGAATTTTATCACTGCACGATATTCAATTTTTTCAAATGTAAAAAAATACTGTGACACTTAAATATATATGGGCATTTTATTATATTAACATTACTTTGACAGTGTCTGACTTTAGTACTATGACGTACCCACTAAAAAACAGAATAAAGTCTGGCCCGAGTCTTATGAAAATTTCAATCGTTAAGAACAAAATGGTGTTTTTTTAACCATGATAGATGTGGAGCGCATGATGTTGAAAACAAGAGTCACCATAAAGTGGTATACGATGCTTAGCCAGTGTTGCTAAAGCACTTAAAAACATTTGGCCTCGTTTAAGACCAGTTATTTGGTTTTTCTACCACGACAACCTTCTGGCCTAAGTATTTAGCAAAAACTGAATTGAAAATACTGGAATACCAACCCTACAGCTCAGATCTCACTCTGTGCAACTTTGCGCTATTTTCTCGTGTGAAGTGGGCTAAAAGGGGGAGTTTTTCAGCAATGAGGATTTCTTAGGGACTGGAAAGACGAGTGTGCTCAGATTTCAGAAGTGTGAAAGAGTTGATTTGATGATTGAAAGATGAACATGAACAGATGTTTGATTTTGTTATGGCAAGACAAGAATGATACTTTAATCACTCTTTTCATTTTGCAAGAGATTTTTCAGCGAATTGAAGAAGGTAACATTTTAAACAGACATTGATTGTTACAATAAGTACATTGACATCCGAAAGTCTGAATTATCAGTCTTATTAGTCGTGAAAGCCTTCAACGTTTCAATATATTAGAATAACGTTTAAATAAGTTTAATAGCAGATCTTGAAGAAGTTGGTAATGTGAATAGCAAAATGTCGATAGAAACGACGACAACACGGCAAAACCTGCAACAATATTGTCCCACAATATTACTTACTGTCCCGAATGAACACTAATTTTACTCGTTTTAGATTAAATTTGTATTAGCGTAAATTTATTACAACTGCTAATCATTGTTAAATATTTGTATATCAGTAGCATATATAAGGGTAACTGAGAAATTATTTTATTTACATCAACTTGATTGCACATCATCAGTTACCAATTTTTTTCCCTGCAATAATTTAATAACTTCAGTAATCGTGCTTTGAGAATGCAGTGCAAGTGAACCGTCAGTGTTAAATTATGTAATTGTGTGTATGCAGCACAACACTGCAAGTTATCTATTATTCATGCTAATTGCCAGTCTGGATGTATAACAGAAACTTAAATATTTTATCAACGACTTCCATAATATACCATTACGGAACAACTGAACTGTCATTATTATGGTACTTGCGAAAGCCTTAATTTGTTCCCCCAGCAAGTTGGCGCATGTGATATTAACACCTTAAATATTCAAAAGATGATCTTTGAAATACGCGACTGATGACCTAATCATCCCTACCTCAATTACTAAACAAATTATCGAAATTTTAACGGAAACTGGTTGGTTAAATTCATCAATTAAGGTTAATATAACCCCTTTCCACAATAATTTTCACATTCTATATGCGTATTTCAACAACTAAGTTGTCATCATCAACATATAACAATGTCGCACCTAGACCACGGCAAAACCTGCACAGAAATAAAGTCCGTATCAGACTTATACTATCGAATGACAAACACACACTGGTTATTATATTTAATTACGTAGCTGCTAATTTAATCGCTTGAATTCAAAACTTAAATGACTGAATATTTATCCCTGGATGTGAAACGTAAACTTTAAAAGGAAAATGTAGTTATATTGGTAGAATATCAAAAATTGGGTAATAATGAAAAATTTCGGATATATAAAGTATATTAAATTAGTTGATAGTTCATAGTATTTCACAGTATTTAGTAGTTATTTGTGTAAAAGTTAATATTTTTAAACCAAATTTTGTACAAATATTCACCGTACTGAGTTTAATAGATAATTAAATTTTCATTGAAAAATTAATACCATTTGTACAGAAAAATTAATAATGAATTGTCGCTCCACATAAACGAGTATATTCTGTTATTTGCGCGGGCATACTTCTAATAAGTTGTTCTATGGACTTCTATGTAAACTCATTTCAAGCAACTTGTAGAGCATCGACTATTCTCGTAAGTTCATCTGAGGATTAGGAAGTATACCAACATTTCGACCTGTATCTTAGACATCGTCTATGAGCAATAGGTCTGGCGACTGCGCAGGTCAATTAAAAATATTGATGTTGATCTCTTGCGAGGATCGTAAATGTCTAAATGTAACAACGAAAACAGTAGTAGCAGTTACGTCCTGAAGATGTCTTATACAAATGGTGACGAAACATTGGTAGCACAATTATCGAAGACACAGTTCCAGCCCGAAAACCAAGATAAAGAAAGATATTGTTCCACTCCGTCTCAAACTGCCGGTACATTACATCATTCTAATCTATAATAAGTAAATGATGTCGACTAGCGAGAGGCAGTATTGGTATTGGGCAAGGAGAAATCAACCCAAACAAAAGAGTACGACGATATTTAGAAAAGTGTTCCACACATCGTATAAAACAAATTTTTGAGAAAATTTATTTTATTATGCGACGTATTGAGTATCTACTCAATCGAATTGAATCTATTGCCACCGAATCAAGTTTTTAGACTTGTAAAAAAGAAAGTATGAGGGAGCCAAATCTGTCGAACAAGCTAAGATGACAAAGCTGTTCGAAATGTAGTTTATGAATTTTTGCCATTGAAAGAGTCGAAGTGTGAACACGTGTATCCTGAAGAAAAGGCATTCGTCTTTTCGTCGTGTTGATCTAAAAAGGATTCACACCCGTTATCATTTTACTTTTGCGAGATTGGAGATTTGATCTCCATGGACAGATACTTGACTTTGCTGAGAAATTAATTACTGATCGATGTTCGACTATGTTCATATTTAAAGGCAAGTTAAAAACAATTCATTTTCTATAATCAAGGTCCTTACGATCGGAACAAATGCAACCTTTGACAGTTGTATTTTGAAGGATTGTCAACTTGAAAAACAAATAAGATTTTTTATTACTGCGGCCTTCTTCCTTCAGGTTTATTATTTATTGATTCACCCTCGTATTAAGATGAACCACAGCTTTAATTTGAAGAGAATATCATTGACTTCGATAAACATGAATTGAAAGCAAGTCCACGTAAACGTGTAAAAACTCGAATAAATTACAGCATTAATAATATGCAAGACGCGACAGATAAGCGGGCGTAAATAAGAGAGAAAACTGATACTTCACCGAGTTATTGGATGAGTTCAGTGGGTGGGTTTAGATGGAAGTATCTCTAACAAATACATTATTAAATCGTGCAGCCGCGTACTTACTAGTTAATTCCTGAAACGTTTCTGCAGCTTTCCTGTCATGTACCCGATGAAATAATTCACGCTGACAGATATAGATACACATATTCGTATACAATACCAACACATAACGCAAAAACATGTAGCTTCCAATAAATAATGCCAGCTGTCTAGTACAGAGACTGAGTCATGCTGTTACTTTAATTTTAATATACTCCTCGGCGACTAATATCACTTAATCTCTGTTGTAAGGGTAATTAATTTTGATAAATATGCTCGCTATCTACCTATAAACCGTTACCTATTCGCCGGACATGATTTACGCCTTATATGCAAAAAATAATATATATTAACCTCGTTTCAGTTACTTTGTGATATATGACTTTCGGTCGAAGAACTATGATCTACTTGGATTTCTATATCTTTCTCAGATTCTGAAAGTATCTCAGCAATCAACGAATAAACATTTCAGTAATTTAAGTGTTAGTTTTTGGCTTTTTTTAAATAAAAGTAATAATCAGAGTTAGGATGTCTTCCCACGAGCCGGGTTCGTACTGAATATACGCAGCGCCTCCACCAGTATATTGTAAAGTGTAAAATTATATGTTAATACAAACCGAATCTTTATATAAAGCGAAAGTACAGCGTGTTTCAAAAACAATAAACGTATTATAAAGTATTATTTTGTCCAAACTATCGAGCGCTGCGCCTCGGATCGGCTATTGGAGAAACGAATACATAGTCTACTTTATTTAATAGCCTCTAGATGTCAGTTATCTTCTGTCTTTCTTGGTGACAATCATATGTTTAAAATGGCTACTCCGTAGTAGAAATCATTTTGTGTTCTCGAGTTTGCGAAGGGCAAAAGACGTTTCAGGTTGAGCTACCAAATTGATATACATTCTTTTTTGAATATTATAGTGCGTATTCTAAATCTTGTTAAAGCGATATTTCCCATTGTATTAGCTTGCAAAATATTAGAAAAGGGCGCGGCCAAACCTATTATGAAGGTAGTGCAGGATACGATATAAAAATTTGAACTTTCAACTGACCAACTGTTGATGTTTCTGATCGATGGTGCAGCGAGAATGTGTAGTGACCCTTCCCGTGGAGACATGTGCGAGAGACTTTTACATGTGACGTGTCAAGTTCATGCTTCACACTTTTGTAGACCAAAGTATTCGACTATGTTATCCAGAGGTGGATGCATTAATTTCAAATACCAAAAGAGTATTTTTGATATCTTCCAAACGAATTCTAGAATTCCACAGACGATGTCCCAGTATGCCTAAGTCACCAGAACCAATTCTCACACGTTGGGGAATTCTTAACGAAGCTGCAGTAATTAAGGAAAGTCAGAAAATATTTAAAATACTTTCGTTGAAACCAATTAGAACTGTACAATGGTATTTATAAGATAATTTTGTGTTTGTATCGATGTAGATACTTTACAGGTGCTGATTGATTAATGCCAGCATATTGAGCTTCTTCTTTCCTTCTGCTCTACCATCTGTTCTTTCTTTCATATGTAAATACAGACATCGGCAACAATCTTAATCATATTGTCATTTCATTATATTTTGAATTGAATAATCTATTTGCAATCCATTACAAAACTAAGATAAGGATGTATATGAAGGCAATATTGCAATATGGAACCGGTACAAAGCCATCGACATAAATAATTTTGAGTTTCTAGCAAATAAAAGCTTTTAAAGAATTTGATAGGTTTTCTGGTCTAATGTTATTCCAAATAAACATCTACAATAAGAACATGTAGAATATGTAATACATTAGGAATACTTTTAGAAAAGAATGAGTTACAGATGCACACTGAGGTGGTATGAAGAGGCACACAGGAATAAGAGAAGGGTAGAGATCATTTGATAGAGGAGTTTCTTAGGAAAGAGAGTGTGAATTAACAGTTATGGAAAAGAAACAATAAATGCCAATAGAAACGTGTCGTAAATCATATATATGCTCAGAGAAATGTTGCTACCTGGAAAAGAACCATCTGTTTTTCACACAGAGATAGTTACTAATCCTGGCTAGCCGAAAATATAACATACACCCACAGCAAGCAGGCGGTAACAGCCTTGAATAAACCTGTCAGCACGTCAAAGCTGTTACTACACTGCCACTGACGTTCTGACAGGTTTACTCAACGCTGTTACTAGACTGCCTTTATAACTTGATAAATGCTGATGCCACAATGTCACAATTAAATGCGTTGGGAGACATGACAATAGTATTGGAAACGATAGGCAAGAAGTCTGTAGAAAAACGCTGCGCGAAGGATACTATATGGATCTGAAGTCCTTTTTAAAACCTATTATTAATATAAAGCTATTTCATCAAAAATTCATTAAAAGATGGGGTGAAATTAATACACATACTGCGAGGATAACTTGAAACCATCCTAAGGCAAATCTATAATTATTGGGTCTGGGAAAAAGTTCGTGGCGTTTTTTCAGTAAAATTCAACTGGTCCCCGCATGGCGCGTGGACGAATTCATTTAAACCGAATATGCTCCATTATTATCGACAATATTTCGCCATTTTTTTGGTAGATCCATGATCCCATCGGTGAAAAACTTCTGTGGTTTCTGGTCGAAAAACTGAATCAAGTAGTTTTCACAGGCTTCTTTTGAAACCAACTTAATTCCATTGAGAGAGTTCTGCAGAGATCGAAACAGATGATAGTCAGAGGGTGCTACATCCGGACTGTAAGGTGGGTGCATCAAAACTTCCCAACCAAACTCTCTCAATTTTTGACGGGTCATCAAAGAAGTGTGTGGTCGGGCGTTGTCATGATGGAAGACAACACCTTTCCTATTAATCAATTCGGGCCGTTTTCTTTCAATCGCCTGGCGTAATCTCTCTAGTTGTGCACAGTAGAGTTGAGAATCAATCGTCTGACCAGTTGGAAGTAGCTCGTAGTGGACGATTCCCCTCCAGTCCCACCATACACACAGCATCACTTTTTTTGGCGTCAATGTTGGCTTAGCGAACGCTTGTGACGGCTCACCATCCTTTATCCACGATCTTTTACGCTTCCGATTATCGTAGCTAATCCATTTTTCATCTCCGGTTATTAAACGTTTCAGAAACGGCTCGATTTCATTCCGTTTCAGCAGCGCATCGCAGATGTTAATTCGGTCCATCATGTTTTTCACGCTCAACTCATGAGGAACCCATACGTCAAGCTTTTTTTTGTAACCAGCTTTGTGTAAATGGTTCAAAACAGTTTTGTGGTCAATGCCTAGCTCCATGCCAATATCGACACTGCTGATATGCTTATCTTGTTGGACTTTTTCAAGAATTTCATCAGATTTTTCAGTGATTGGACGACCGGAGCGTGACTCATCTTTCACATTGAAATTTCCAGAACGAAAGCGAGCGAACCATTTCCGCGCAACAGATTTCGATAAAGTACCTTCACCGTACACAGCACAAATTTTATCACAAGCCTGCGCAGCGTTCTTCCCCTTATCATAATAATATTGCAGAATATAGCGAAATTTCTCATTATTCTTCTCCATTTTCAAGTGCGAATAACTTTCCAACCACTGCACCGATTACAATGTTTCTACGCTCAAACTAACGTTCGGAAGGTCATCTAAAAAACGAGCCGTCGGTGGTGTCGCTGTGACTTGTTGTTCTTTAGTTATCGGCAACCAATGCCATCTATCGGGAAAAACGCCACGAACTTTTTCCCAGACCCAATATATATTTAGCTTTAAAATGATTTAATATTCAATACTTCAACTTAAATATAAATAATATATGTATATTGATCAGTAACGTGGATAACAATGTGTAAAGTATGTTTAATTTCTAAATTATGCGGTCGAAACGATTTCATAACTGTTAAAAAATACGGAAACTGATAATCAAATGTGCATTGCGTTATTAATAAAGAAATTAGTTCAGATATAATCGCAATAATTACTACATTTCTTTCTCAACACTACTTAATGTATTGAGAAGTGATTTGCAATTTTAATATTAACTTCTAAGATCTATGTACGAGGGAGCGTTTTTATATTCGCGGAATGAGGGACAAGGGGTGGAAATAAAAAAACCAAATTATTTTTCTTTTTCAATATATTCACCTGCAAGACGGATACATTTTCACATCTTTCAATTAATTTATTTATACCCTCATAAAAAAATGATTTCTCTTTATCTGCAAAATACGCCGAAACTGCCTCCTTGACTTCATCATCGGCAGTAAATTTTTTACCCCGCAGCTCTTTTTTCATTTTCGGAAACAGGTAATAATCACTCGGGGTCAGGTCTGGGCTGTAGGGTGGGTGATTCACAATTTCGAAGCCCACCTTATGCAGGGCAGCTAACGCAACGCGGCTCTTGTGGCCGGGCGCGTTGTCGTGCAAAAGCAGAACACCTTTTGTCAATTTTCCCCGTCTTTTCTCTTTAATGGCTTCTTTTAGTCGCTCTAATATTGAAGCGTAATATTCTCCGGTTATAGAAACACCTTTATCTTTATAATCAATCAACAATATTCCTTCCGAGTCCCAAAATACCATTGCCATGAGTTTCCCAGCTGATTGTGACACTTTAAATTTCTTGGGAGGTGCTGTGCCCTTTTTATGCCACTGCATGGAGTCTTGTTTGGACTCAGGTTCATAATGATGAACCCAAGTTTCGTCTCCAGTAACAATTCCACTCAATACACCATCCTTGTCTTCATTACAGAGGTCCAAAAATGCACGCGAACACTCTACGCGCTGTTGTTTTTGCGGCGGCGTGAGCATTCTCGGCACCCATCTTGCGCTGACCTTAGACATGCCGAGATGATCGTGTAGGATTTTAAAAATTGTTGTATCGGATACTCCAACCATTTCTGCGAGTTGTTTCTTCTTTAGTCGAGCATCTTCGAGTACAATTTGTTCAACTTTTTGGATAAGTGCTGGCGTGGTCACCTCAATGCTCCTGCCCGGCCTCGGGTCGTCTTCAAGGGATTCCCTTCCTTGTTTAAATAAACTATGCCACTTGTACACCATGGTTTTTCCTGGACAAGAGTCGCCGTAAACCAATGACATCTCATTCATTATGGTCGCGACTGATTTTCCTTGCCTGGTAAGGAACTTTATAACGGCACGATATTCGATTTTTTCCATATTTCACTTTTTACTCCTGATTATGTTACTTGGTTGACGATAGCTCAAAGACTAACTGTCTAATAACAATGAAACTTCGTATTTATATTAATCATGAGTCGCTGCACAGGCCACGCCCCCAATGCGCCTACTCACCCCTCTACAACCCGCTCATTCCTCGAATATAAAAACGCTCCCTCGTATATAGGGCACAGTACATAAGAATCTAGGAAGTTTATAACTAGAATTCTATACGCCTAAGCGGCAACATATATAAATATACAAAATACATTTATTAATACAGATTCAATGATTTATTATAGAATAACAAGAGCCAACCTTACGCGATAAGAAATTGTTTGGAATTTATACTTAAGTTTGTATATAAGTACTGCAAGAAAGTATCTGATGTTAAGCAGAAGCGAGATCTATGGCTAACAACAGATATTCTAATTGGAGATCGCCAGCTAAGAAAACATTTACACCGCATGGAATGTACTACACCCTTATACAGAGGAAATGATAGACAGGAAGACGAGATGATTGAGGATTTGCTTTGACAGTGCACATCGTTACCGTGCACATAAAAACTGTACAGTGGTATTTGCAACATCGTTATGCAGAGGATATGGACAGGAAGACGAGACGGTAGAAAATTTCCTTTGACAGTGTACATCATTATCGTCTACATACAAATTGTACAATGGTATTTGCAACATCGTTATGCAGAAGATATGGGCAGGAAGACAAGACGATTGAGAATTCTCTTTGACACTGTACAAGGTAATCGTTCACATAGAAGTTCGTGCTGGAAGAACTGGAACTTAAACTAGCTACAGTACTCAAGATGCCTCTGAAGGACATTCTCATTTATACAAAAACTGGCTGGGTGATGCCTTAAGAGACCCTCGTTACAGAAGACGTATAATGGGTCAATTGTAGTCTAAATAGAATGATCTTCTGGTCACATTAAAAACTAAAAATACTAAACATTTAAGTTACGAAATCATTAATAGCAATTAGTAAATTGTGAAAAGGTTCTTAAAAAATAACGAATAAAATACCAATTTCTTGAAGGTAAATTATAATGGAGACTGTGGTTGGCTAAATTAATCAAAAAAAGTAAATCCGTTTCCACAATAATGTTTGTATCCTGCATACGCATTTCGATAAATAAGTTGTCATCATTAGCAAATAATTGATGACAGTTCGCACCTGAATCCGCTGTAAAAATCACACAGAAACAAATCCGTACCAGACATTCACCGTCAAAAGGAAAACATTCACCGAACGTTGTAGTTATTCAGTACGTCGGAGAGGTACTGAATAAGGTGTATTTGGCTATTGACGGTGAATGTCTGGTGCGGATTTGTTTCTGTGCAGTTTTTGCCACGGATGTAGGTGCGACATTGTGATTATTTATCTGCTGATGATGATAACTTAGTTTTGTAAAAAGGCGTATACAGAATACGAACATTTTTATGGAAAGGGGTTTTATTTACCTTCTTTGGTTAATAAATTCTTCATTAAAATTTAAAAGTTAATTCAAAGTATTTTTGTCAAATTAAGAGTTGTATTAAAATTTCAGACGCTTTTAATTTTACTTCAAATTTTTAATGGCTGTAATGGAATTTCACTTTTCTAAAAACTTAAAAGTATTTGTACGGAGTAAGTAGTTTGAAGACCGACAAATTGTAATTGAGGGTTTCCAAAATTACGTATCAGATACAAATCTGACTTAAAAAAAAGAAATATTTGCTTTAAAATAATGCTGGACGAAAATAATAGAAGCCAATGAAACACGTGTGTGAAAAATGTGTTGTTGCTTGATATGAGAAATAAGACAATTTACTTATATAAACACTAAAATGAAATCAAACTGAAAAACGCAATTTATGGCAGATTAGAAGGATGCAAATCAACTGTCTCCGTGGTCTAATTGTCAAGACGCATTCCCGGAGAGAACGAGATCGTGGGTTCGAGTCCCACGCGGAGAACGGAATTTTTTCAAAAATTTCTACATTACACATACAATGTACGGAACGGTTAATATTAGAATTTTTCAATTTAACATCGTAAAAGCGCATAATTATATGCAATTGATATAACCTATCGTGGGTTTTCATTTAATGTTTCCGTAATGCAATTTAGAGCACATTAAAAGTACTCGAATCTATTGTCTCCGTGGTCTAATGGTCAAGGCGCATTCCTGGAGGGAATGAGATCGTGGGTTCGAGTCCCCACGTGGAGAACAAAATTTTTTTCAAAAATTTCTACATTACATATACAATGTACAGAGCAGTTAATATTAGAATTTTTCAATATAACATCATAAAAGAGCATAATTATATGCAATTAATAATCTACTGTGGGTTTTCGTTTAATAACTGTTTCCACAATGCAATCTATAGCACATTAAAACGACTCGAATCAATTGTTTTCGTGGTCTAACGGTGAGAGCGCATTCCTGGGGAAAATAATGACGTGGGTTCGGGTCCCACACAGAGAACAAAAAATTTTTCAAAAATTTCTGCATTACATGTACGATGTACAAAGCGGTTAAAATAAGAACTTTTCATTAAAATTAAGACTTGATTTCTAGTCGGTAATAGTGTTTTTAGCAATGAATCTTCTGTCGATGTTTTGTCCACTAACACAAGGGACTTCTTCAGGATTGCTATTATAATTAATGTGGTGCATAGAAACTACGATAGTAGTTCTAAAGATGTTACTTGCAAGAAAAGAATTAGAGTACCACAAGCCAGATTAAGACTTGTCCACTTGCATTTTCACTCTTATGATCCACTTATCACTAAGAAATTGCTCGTCTTTAATTTCTGTACAGAATTGTTATCGTAACTGCATCCTTTTCTTGTTATTTACATATTCGGTTCACATGTATTTAGTGACCAATTCTTCTGTTACTCACCAAACATTACGACTGTTCACAAGTAAGATATTGATGAAAAATCACGTCCATTCATATATGCTATTGAGAATGTAAATTTACTTTAAACTGAACATTAAGTTCTGAGTACATATGTATTACATAATTCTAACGGTTGCTGGAATAATATCCATTTATGATTAGTTTGTTTAACGAAGCCAACAAAAAATTGCAGTGACCTTTTACAAGGACGATAGCACATACAGCTTGTGTGAAATATTATTTAGAATGTTGTTTGCATAAGTTTTCTATATGCAATGGAATTATTAATATTGATGATTGTATATAAAACTTACGAACTCTGGAATTATTTATATGTTTTGCTCGAAAAGTAATGTGTAATGTCCCAATTATCATTTTGCTTTCCACAGTTTCCATTAATTATTTTTTACGTAGAAAAGCAATAAAACGTTCGAGAAAATAAATTGTAAATATTAATTCATATATTTGTTATACACGTTTATTATGCTACAAACACTTTTCTAGGTGTTTGTAGCATTACACACATTAAATATCACAAACGGTCAAATATCGACTCCGAAAATCCACCCATGAAAAATATTCTTTTTTCCGACAATAAAAATATACAAAGGAATTATATCATGCAACTTCGACAACGATAATAAACCAAACACAAGCGTGCGCTAAAATAAACCGCTTACGTCCTTGAACTTATCAACGGCAGACTAGGCACCAGACGTGTGCCCCGCCGTAAGTCTGAGCTTAAACAAGGAGTCCTCACACTGAGAAATCTCCGAGGTACCTTAGCAACTGAATTTAAAAACAGGTGTAACGTAGTTGATGACGTACCGACGAATGTCTGTTGCTAAGGTAATCCAATGGAATGGGACAGAAACAGAGGCCGCCGCAATTTCTTTCTTACGTCGTTATAAATACTGTATTTCTGCAGATATGCATTATCTGAATTCAGGTGAATACAAATATGATACGTATGACAAGTACTACATAATATTTATTCCTTAAAAGACTTTAATCGCCGTTACACTTTTAACTTCTTTGGGTTTTCTCTTAGTTGGGATGTCTATTTTTAATAAAAATAAATTCTTTGTTGTTTCTTAAGTATACCACCACTTATTGGTGTGTATACGAAAGGTCCATTGATAAGAAAGTAATGTCAAAATAAATTGGGTACTTTAAGGCGTCCACATTATTTACCGCGTTAAAATATGAAGGGAATTAGAAAAGTCCTATACTTAACAATGGAACAAAAGACCTACGATTTTTTTGATAGTTTTATTGTTCAACATAATCTCACTTAACTTCTCAATGCATTTGCGCCACCTGCCCTGTGACGATTCTATCAAGAAAATATTATTTCTGCTACTCTTCAAAATAGGCATCCATCTCCTCTTTCACTTGGATATAGTCTGCAAAATAATGTCCTTTGAGGTGCTTTTTCCAATTTCTAAATTAAAAAAATCGGACGGAGCGAAATCCAGACTATATGGTAGGTGATCCAGTTCAAAGAAATTACATTCGCGAAAGATGCGTTAGACTTTGGCTGTTTTTGTAAATTCGCCCATTGTCATGAAGAAGAAATGGTGGAAACGTTGATGTTTTTTTGTCAATAGCTGTAGTTACTTTTGTTAATGTATTATAGTACGTAACTGCTGTTATCGTAGTCTACTTTGGCATGTATTCAAAAATATCCGAAAAATAATTCACGTTTGATTTCAAAAAACAGTCAAAAGGCGGCTTTTAGCTTCTTTGGAGGCAGATAACCCTTATTAACTCACGTGGATTATGGCCTTGTCTCTGGATTCCTACTTGATCTCAAAAGACGATGGCCATAAGCTTTTCATCATGAAGATTGTGTGCGAGATTTTTTGAAGGTAGATAATTTCTTTATTTCGTTACACGGATTCTAGTTTTGTTTCTAGATCCTAGTAAAGTACCCAAATCGCACAGTCTGTAACCATCTTAGAGGAAAGTCAGTGTCTACATTAAAAAAGGCAAAATTGTTTTCAGAAAGTTGTTACCCAAGCACTTTTTCTACGTTTTTTTTTTAATAAAACTTCAACACATGTAGAAATTCTTTTTAACAGTTTTACTAATTAAAATAATCACCTTCAAAATCTATTATTCTTTTCCAACGAAAAACAAATTTATATATTCTGACTTTGAAAAAGGTGGTGTCCGCAGGTTTAAAAAATCTACCCACTTCCACTTCCCCTTCAACTTTGTTGGTGCATTTTTTATCCCGCATGTGATTATCTATATTACCGACATTATCTCCCATCCTTTCAACGCTTCCTCCACCGGTTTTCTCGATGAGACGGCGCGTTATCATGCTGTAAAATCATTTTACCGTATCTGCGGGCCCATTCTGGACGTTTTTCTATCAATATATGGTTCAAATTGATAATTTGTTGTCGGTAGCGATCAGTATTAACTGTTTCACCAGGTTTCAACAGTTCGTAATACACCATGCCACTCTGGTCTCACCAAACACAGAGCATTGGCTTGTGAACAAAACGATTTGGCCTTGGAGTCGATGGACCGGCTTCGCCAGGTGACTACCATGATTTTTGCGCTTAGGGTTTTCAAAATAAAATCATTTTTCATCACCCGTCACTATTCGATGCGGAAATGACTTTCAATCATACTTTTGAGGCAGCATTTTGCAGACAATTTTTGGATTTCCTTTTGCCTGTCATTCAATTGATGTGGCATCCATTTTCCCATCTTTTGGATTTTTCCCATTGCCCGTAATTGGTCGCTAATCGTTGCTTGGGCCACATTTAACCCTTCTGCCAATTATTTTTGAGTTTGGGTTAGGTCTTCATCCAATAACTCCTGCAGTTTCGCATTTTCAAACATTTTCGGTCTACCAGAACGTTCTTTGTCTAGCATATCGAAATCACCACTTTTGAATTGTCGAAACCACGCCTCATGCATGCTTACCGTAAGTTTCTACCAGCAAACGATGACTTTGAGCGGCTTTTTTCTTTTGATTAAATAAGAAAAGTAATGTGTGTCGCAAATGCACTTTTTCAGGCACGAAACTCGACATTTTCAAAGAGGTATAAATCTATGACAGTGTTACTTGCGCAAAATATAACATGTATGGCTTTGAAGCTTGATGTTAGTAGAATAAAAAGACATATGTGCCATAACATTGCATACTTAAGCCTAACGACGTCTGTTAGGAAAACCGGTAATGACTTTCCGGTACACCTGGTACACCTGGTAAACGAAAACAATTGTAAAGTTAACCTATAAAATTAGGGTTTGATTACATGTAGCAGAAAATTAATATTACTTTTGTTCTTCTTGTGTAATTTCGGTTTCCTATTGTTTCCGATGCATTATTTCTAGAGATAAAAACAATAATATCGGCAGTTTTACAGGCTTTTATCATGAACCTCAGCAGTAACCTAAAAATATATTTAACGTATTAAATATATTTTGGGAACGGACACATTATATCACCAATTTCTAGCGTGAAAAGCGTACAAAGAGTCGAAGTCTAGTAATGTCGTTAGATCGACGATAGACGATTTCATTATATTGAACTTCCTTGCAATTAACTGCATGCTCATTGTGTGACAGATTGCGATGAAAAATTCAATTAGGACGGAAGCAGAAGTTGTCTAGCGCACGTTCGACTCTAGGTATAATACGAATAAACCACTAAGAGTAGCTAGTCAGGAACATACACAGACAGTCCCTCGAGGAGTACAAATCGATTACACTCCACAGACAAGATTTATCATTTTATTTAGTTCTAGTTGCTCCACCGTTTCGTAGGAGTTTGGAGTTGGCTCCGGATGGAAAGATTAGTTTGGCCGGTTAGTTTATTCGGATGGGTAACAGCCTATTACAGCTGTCATCTCTTCCAGTCTTAACAACACGATAAATAGGTCCACCATCAGATTAGAGAAAGAAAATTAGAGATTGATTGTTTTTTTTAAGAAAAAAAATAGAAAAGTAATTACACAAAATTATTGTCAACATTAAATGAACAAGTTATTAAAAAAAAAATAGGAAAACAAATAAATAACATTCATAAGTGCAATAAATAACGTTACGCTAATATACAGTAAGAGGGTAAATTATGGTCATATCAATCGGTTTTTCACAAACTGTACATATTTGTGTATGAATTATGTTAATAATAATATTAATTATTCCAATTTTTACGTTTTATTATTCATCTGTTACACTTAATATCATAAGAATGTGTACACGATTTCATTTGAAAAAACTACCAAGTTCAGTCTCCTGTATGTATGCACCAACAAACATAACTGTGCAGAGTAATCGGCCTTGGATGGATCATCGAAAATGTTAAGTAGTAGTTATTAGGAAACTGGTGTGCAGACAAATGTGACCACTCTGGTAATGATTCTATTTTAGGTTTCCAGTCTGCACATTTCCTACTTCATTCCTTTATGTTGCCATCTTCATGCAAGATCGATGAGCTGTTATCAAAACCAAGCCATTTACGGACAGTTTTCAGCTTTTATATATATTGTTTTAGATCTGTTTGCGTTGAAGATACTCGTTAAAATAAATAACGTGCCAAAATCTGTTTTTACAGAAACATCCCCAAACATACAGTTTAATCAGAAGCCTAACAATGGACTGAAGCAAATGTTTCTCATGGACGGATCACATATGTGTTTTTGAAACCCATGCCCAAAAGCTGGGCTCATCAGTAGAGATTACGTTGCTAAAAATTCGATCAATTTTGTCTTTTGCCTACTGTAGTGGTTTTTGGAAGTGTGTTTCTTTTAAACGAGGTTTGAATTTCCTGTTTTGTCATCCATAACAAGCAATCGACATCTGATTGTCGTCAAATAGATCCTAATACGACCAACATGACGCGACAAATGTGACTGCTTTAGTAATTATTACATTTTCTGTTTTCAGTCTGAACATTTTCGACTTCATTCTTTTGTGTTGTTGTCTTCATGCAAGATCCATGAATTGTTATCAAAGTCAAGCCATTTACAGACAGTTTTCAGCAATGTTCCTTTTTATAAACAGTTTTCAATCTTTTCGCGTTTAAGATACTTATTTAATACCTTCTTTTACAGAAACACCCTCCAACATGTAGTTCAATCAAGAGCCTATTAATAGGGTGAAGCAAATGTTTTTCGTGGACGGACCACGCATGTATTCTTGAAACCCATGCCCAAAATTTTGTCTCGTCGATAAAGATAACGTTGCTAAAAAATTTTAAAGGGTTTTTTTAAATCAATGTTGGAATTTCGTGTTTCGCCATTCACAGCAAGCAATCGACATTTTATTGTTAAAGAGAATGCTAATACGGCGAATATGACGCATGTGAAAGCACTTCGAAATTCATGTAGTTTCGGAGCAATAACTCAAGACCCGTGCGCTGGCGCATTATTGTCGTGAAAGAGTACTTTCTTTTTGATCAGATATGAACATAACCTGAACAACGCCCTTCAATTGATCCTGTAGTGAAGTGTAATTCTTCCCTGATGATGGTCCTGTCTTGTTCCAGATAGTCAATGAGCACCAGTCTTAGAGAATACTGGAAAATCGTCGCCATGAGTATAGCTGCAGATGGAACTGTTTTCGCTTTCCTTGGCTGCACTTTCAACTACTTTAGCCCACTGTCTGAATTGCTGCTTTGTCTCTCATGTATAATGATGAAAAAATGTTTTACCTACTGTTATAAAAACGTTGAAAAAACTTATGGGATTCATGTCTAAACAAGTTTAAATATATTTGTAGAGTTTTCATTCCAAAATATTTATTGTCGACTCGTTTTCATAATAACAAAATATCGTGTAAAATGTAGTAGTTACGTTCTATCGAGATTTTTGCAATTTCAGCAAGATCACGTCCCTCCAATCGACGGTCATTTAATACGGTATTGTGGCTATTTGTGACGCATTTGTTGGTCGCTGGGCACCCCGAGTGTTCATTCATCAACTGCAATGGATATACGACATTTAAATCAAGCAACCAATTTTTTACCGTCGAAAAGGAAGAGGAATCTAAGATTCTTTATGTCCGTCTGGACAAAAGTAGTCTATAACAGTTTGAATTTTCATATCATCCATTTTCCATAAAATGTCAAAACTTGTTTGTTTTACTCGGTCATCAAACAAGCAACTAAATGCACGTGTTTGAAATTTCGCTGCACGCCGTGCTCATACTTGTGAAATATTTTAGTTACTCACACTACTGCGCCATCTCTGTGTCGGGCTAAAAACATTCCGAATCTCCCTCATATTTTCTGTGCCTGAGGCGGTGTAAGTTTTTTAAATTTTGTCTTTCTTTTCTGTAGTAAAACGCTTTAGTCCTTCGAGGTAAGTCAATTATTCTCATTTCTTTATATATGCTTATCCACTGACGAATAGTTTAGAGCTTTCTAGCAGCTTCAAGGAAAAATTTTGAACCTTTAGTGCGTATACAAAAAAATACTGCTTCAAAGCGACTTCAGTATGCGGTATTGCGTTTGCGTTTCACTCATAGGAAACATTAATGAAACTAAACTTTCTTCTTGAATATATTTAAGATTATAGTATACAGTAGTACAAACAATGCGACACAAAAAGTGGGCTTGTGTTATCTGTGAGTTTAAAAAAATCCCGCGTACACTCTTGTAGTACTTCATGTGCACATATTACTTATTTTTCATTATTCGGGTGTTTAACCAGAGTGAATTCTATAGTTTAAAACGACCTCTTGAGCATTGGTCAGTTCACGGTTTGTAAATTACAACACATAATAATCATATGCGCAGTATTCATGTAATTTTGAAATTTTGTTATTGGATTGTTGTTGATTTATATATATATACAAAATAAATACTTGGAATAATGAATTTAAATTTACAATGTGTCTACAAAATTTAACAAACTATTTAATTTTTTTCTCTTAAATTAAAAAGGTAATCTATATATATATATATATATATATATATATACTGTTTTTATATGTAGTAGGTATATAGAGCTTCTGTCGTTCTGAAATGAGTTTCTACATAATAATGGTCGAAACTTTAGCACACATAGAAAAAGAAAAATCAATGCCGAATCAATAACCACATGGGAAAAGCATGTTGCACGATATACATATTGTGTTTCCAACAATTTTCATGTAAAATACGACATAATGTAGACCGGAACTCAGGCAGGTATTGCAGCAGCCAGGTAGTATTTATTATTCAAAATATGGAAATGTGTACGGCACATATCCCAAAATGTGTGTTTATCTCACCAGTAATTACATTCGTAAAATATTTTGATTTATTCATGAAAGAAAATACGTCGATAACTGCAAATTGTGACTTTAAAAAAGGGGGCGAAAATAGTAATTATTCTCAATGTAAAGAACCGGGTAATATTTTATATTTGTTTGTAAGTTTTATAATTATTTATTATACATGAGGGTAGCCGTTTATATTTCGGGAACTGGCAACACTATTAGTGTTACCTCTGATATGATGATTGCATCATGAAATTTGCCATTTTTGACAATATATTCACCTTGATAGTTTTATTATCCGGTCGCTATTTCTATTGTTGACAGTAACTTGAAAATTTTATGTCAGCGATAAAATTGAATTAACTCGCGAACATTTTCGTGCAATTATTTTTCATAACTTTCGGCATAGATTATCTCAACAAGAATGCACCGACGAGCCGTATTCTTTATATGGTGATGAAGCACCATAAGAAAACTACAGTATATCGTTGGTATAGTGAATTCAAACTTGGACGGCGTTCTTTGGACGATGAATTTCGTGAAGGTCGTCCCACAAATGTAGTTGTGTCGGAAAACATTAATGCAGTATCTGAATTGATAATGCAAGACCGTCATGTGATATACAAAAGTTATTCGCGCTCGAAGCACATCAAAACAGATGATGTGAAATACGAATAATGGTCTGCATAGGGTGTAATTCAAATAGCACACATTTTCGACATGATAACAAAAAGATCCAATAGTACTGCATACTTTCTCTCGCTACTTCTTTTCGAACAAATATATGAGAATCTTGTGATATATTTGGAAAATGTGATATATTTTTTATATTAATGTATTTATATACAGAGGCTGTTTCAAATTGCGCGGTTTTTTTAAGAATAAATAAAATATAAACGACGCAATGAATTGGTTTGGGTATGTGGACATTTAAAAAGTGTGATATATGACATTTATAAAAATGGCTTCGTACACGGTACAACAACGCGTTCAAATTGTTGAATTATTTTATGAAAATCAGCGTTCTGTAAAATGAGTTTTTAGAAAATTACGTGAATTTTATGGTTTACATAATCGTCCATCTGAAAGCACTATTGAACGAATTATTAAAAAATTTCAAGAGAATACTGGTTTGTTTCGTGAAAGTGTTGCTGAAGATCCTGAAATGTCCATTAGACGACGTTCACAACAACTTGGACTTGGATCAACAAAATGGCGTATTTTACACAAGAATTTAACTGTGAAGATATATAAGGTTCAAATAACACGGGAACTGAAGCCATTAGATCATTTAAAACGTCGTTCAATTGTCAATTTCATCAATGAACAACCAGCTGATTTTTCTCAAAAATAATGTTTTCCGATGAGGCACATTTTGAACTTGGTGGCTATGTTAATAAACAAAATTGCCGTATCTGGATTAAGGAAAATCTGCGAATTATTCATAAGAAACCTATGCATCCTAAACGAGTTACTGTTTGGTGTGCATTATAGTATAGTTAGGTGGTGCAACTGGACCTTACTTCTTTGAAAATGCTGCTGGTGATCGATATCGTCGGATGATAACCGAATTTTTGTGGCCTGAATTAATGAATATCGATCTAGAGGATATGTGGTTTCAACAGGATGGCGCTACACCTCACTTTGTACACGTCAGTTGATTTATTGAGAGACAAATTTCCTGGACTTGTAACCTCAAGAAACGGTGATGTTAATTGGCCACCAAGATCATGTGTGTCAGGTTTATAAAAACAATCCACAATAAATTCCTGCTTTGAAAGATGAAATTATTCGTGTCATTGGTGAGATAGAACTTCAATTATGTAAAAATGTCATTGAAAATTTTAACAAAAGAGTGGACGTCTGTGGAGCTGCAAGAGGAGGCCATTTGGCAGATATTATTTTTCGCATATAAATGTCATAACTGATACTTCAATTACCAATAAAAAGTTTTTGAAAGTGAATGCAATTATGTGATTAATTTATTCTTTAAAAAAAACGCGAAATTTGAAACACCCTTTACATTTTCTGCTTTTGTATTATTCCTTACAATTTAGAAATATTATTGATAGTTGATATTGAATCGCGACTGTTCATTTCAAGTTTTGTATATATCTTAACAATATTCTTTTCAAATTCAGAATATAGTTTTTATTAATGTATATTTTACATTATTTTGTTTCTAGAAAAAAATTCATTTATTAGTTTATCGTCATCGGTTTTTTGAATAATTCACATACATAGTTTAGTTTGTAGAATTTACCTAAAATGTATAATTATTTCTAAAATTTTTTTATTGCCAAATTCAGACCTACATTTTATTATAAGCTGAGTAAATTCTTGTATTGTAATCCTTTGTTTTATTGATATTAAATATTCCATCAGAGAATTATTTGTCTTTTAATGTAAAGCAATCCGAACGGACCTTGCCAACTCATTTATACGCTGCTGGATTAAAATGTCGCCGGCTTGCGAAAAAAAAAAAAACGCGTTTAACCGAAATAATGAAGAAAAAGTATCTACAGTTGGCCGAGATGCATCAACATGTTACTGCTGGAGAACGGAAAAACGTCTTCGTATAAAATTATGTCGTAAACATTTAAAAAATGTTTTCTTATATTACGTGTTACTTGCTGTTGGTAATTTCTCAAACAGAAGTAATAATTCGAGTCACAACTCGAAGTGGTTACAGAATATATCAAATTTGTGAGACGCCTTCTGAATATTTTAGAGAAGAATGTGTAAAACCAATATTCAAAAATGGTGCCCCTTATTACTTAACTGGCCTGGAAATTCGCCAGACTTCAATCCAATCATGAATGCTTGGAGTGTTCAAATTTTATACGTACATGTATAATATAGTAACAGGTTTTCCAATAGTAACATAACTATTTTGTCTTTTAAAACCAACGTTTTCCATAATCTGTCAACGTCAAAACATCGGTCAAGATTAATATTTTTAAACGTAAACGTACGTGCTTCAGTTCAAAATGAGCCAAGTCAGTTGATTCCACGCCCTTCATAGGAATTGGGAATCTCTCAAACCACATTGTGGCAAATTTTGTGTAAAGATCTTGGCTTACACCCTTACAAGATCAAATTAACTCAAGAACTGAAGCCTCTTAATCATTTGAAGTGCCGAAACTTCTCCGATTGGGCTCTGCTAAAGTTTGAAGAAAATCCTCAATTTCATCGAAAAATCATCTTCAGCGATGAAGCTCATTTTTGGCTCAATAGCTTTGTTAATAAACAAAATATGCGTTATTGGACAGCAACGAACCCACATGTGTTTCAAAAGACTCCATTACAACCACAGAAAGTGACCGTGTGGTGTAGATTTCATGTCAGAGGTATGATTGGACCATATTTTTTCGTCGATGAAAATGATCGCCATGTTACAGTCTCTGGAGTTCGCTATCGGGCCATGTTGGAAGACTATTTTTGACTTGACATCAGTGATAGTGGTTCCAACAAGATGGTGCCACATACCACACAGCTGGTCAAACAATTGGTCTATTGAAGGGGAATTTCGGTACCCGTGTAATCTCGAGATGGTCTGGTCAAGTGGCCACTTCGCTTATGCAATTTAACGCCGGTGGATCGCCTTTTATGGGGTTACGTTAAGTTGTTGGTTTATGCCAACAAGCCAACAACGTTAGAGGAGCTCAGGGACGGTATTGAACGCGAAATTGATACCGTTTAGGCCGATATGTGTGAAAGAGTGGAGGAAAATCGGCTATAAATAATCGATAGCTGCAAACATGCTCGCGATGGTCTTATGAACAAGATCGAATTCAATGGTTAAATGTACCATGTGTGCTGCACCTTGAATAAATTACAGCCCAATATCTCAATTATTTTGTATTTTATTTAAATATAAAATTGTTATGTCCTTATTGAAAAACCCGATACAAAAACACGTTTTAAATTTGTGTTTGGATTTTATTTCGTTGAAACTCTAAAACGTTGGGTGAACTAATTTAATTACCAGGTACTGTACGTGCATAAAATGGCGTGATGTTTCTGAAAGTGCGAAACATGTAGAGTAAGGAACACCAATTTTTTTTTTCAAGATATTAACGCGATACATATTTTGAACAGCATTTTTAATTGCAGTTGAAAGAGACGAAACCTTAATTAATTTATTTTGCGCCGAAAATCTATGAAAAAATAACATTACATCCAGTCCTGGCTCGCTCTATTTAATGTGTAATTGATATGCAAATAGTCAGCACACGCAACTGTATACGCTGTCGTGTGTGTGTTATTATATCGCGCTGGTCAACTCACGTAATAGTGTGGGAATGAGTATATGTGTGTGTGTGTGTGTGTGTAAAAGATACATGTTGTATTCAAAAGTAGCTGAATACTGAAGTGCGCGCCCGTTTATTCAACATAACAACCAAACATGTATTTAATTAAATATGACGTGCTAATTGTATTAGACGGCGACTTCATTGAGACATGTGTACCAACGTCACGCACGACCTTTCCAACCACGGTACGTGTGTGCGTAACCAAATATGAAGTACAAATATTCTCAAAATAAGATGTAATGTTGAATTGGAAATCGATCATATGTCTTATCTGGAACGAGTAGAAAATGTTTCATATGAACAATTACCGCGAACAGTATTACTTTGTTACGACAATCTAAGTATCACAGTAGGTATAATAAGACACGCGGGCTAGTATTTCTATCGGAAAAGAGGGCTTTATATTGCGAGGTAATTGGTAATTTTACTTACATATATACCATACACTACCGCTCAAGAAAGTTTGACAAAAGGGAAAAATTAGGAAGAATTTACGCATGAAATGAAATTACAAAGTAATATATTATATATACTACGTTCATAAGCACATTCTTTTGGAAGTATACAGAAATTGCTTAATTTTATTTTTTAGTCAAGAATTCGATTAATACTTTGACTAACTTGTGGCGTCTGATTCTGAAAATGATGCGAGTGTTTGTCTATAACGTCAACCTCTTACGGCACAGGATGACCTATCTTTGTCCCAAAAGTCATGTGTATACAAAGGAAAATAAAGGAAATTATTACCAAATATACTGTTCATAGAGAATAATTTTATTCACACAAAGGCTACATATACCGTGCTTTCATATTAAAATACTACAAACACCGTATCATATTATATTCGGGTTTAGATACCGAATGCCGATCAGAATGTAAAGTGGTGGGGCGCGAGTCAGTCGAATCACAACAACGACTGACTACAGATTACAGATTAAGTAGTTGTTCGTGGTACTTGGCGGAAGGTCTATCACTGACTGTCCAAATTGTTTATGTCCAAAAATTAATAAATTATAATTACTTTTAACTGTACAATTAGGTATTTTTAAAATAAGTTTCGCATTGAACTAAAAGACTTTTTCTAATAAAACGTTTAAAAATAAAAAAAAACTCTTAAAGAAGCTAAAAAATAAAATAACTTCTCGGAACTTAAAAAATACTCTTTAAACAGAAAATAAATTTAACTTGCCAAAACTTATAAAATACTTTTTAAATACAGAAAATAAATTCAATTAATTAAATTCTCAAATGTCCCTCCTGCTTACACGTTCTATTACAGTTTCACAAAATTCCATTCTGCGGTGTTGATGTGTATTTATTTTTCTTTAATATCTTATAAACTTTACCCACGCTAATACATACCTCTTCTGATATTTTAGATATAGTAATATTGGAATTTTCTTCGACCATTGCGCACACCATGACTTCCTGCATTTCTTTATCGTTATTTATTCTCCGTATTTTATGACATTTACATCCCAAAATGCAACCTTCTGATTTAAACTTTTTAACTACTAATGATATTGTTGTTAATGCAGAAAAGTGACGATCTACATACTTTTCAGTCAGTTATAGTCGTGATTCAAATGACTCGCGCCCCACCACTTTACAATCCGATCGGTATTCGGCAGCTAGACCTGAATATAATGTGGTACAGTTTTCGTAGCGAGGTAAAATGAATGCAGGGTATATATATATATATATATATATATATATATATATATATATATATATAGCTATATGTATATATATAATCCCAAATGTATATAGAAACATAATAGAAAAAGAAAAATAACACAAAACGAACAAATGAGCTAATTAATAACCTTTTATTAATTAGACCTAAAAAATCCCCCTTTTATACCATATTCATCATTGCCTGAACAACACGTGGCAGCTGTTTAAATTAATTTTTCAATTGTTCCATTCAATATATTATTCCATCCATTTTGGAATGTATTTTAAAGGTGTTACTTCGAAGTAGGACCAATTTTTCTAACCCTCCTATCGAGTTCGTCCTTTGAGGAGACCACGTCATAATTTTCAAAACGTTTTCTGTCTGCTTTTGTACCAAATAATCCTTGCATATTTTAGCAGTACGTTTAGAATCATTGTCATGCATAAATACAAAATTTTCCCCAACGAAGTGCAAATCAGAATTGCAATATTTTCTAAAATCGCGAGACAATTTTCTTTGCGCATTATTCCATCAATTTTCATTAAATTGTCAGTTCCCTGGATTGAAAAACAACCCCCGACTAAAATGAAGCCACTGTCATACTTTATAGGTGGTACAATGCAATCGCGGAGGATTTTTCGGTTTGAGATCTTCTGATGAAAACCTGAAGTCGTTGACTGAATAGCCCAAATTTCGAGTCGTCCGCCCAGAGGAAACTTTTCCACCGCTCTTCTATTCTGTCATTATGCTGCCGTGCGAATTCTAACGTTCTTTGTCGATTTTCTCGTTACAATAATGGTTTATGCACAGTTACAGGTGCGTGCAGATTACTCTCTGGTAAGCGATCTTTTAACGTACTTACTGAAACTCCGCCCGGCGTTTCTGATGCTGTTTTCTTTCATTTCCTTTGCTAATTAGCTGTATTTGTCTATCTTCACCTTCCGTGGTACGTGCACGGTATTCAATATCTCCTGTATTTTGACGCCGACGAATATTATAGTGAAGCTGTACAGAAAAAACTTAAACAGCCGTCATCAGTTATGATCTGATCATGCATAAGCGCGAATGGCATCGAACCTTTGCATTTGGTTGAAAATATCATAAATCAGTGCTATATAAAGAGGCTACTGAAACTGTATTTTTGCCTTCTCTAACCTCGCTGAATGAAGAAGAAGGACCATACACCTTCGTGCAGGATGAGGTACAGTGCCATACAGCGAAATCGATAAAAAAATCTGTTTCAAGAGCATAGCATGCGCGTTTTGCTCTGGCCCAGAAATTTACCAGATCTAAATCTGATTGAAAATGTATGGAACATGTTGAAGAAGTTTACGTATTTATCCTTGAACCCCACAATAGCAGTTCTAATAGATGATATTCACAGACATTGGTAAGAAAAGGTAAAATTGCAAGAAGTGGTAAACACTTGTATTTTCAGAATTAGTGCAGTCATAAAGCCAAAGCAGAATTAACAAAATATGAATATAATATCCTCTATAAAGCATAAATAAACATTTTGTATTAGTAATATGCATCCGCTTTTGTTTTATTTCTGATAAATTTTAAAAAATATCAAAATCAAAATGTGGTTTAAATTTAATTACCAGGTACTGTACACACGTACAACAATGCGTTCAAATAATTTTCTGTCAAATTGGGTTTTAATGACACTGATTACTATACTGTAAAATGACGTTTATATGTAGTGAAGACGCACTTTAAAATACGATTTCGATGCTACTAATATAGTACTTTACTGTGCAAAATGCAAAAAATGTTTACGCGTTTTAATCAAATTAAACTAAGCTTTCTAATAACAATTCAATTCTAATTGTGAAATTAACTTCATATAGAGTTAAAGGAATTCAGGAAGACACGAAAATACAAGTAGTTTATGTGTAGATTGATCCCACATTTCAAAAAGTGTTCGATTACCCTAATAAGCAATTCAGGCAGTACTTTAAATTTAAAATTGATCACAGATAAAGTAAATACGAAATATATAAAGCAGCATTTATAAAGAACAATATAATTTGATAGCTAAGAATAAGCCAAACTCATTTCGTTATCTTTTTTCTCAACTATGCAATTTTATTTTTAAACTTTCTTAGGTGTAAGTAAACAAACCTACATATACGTGGTATCTTGTTCAGAAGGCTTCGCCCCGCGGTGACCGTTCCACTAAGAACATTCTTTTTTACTTAAATCATGGTGGCAGTCCGGCACAACGCGATATTATCGTTTTGCAAATAACAAAGAATGAGTACCGAGAGAGAGCTATCGTTCTGTAAATGAGCCCGCGAGATTACATGCACTAAGTGAAGCGGGTGGTCTTACTGTCCGTGTCTGTGACCGGTCCACGGC
The DNA here is from genome assembly GCA_031893035.1 of Dermolepida albohirtum. Classification (NCBI taxonomy): domain Eukaryota; kingdom Metazoa; phylum Arthropoda; class Insecta; order Coleoptera; family Scarabaeidae; genus Dermolepida; species Dermolepida albohirtum. Next base: position 164,030 of record JAVIWB010003435.1, read on the forward strand.
ATTCCTGGCGTTCTCCAACGGTTCTTCACCTCTGCAACACAGATCGTTGGTCCGTGCAATCTTACAGATGCTTGTGCTGCAAGTCTATGCCCGTCAGCCGACAAATCGAAAACACATAAGTAACTTATCTATAAGTGTTCTTTATATTTAGGCACCTAATTGAAGAACGCGATGAATACAGTTTATAGAAGGACTTGTGCACGTAATGACATTTGGATAGATTTAGACGTGCATGTCATTTTAGTCCGCGCGAAGTGTCAGATGTTCGAAAACTAAGAACCTGTCACATATATAAACCTAAATGCAATAATCGTAATCCGAATTTATCTAATTTCAGTTTATTTTTTCTTGCATATTGCGCCTTCGCGAATTATGTTGGGATTATTTTTAAACAGTTTTACAGAAAACATAGTAATTTATGAAATATGCGAATTAAAGAACACTTTTATATCGTGACATATAACAAAATATCCAATTTTTAATCGACAGGTCTTCGGATATTTTCAACTATCGTCCAATATCAATATTAACTTTTCTAATATCTTTAATCATTGCGTTTGCTCTAGACTATATCCATTTGTTAAAACTCAAATACCCTGGTTTAATTAATGAATTTACTACAGATATGGATGAAATCATATGAGGCGCGTTGGTTGGTTACTCAGACACCAGTACAGAAGCATTCGTTCGTGTTTACGTTTGTGCGTATTTAAAATGTCTCAGACAATAGTAAATCCCACCGTTTATGTGATGCGCGCGTTGTAATTCGTTTTCTGCATGCAAAAGGTATGTAGGCGGTCGAAATTTATCGCCAGATTAGTGAAGTGCGTGGAAAAAACACTATGAACAAGAATGGTACGGAAATGGGTAACGAGCATTTAAAGATAGCCGTATTAATATTCATGATGACGAGCGTAGTAGGAGACCGTGGATCATTACTGAAGATTTAGTGCAGAAAGATGATGTAAAAATTTGAGAAAACACACTCTTTACCATTTCGTCATTGGTAAGAATCCGCCAATTTCAAAGAGTGTTCTTCATGATATTGTGACAGAATGCTTAAATTATTGAAAGCTGTGATCATGCTGGGTACCGAAAATGCTGATTGAAGTGCACAAAACTAATCGTGTAGCTACTGTTTTGACTTTCCTGGAGCGGTACTGTGATAAAAATGATGAGTTAAGCTAAATTGTCACTAGTGACGAAACATAGGTGGCTCATGTGGAACCAATATCAAAATAGTAATTCATGGAATGAAGGCATTTAACATAAAACAATTTCAGCACGCAAACTCCTGTGCACTGACTGCTTGTAGGGATAGGTAGAAAGTATTGCTTGCGAATTTTTTGCCTTGAGGTGACCAAATAAGTTCAGGGACGTATTGTGACACTTTATCTACATCGTGCAATCCAAAACAGGAGGTGTGGTATACTCAGAAAGGAGATTATTTTGTTTCATGACACCGTCCATCTAAACGTGGCTCATTGAACCCAAGATCTTAGCGCATCATATAGCTGGAAACAACTTGATCATTCAGCGTATAGCCCTGATTTAGAACGCAGTAATTACAACCCGTTCTTTCATTTGGAAAAGGCTACGACGATGAAAATTTGGCGTGCTTGCAATGGTTAGAAAATCATGCGGCAAATCTCTATGTGGATAGAATTCAAAAACTGGTTATGCGATGTGATAAATACCATAATGTTGGTGGTAATTATGTTGAAAAGTAGATTAACGTAGAGGCTTTCTTATAAAAATAAAATAAAATTGCTCTTATAAAATTAAACTTTAGTTCGAAGATTCGTTTATTTTAAGCTGTTTTCATTTTGCCCATTGGGAATTCGGAGCAAAATAAAATATCCACTCTTTTTTGACTGTTTTTGAATGTATTGTACAAGGTATATAAGTTTTCAAGTTATTTATTATATAGTTATAATAACCATTCGTGTTATCTATTTAATATTTTGATTTTTCAGCATTGGGGCTCGCCACCAACTCTAATTTTGTATTTTTTTTCTTAGCAATCGACTGCACTACGTCTTTCTACTTCAGACCTCCTACTATTTCCATTTAAATTCTTTTCGTTTAGCTTTACTACTGAATGAATTGATTTTTTAATTTTTATCTTAGCAATCGATTGCACTGCCTCTTCCATAGTAGTTAATTTCTCTTGAGACCATTGTTCTTCACCATGTTTATCAATAATTTTCCCCATGTCGTTAATTGTTACAGGTTATTGTTTGTTGATGCCTTAAAAGTATTCGGCAGCATGTTAACTATGGACGTATCAGTCTTCAAAATAATTTGTTTAATATTTCTAACTTCAGTTAAATATTGACAAATGTATAATTTTGTCATTAACTTAAACCAATAACTTTCGTAACTTTTTCAATACTGCCTGAATGGATATATTTTCAATCGTGTTACCTCTACTAAAGACTAGTGTATAGTTCGATGCTATACTTAGCTTCTCTGATCATATTATTTGCATTTGTTTAGCAGCAAAAACAGTTTGGGATATATTATTTAGCTTTTAGCAATATCATAGCTTTAGTTGTGGCTATATCTCCCTTTAATAACATCCAAACTAGACTATGCAGCTAATATTTGGAATTCCATTTGCTAATTTTATAGGAGACAACTTGAACTTGTTCAAAGAAAATTTCTTAAGTTTTTAGCCTTTTGTTTGAGTGGGGGTTAGCCAATTCGCGGAACTGATCAGAATATTCTACTCGCAGATTTTTTAAAGGCAGAATTATTCAAGAAGGAAAGGGTTATGGGCACTGCTCAAACTTTTATCAGTTTTTTCTAAACATTCATGTCACTGTTAATTGTTGAGACTTGTCTTAAACACACTAGTCTCAACAATTAACAGTGAACATAAAAATTATTTTGTTTACTTATGGTAGTTTTAAATTTTACCAATAAAATTTCATATTCAAATAATAAATCTGACATACATATATTTCTCAACTTAGTCATTATGGAAAGTTTCATTTGAAAGCTAAATATGATCAACATTTTTCCAGAACAAGACACATTTATCAACAATATTATTATAGTGCGTGAATATGGTTAATATCAAGATAAGTTCAAAACGTGGTAAATCAACTCTCCGTTATTAAATTAGTCTGAAACGAGAAGACATCTGCGGTGAAACATCTGTGCTATACCACATATGTTGTACAAAAACATGACCAGTTACTATTTGGGTCCCGTTTGCTAAAATTGTAGGCCAGTTAGAAGATTGCCATAAAATATACATTTAAGTGTATATTTAATTTTATATTCTATTTTGAGATTAATTCTAAATTTCTTTTAAGTTAAGCAATTTATGTAAATAACATCTACGGGCATGAGAATGTTGAGATTCTCATTAATTTTCTGAAGTTTTACAGGAGCTGCAAGTAATATAATTCTTATTATTTACTTTTTTATGTACTAACTTATGTACCTTTGTAGAGATTATAGTTAGTTCTTAGTTAAATCAAATGTATATCTCTTTTTACGTCTTCAAATCTTTAAAGAAGAGGGAGAGAGGGAGATAGAGAGAAAAGATGAGCGAAATAGTAAATAAGTCGTTCTCAAAAAATTTCTTAAGCGGCAGAGTCTGAAAATACGAGGGTGGGTTGAAATGTACGTACAATTACGATTAGATAACGTAATTTGAGACTGTTTTTGCGGTGCCGCAACACTGCAAAATTTTAGATAGCTACATTTATTAGTTCCGTTATGTCGAATGTTCAATTAACAGTTCAAAAGGGATAGGTAGTGTTGAAATTCGTGTTCTCATTAAATACTTATTCTTGAAAGACTTGTCAGCAACAAATTATATATAAAGAGATGAAGGATAGTCTGAAAAATTCGAGTCCTTCATTTTTCACTGTTTATAAATAGTTTTGTGAGTTCAAATGTCGTTAAATATATATAACACGAAGTGTGGGAAATTGTTGAAAACCACTGTCTTTTAACACTACGACATAACAAAACATCTCTAAAGAACGCGCAACATACTACATGTAGTATATTTTAAATAAAGAGTTGACTATAAAGTAGCTGCCTGCTGATTGCTTAGTTTTGACTAAAAATTGTTCTAACGCACATTTCTCATACGAGTTCAGAGCGTTTTGGAAATAGCAAGGTAGATTTTAAGCGCCGATTTATCATCACAAGTTAGAATTAGGTTCATGATTCTACGCCCGAAAAAAAAACATCTAAACGGCTAAACCAACCGCAGGCGCATATTAAGTCTTTTAGACAAATTAAGGCAAGAAGATAATGAAAAGTTAAACCAAGGAACAATCATTTTCCATCAAGACAACGCATAGTCCTACACGTGTTGTTGCTATGGCAAAAGTTAAGGAATTAAGCTTTGATTTGTTGTTGAAACTATCTTATTCGCAGACATTAACCTTGCAGGTTAGATATTTTCAACAGGTAATGTTGAAATGGCTAAGCCATCGCAGGTGCATATTGCTCAAGTCTTTTAGACAAATCAAGGCAAAAAGTTAATGAAAAGTATCCTGGTTAAACCAGGAAAAAAATTATTTTCCACCAACACAATGCACAGCTCTACACGTGTTGTTGCTATGGCAAAACATAAGGGGACTTGAGGTTCGATTTGTTGCGGAACCCACCTTATTCAAACTACCTCCTTTTTTAAGGTCTAAAAATACCTTGCAGGTCAGAAATTTTTAACAGACAACGTTAAATGACCATGTTGTTATAGATCAGGTATGGGCAACCTTTGTCATGTTGTGGGCCAAACTTTAATGTGCAAATACGTTCGCGGGCTGCGTTTAAAAGTAGTGTTCATGACTTTGAGCGATAGGTATCAGACATGGAATAATACGACAATGTCTCGCGGGCCGGATCAAATCTTACAGCGGGCCGAATCCGGCCCGCGAGCCGATTGTTGCCCACATATGTTATAGATGCTTAGTTTAACTACATTAAGAGTTCTGAATTTTATCAAGGCATGGAGACTTTTGATCATTGTTGGTCTAGATGTATCGTTACTAGAAGGGGATTATGTTGAGACGTAAGCGCAAAACTCTTTTCCGTGGATTTTTCAATCTACCCTGATAACATTAGTCATACATTAAAAATAACAACCCCATTATTATTTCTAATTTGTTATACTGTCTGGTGTTTTACTTAATATAAAAATAAAATTAATATTTTACACACATTTTGTAACAATACAAAACTAATAGTTAAAATCGATCAATAATTAATTAAAAATAAGTTTACAAAATACATTTTGATTTAGACTTACGATTGCGAATATATTTTTCTATTTGTTTTTAATGCAAAATAATGCGCTCTAACAAGAACAGACAAATTTAACTTTTCGGGAAGACTAGTACGGTTCAAGGTCAAACGCTCTGCAGATGTCGTCAGGTGGCCCGATTTGTGGCGGTGCGTTGTCTCCTTTTATCTCAAAATGCAGACGGTGTTAACGACTGATGTTGATAATGATGGCGACAAAAAGAAATGAAGAAGCGTGAGCAGTTTAAATACATATGCCAACACAAAAGATAAAAGATGCAAATTTAGAATACTTTTCTCTATTCTAGATTGTGTAATGCTTCATAGTTTGCTATGAACTTGCTTCTTTGGTTGCAACGTACAATTCTACAAAGTCATCAGACTACAAAAGTTTTATTATCTACTTGATACACATTCTCATATTACGAGGGTTGACCAATAGTTAGCGAGGCTAAAGAATTAAACATACACTTTTTGAAAAAAAAATTATTTTGTTTTTCGTACATATTCAACGTATTCTCATTGATCTGGCTAAATGGTATTTCAGGCTGACTCTCAGAAATGAAATGTGCATGGAGGTGGCAGTAGTTTTTAATGTACTATTATTTCCTCTTCACCTCCTCATGCGTATCCAATAATGGATGTTGGTCACCATATTTTCTTTCCATTGCTCTTGCATCAAATTCTCTTTGTCTTACATTGCAACAATGACATCCTTTTCTATCCCATTTCTACCCTTCCTTTAATAATTAGTTATAGTAACTGATACTTTGTGCTTCGAAGAAATTACTCTTGCACTAGGTGATATTTGTCCACATCGCACAACGATATTCAGGTGGTATAGAGAATTCCGAAGGGGAAATTTAAGTGTGGAGGATGCTGAGAGGCCGGGAAAGCCACGAACGTCGGTTACGGAGGAAAACGTTACTACTGTGAGGAAAATGCTTGGCGAGGTCAGGCGAGTGACCTTCCAACAGATAGAGGGTACTTCAGGCCTAAATGCACCAACAATTCGTTCGATTCTGCATGATGATTTGCACGTGAAGAAACTTTGTTCTCTCTGGGTACCGCATCGACTATCGACTGACTGAAGAGCAGATGACACGACGTGTGACTTGATGCCAGGAGATGCTAAAAAAGTTTAATAAGGAACAATCTCGGTATGCGAACGACATCGTGACGGGCGACGAGACTTGGCTGTACTATTACGATGTGCCGATCAAAGCTCAAAACAAAGTTTGGGTCTTTGATGATGAGGACACACCCGTAGTTGTCCCGATCTATAAAGAAAATGATAGCTGTATTTTTCAAATTCAGTGGAATTGTGGAACGCGCCGTTTTGGACACACAGCAGACAGTCACAGTTAAGTGGTATACTGAACAGTGTCTGCCTAAAGTCATTGGATCTATGAAGAACCTGCGGCCAAAATCAAGAATGGACACCTTGTTCCTCCATCACGATAATGCCCCAGCTCATCGCGCCAAAGCCTGTACCAAATCTTTAACCACGACAGAACTGAAACTTCTCTCACACTCCCTATGGAGGGTGCTCGAGATCTTGCTCCCTGCGACTTTGCACTGTTCCCGCATGTGAAAATGAAGCTAAAAGGGAGACGGTTTTCCAGTGGTGAGGACCTTCTGCGGGCTTGGGACAAGGAGTGTGCTTTACTCCCTAGTGAAACTTGGAAGAACTGGTTTAAAGATTGGTTTCGGAGGATGGAGAGGTGTATTGAGTGTAGAGGAAATTACTTTGAAAAAATTAAATAAACAAAGCTGTATTGCAAAACTTTCCTAGTACTCTTTGTATATAGATTGCATCATTCTTGAACGTTTAGTCAAAGTGTTAATACAATTAAGAACTTAATGAAGAGTATTACTATCATATAACAACAAATATTTAGCAAATATAATAACACGCAAAAAAGATAATTAATAATTTTCCATAACATACTATAACATATACTTGTTATTACACGTATTACCCCAATCCATTATTTTTTGTTTTAAAACGTAAAACGTCTGCTTTTTTTAAATAATATAAAATTAATAAATTGGACTCTTAATTGAGAATATTATTTAAACATTTTACACCTCCTTACTGTTAATAAGCAACGGCTGTCCGTTTTATTATATACAGACATCGAATGGTGAAGGGATTTAAGAACAGATGGCGGCAGTGAAAGGAGAATAAAACCCGGATGTGCCACCGCTACGAGTCCACCTAAAAGAGTACACGACATCAAGAACAAAGCCAACTATCTATATTAACATATTGTGTTCGCAGAACGACAAAATCACCATTAACATCAATGATTTGACTATCTTGTTAAATACTAATTTTTATTAGAGTACGATTTATGATTTCATCTGAACTGGTGGAAAACTAAATACACTGCCGCTCACGTAAGATTAGTTAACGGGAAAAATTTCGAAATATGATTATGAAAAGTATTTGACTTGACTCGAAATTAATAGTAATCCCAGGAAAGTTTGTGACATAGCTAATAAAAGTATTTCCAAGAAAAATAATAAACATTTTACGATATAAAATTCCCAAATGCTTTTGTAATTAAACGGTTCATAAATAGAGTTGGGATATCTTTCAGGCGTTATTTATATCATATATATTTTGTTTTATAAATAGCACACTTATATTATTCGCAACTGTTGTTGCATAGCTCAAAATAGATAAGACTAACAAAATGTCAGCATGGCGACGTAAGTTTTCACATTTGTTTCGGGGTGCGAGGTACGCCGGTGTTCTTATATTCAAAAAATGACCGCTCGACATCTACGGATGTAATACACATATAATTAAAGTAATCTTTAGAAATAGATAACGGATCTATACACACACCATCACAAATTTGACATAATCTGGTAAAATCCAAATCTTTATTTATAACACTCTCTTCAAACACGTGCTCTTATAGTGTCTTATAGGCGCAAAATTAACTTAAACTGCAGAACTGTGGACTATAGTATAACAAATATAAAAAGCTAGTAGTTTATTGAATAAAAAGCGGACAGACCGATAAAAAATAACAATACAATCGAATGTTAAGTAAAAGAAACAGACGAAAAACTGTAATTAGAATAAACCAGTTTCAAAACAGTGAAAAGGCGTTTCGCAAAGAAAAATTATTGGGGTGAGTTACTGTGCGAAAACCCCTACTGCGAAAGTTAAATAAAATAGAACAATTAGCTTGGGTAAGACAACACTAGAATTGGATGCTGGAAGAGTGGAAAAAAATGTTTTGGACAGATGAATCCAAATTCGAAATATTCGGTTCAAAAAGAAGAACGTTTGTCGAAAGATCAGCGGGAAAACGAGTTCTCGAATCATGCATTGCATCCACTACCAATTATGGAGTAGGATCAGTAATGGTTTAAGGTTATTTTGCTGAAACATCTGTATGTGATCTCATTAAAATAGATGGCATTCTAAGAAAAGAACGGTCAGAGAAAATGCAGTTTTCTTTGGAACACGATTAATTAGAGAAAAAAATTGTATTCCAGCAAGATACGAATCTCAAACACACTTTGTGTCAGGGGTATTTAGAAGAATTAAAAATATGAAATGGCCTTTTCAGAACCACTCATATCTTGAATCCTAGAGAGTCCTATAGAATCCTAGGGGATAAGCAAGACAGATGAATGCGAAAATCACCTCAAATATTCACAAAAACATTATGGAGCCAACTACAGGACGCATGGTCAAAAATAAAACCGAAAACTCTGACAAAGTTACTAGAGGAGGATGCCGAGATATGGCCCGTTAAAGAAATCAAATTTCACAGCTCTTGGTAGTTTAATGGCAGAGTACGTACTCGGTAAGCAGTGTAGAGAGATTCGATTCCCCTCCGAGGACATGATTTTTTCATTAATTTCTGCCTTAATTAAAGGAACGATGTAATAAACAAGAAATTTACAGTTTTCGTTAATTTACATCGTGAAATGCGTGAATTGTGTACATACACGTGTGTATATATGCAATTACATATGCATTTGATAATAATAAAACCTACTGCGGGCTTCTACTTAATGATCTGTTGCCAGAATGAAATTTATGGCGCGTTTATGGAATCGAATCTTAACAGTCCTTGGTAGGTTAATAGTAGAACACCTGCCGGGTAAGTAGTAAATAGGGGTTCGATTCCCTTTCGAGAGTATTCATTCATTTTTGTCTTAATTTTAAAAAAAATGGTTTAATAAACAGGAAATTTAAAAGAATATTTGTCAAAATTGTTTTAATTAATACTTTTTAAAGATTGTAAACCATTTTTTCTAATTATATAATCAAATTTTAATTTTGCAATAGTATTACACTTGTTTTTCTATTATTTTCTGGATGAGCAAACATTCATGGCCTGTAGTGTATATATTGACATATAGTGCACAAGTTAATAAAGGTTGATCTGCTACGAATGAAGCTAAACTGATTCGTTGACAAAAATGACCTAATGTTATAAAATGTAGATGTATGTGTGTTCGAAAATTCATAATTAACAAATGTACGTATTCTAAATAGCATAGAAAGTTCCATCTAACATGACTAAGTGATCAGTCCTCATACATAAGATTACTTTATTTTTTTCGATTCGATTTCTAATCAAAATACTTTTTTTCACTTTAGAAAATTCCAATACATAACGTTCTAATAACAGTACGTATCGTAAATTCCTAGCTATGAAAATTATTACCGACAATGAGAAGATAGGCTATTAGAATCCAGTCATTCATGTTTAATGAACATCAATACCTGTCTTCGATTTATTAATTTGAGCCTTCGCATGAGTGGCTAATGAAATATTCAGTACACAAAAGTGAAAGTACCGTTGTATTAAAATGTAACACAAAACACTCGCCCTAAGAACCACAATTTCCGATGATATATTGGGTCTGGGAAAAAGTTCGTGGCGTTTTTTCAGTAAAATTCAACTGGTCCCCGCATGGCGCGTAGACGAATTCATTTAAACCGAATATGCTCCATTATTATCGACAATGTTTCGCCATTTTTTTGGTAGATCCATGATCCCATCGGTGAAAAACTTCTGTGGTTTCTGGTCGAAAAACTGAATCAAGTAGTTTTCACAGGCTTCTTTTGAAACCAACTTAATTCCATTGAGAGAGTTCTGCAGAGATCGAAACAGATGATAGTCAGAGGGTGCTATATCCGGACTGTAAGGTGGGTGCATCAAAACTTCCCAACCAAACTCTCTCAATTTTTGACGGGTCATCAAAGAAGTGTGTGGTCGGGCGTTGTCATGATGGAAGACAACACCTTTCCTATTAATCAATTCGGGCCGTTTTCTTTCAATCGCCTGGCGTAATCTCTCTAGTTGTGCACAGTAGAGTTGAGAATCAATCGTCTGACCAGTTGGAAGTAGCTCGTAGTGGACGATTCCCCTCCAGTCCCACCATACACACAGCATCACTTTTTTTGGCGTCAATGTTGGCTTAGCGAACGCTTGTGACGGCTCACCATCCTTTATCCACGATCTTTTACGCTTCCGATTATCGTACGTAATCCATTTTTCATCTCCGGTTATTAAACGTTTCAGAAACGGCTCGATTTCATTCCGTTTCAGCAGCGCATCGCAGATGTTAATTCGGTCCATCATTTTTTTCACGCTCAACTCATGAGGAACCCATACGTCAAGCTTTTTTTTGTAACCAGCTTTGTGTAAATGGTTCAAAACAGTTTTGTGGTCAATGCCTAGCTCCATGCCAATATCGACACTGCTGATATGCTTATCTTGTTGGACTTTTTCAAGAATTTCATCAGATTTTTCAGTGATTGGACGACCGGAGCGTGACTCATCTTTCACATTGAAATTTCCAGAACGAAAGCGAGCGAACCATTTCCGCGCAACAGATTTCGATAAAGTACCTTCACCGTACACAGCAAAAATTTTATCACAAGCCTGCGCAGCGTTCTTCCCCTTATCATAATAATATTGCAGAATATAGCGAAATTTCTCATTATTCTTCTACATTTTCAAGTGCGAATAACTTTTCAACCACTGCACCGATTACAATGTTTCTACGCTCAAACTAACGTTCGGAAGGTCATCTAAAAAACGAGCCGTCGGTGGTGTCGCTGTGACTTGTTGTTCTTTAGTTATCGGCAACCAATGCCATCTATCGGGAAAAACGCCACGAACTTTTTCCCAGACCCAATATTTAGAAATAATCTAATATATAATACCGTCGATATTTAAATATAACGCGCTTTCCTCAACATCAAGGAACGTCTGGTATGAACATTATAAATTTTAATGTTACTGAATTTTTCTCGCATGGTTCATTATCAAACTACATACCCACATGTTTTTTTATTGCGCTTTTTATTGGAAAATAAAACGGAGGTTGTAAATGCATGATTTGATAATCAAATTGTGAAAAAGTGAAGGGAAAAGTATACGTTTTCGTTTAAAAATATAGCAATTTAATTATGCAAATACTATCTGAGTGGTAGTTTATTTTTCTTCCACTCAGAAAGTGATTTATACCCAAAACACTTTGGCTTATATGGGCTATTAACCTCAATTAATCTATCAACTCTTTGGCCTAATCTACACAGTAACTTTTCATGATTATTTTTGTCTTCCATTTTATTTATACAAAGGCCTATTTTTCCCTATAGGATCTTATTTTATGCGAGGGCGGTTCGGTAACTAGTGAACATGGCGAAAGAAGGTAACACTAATAAAAAAAATCTTGTTTGTTTTTCACCTTGGCAATCCTTCAAAGAATAATTGGCAATATTTGCGTTCATTCCGATCGTAAAAACTAGTTATTTGGATAAAAAAAACCTTTTTCAACTTGTTTCAACACATGTAAAGAGTGGGATAGCGACCAATAATTAAGTTCTTATTTTTAAAGAACAAAAACGATCAAATCAGAGCTGAGTCTATTGGAACCATAAAACGATGGGCATCTGAGTTTTTAAAGGTGGCCGGACCAAAATATTTAATGGGAAACGCAGTAGGCGACCAAACGGTGTGTGTATTTCAGAAATTATTAATTAATTGAATAAGGTTCGTGTAATCTTATTCAATGGTCATCTAACACAACAGAGACTTTGCACGTTTTATAATCATCAGTGATTTCGATTTTCTATACTGAAATGAGTATGAAAAATTATGCGCAAAGAGTGCCACATTTGAAGACTGTGGACCACAAACTCGAACGAGAACACACTTCGTACTCATTTTAGTGCAATTGAGACATGATACAAAAGATTTTTGACGCCGAATAATATAACAGTTAGCGACGCTTGGATACACCATTACACACCCAAAATGAAGTGAAAATCGAAACAATGAATTGTGGCTAACGTAAGTGCTCCAACGAAGGAAAAAAATCATACACATACGGCCGGAAAGATTATGGTTACTATCTTTTGGAACTGCAGTGTGAATCTTCCTATCGATTTGATCAAAAAGGTAAAATGATGACGGCCGAATACTATACATCTCTTTAGGTCATCTTCACGATGCAATACAATGCAAAATGCTTCACTTAAAGGAGAAGCTAGTGCTTCTAGATCAAAATAATGTATGAATTCACACTTCCGACTCCTGGAAAAAATTCATATGAAGTACATACTGACCTCCTCAGATTTTTTCCTATTTTTTCAACTTGAAAATTTGGCCTGATAGCAAGAGATTTAGTTCAAAAGAAAAGCTACTCGTTGAAACTAACGTATATTTCGAACAGTTTGATAAAGCTTACTTTTTTGAATAAATGAAAAGGCTTGAATATCGGTGAACTAAATGCAATGAGTTTCAAGGAGAATACGTTGAAAAATTTTTTGCCATTTTTTTCTTATCTAGGACCACTAATTACTGATCCTGTCGAGTATTTATTAGTAAAATTTGATGAATTTAGAGATTTAAGTTAATTTACGGTATAGATCGAAATTATTTTGCGATTGATTCAATTAATAGTTCAATAATGTAGCTCAAATTAGGTTATAGTTAATGAAAAGAGCTTAATTGTAAAAGCTTGACTACTGTATTAAGTTTTCTGTACTTTCTCATTTGTTACTGAAACATTCTGGTAAAACAGAGTTCCCTTCAAAATTCTCTAACGTTTAATAATCCATGTCTTCAAATTCCTCAATAGCATAATGCCAATTACAAGAGGCCATAGCTTTATTATTATGACCGCGCTCACCATGCAACTTAAGAATTTTGGATGTTGGCGTTCAGCTTAAAGGTGAAGGAAAGCCGCTAAAATCTTTCCCAAGAGTAATCGTCAAAATCGATTTTCACACACTAGCGTGATAGGCAAATTTTTCTATTATTTTTAGTTATTCTTTAGATCGTAACGAAAATGTAACGCCACAAACCAAAGTAGAAAATTACCTTATTTTCAAGTTTTACTATAGACATCTTTAATCTTGCAGAGAAAAAATAGACATATATATATATATATACATACATATATATATATATATATTTAAATGATGATAGAGGAAAAACAAGTGCCAAGCAATTCGTGCAGAAAATTTTGTAGTTCAAATTGGAAGATGGCAAGATGATGAAAATAGAAGTGGTACAGAATTTTACATACTTGAGAATGTTGTCAGATGTAGCAGCTCGTAAACTAATGCTAGAATAGTGACGGGAAATTCTTGCGCGGGTGCTTCAAATGTTATTTCTCTATTATTTATATGGACTTCTTAACGAAAATGTATCATAATGTCACAAACCAAAGCAGAAAATTACTTAATTTTAAAGTTTTATATAAACGTCACCATTCTTGCAACAACGGAAAAATAGCAAGAGCTATACTTATACTAAGACATCAAGATGATCATAATAGAAGAAGCACAGAATTTTACTTACTTGTGAACATGGTTGTCAGATTTTAATCACTTAAGGTTGAAAAATAACCCGTTTCCACATTAATTTTCGTATTCTCTATACGTGTTTGAACAATTAAGTTGTCATCATCAGCAGATAATTAAACAGTGTCGCACCTGGAAAACTATTGCAAAGACCTGCACGAAACAAATCCCGTACACGATCTATATCGTCGAAAGTCAAAACGTACAGTGTGCTTTTTAGACGGGATTTGTTTCGTGCGAGTTTTGCCGTAGTTTTCCAGGTGCGACACTGTTTAATTATCTGCTGATGATATCAATTTAGTTGTTGAAACACGTATACAAAATATGAAAATTGATGTGGAAAGGGGTTATATATCAACCTTAAGTGATTAAGTTAATGAATCACAGGCTTATCTTCAAATTTCTTCCTGTTCTGTAAATGGATATTTTGAAGGTTTATTTGGTACTTATTTTTTGGACGGTTGAAAAGTCTTTAAAAGAGTCATACTAAATGTGTAGAACTGAAAGAAGACTATGTAGAAAAACCATTAGGATTTTTCCCATAAACGTTCTAGTGATTTTCCGAACGATCCTCGTACTAAAGGTTAAATTTGGTAGAACAGTCTTTTTCAAAAATTTATTAAATTCGACGTGATAACCAAGAATAAACAACATACTGTTCTTATTTTCTATTTCTTTTTTAAATCAGCACTGGATTATTTCCAAATTGATGTTTAATTGTGGCAACTGCATACATACAAGTGTAATTTATTCCTTGTATTTCACGTTTACAGGAATGTTATTGAAACATTATTTTTTGTCAAGTATATTGTATAGGAGTATTCTTAGTTACGTACATGTACATATGTATGTATATGTCTGTAGTTTACTTGTTTATCTGACCAAATTTAGCCAGTACTTTCGTCCCACCTACTCCGTATTTCCTTTCCTGGCCTGACGCGCTGCACATGTCGTCCAGATATTGTTGCATTGATGCGTGGGTCATAGCGAAGAACCACACCTTTTCACTTTTCGCACTCATGCAGTGAGCATTTCTATTAAAACGAATTCGGTCAACACTAAATATGTTGCAACGCGTTGGTCAAAACATTATAAGAATAAGACGGGGGGGAACGTAGGCGCATTTAATAGGTTCGGCACTTCGTTAACAAACTTGTATTTTGCTGTTTTAGGCTGAATGTTTTTGTGCGAATCGACTAACGATAATAAATAAATTAACAAAAAAGATATTAAGGTTGTAAGGAATTTTAAATTGTAACAATATATTGGTTTTTGGGAAATTAAACGTTATAAGGCAAGGCACAATTGTTTCAAAGCTAAATAGATTTTTATTTAATTTTTTTGATACCTAAAAAGAGTTTGTTCTATCGACAAAATGGTAGTTAATTGGTTTGGAAATGCCAGTCTTTTGAATGGTGTAAGCAGTGTTCACCTTGTCTTTCATCATCGTCGGCACAGAATGAACAGTTTGTGGATCACTTAGAAACAAAATGTTTTAATTTTTACGAATTTTAGGATGTTATTGGAACAACTATAACATCTATCTAATGACTAGAAATGATTGGTTTTGTAAGAGTACGGTAGCGCGTCCATTACGAATCTGTCTGGCGTCAAATGGGATGTTTCTATTTACAACTATGTAGCGCAATTGTGCATTATTTTTCAGTGTACATTTTGGTTGGGTGAGCGTGCCCGGGAATAAAACATAGCCTCTACTGCTAAGCACGGTGGAGGTTCAGTCACGATATGGGGTTGCTTTTCTGGATCTACTGTGGGCGACAACAAGATAATAACCCAAAACACACTATGCCGGGAATATTTGCAGAAATTGGAGAACTATAACTATAAAAGTTATGGAGTGGTCTCCCCAGAGTCCCGATTTAAATCCAATCGAGTTGCTGTGGGAAGAACGCGACTGAGAGGTGAGAAAATCAGCTCTCACATCTGCTGTTAATATGTGGAGGAACCTACAAAAGGCATGGGGTAAAATACGAAAATTAATCGAAAGAATGCCTCGACTGCAGTGATTAAAAATAAAAAAAAAATTAGATAAATATATTATACAACAATTTATTTTAGATGTAAAAATATATAAATTATTATACATATGTATATGTAAATAATAAAAAGATATTAGTATTTCAATTTTGATTTTTGTTTGCGGGTTAAATGCCAGTGACCAAATACTTACTTACTTAATCCTATAGATTCTTATACCTTTCGGTGTCGAGACCAAATACTTATGAGCGATAATGTATATATATATATATTGGGTCTGGGAAAAAGTTCGTGGCGTTTTTTCAGTAAAATTCAACTGGTCCCCGCATGGCGCGTGGACGAATTCATTTAAACCGAATATGCTCCATTATTATCGACAATGTTTCGCCATTTTTTTGGTAGATCCATGATCCCATCGGTGAAAAACTTCTGTGGTTTCTGGTCGAAAAACTGAATCAAGTAGTTTTCACAGGCTTCTTTTGAAACCAACTTAATTCCATTGAGAGAGTTCTGCAGAGATCGAAACAGATGATAGTCAGAGGGTGCTATATCCGGACTGTAAGGTGGGTGCATCAAAACTTCCCAACCAAACTCTCTCAATTTTTGACGGGTCATCAAAGAAGTGTGTGGTCGGGCGTTGTCATGATGGAAGACAACACCTTTCCTATTAATCAATTCGGGCCGTTTTCTTTCAATCGCCTGGCGTAATCTCTCTAGTTGTGCACAGTAGAGTTGAGAATCAATCGTCTGACCAGTTGGAAGTAGCTCGTAGTGGACGATTCCCCTCCAGTCCCACCATACACACAGCATCACTTTTTTTGGCGTCAATGTTGGCTTAGCGAACGCTTGTGACGGCTCACCATCCTTTATCCACGATCTTTTACGCTTCCGATTATCGTACGTAATCCATTTTTCATCTCCGGTTATTAAACGTTTCAGAAACGGCTCGATTTCATTCCGTTTCAGCAGCGCATCGCAGATGTTAATTCGGTCCATCATGTTTTTCACGCTCAACTCATGAGGAACCCATACGTCAAGCTTTTTTTTGTAACCAGCTTTGTGTAAATGGTTCAAAACAGTTTTGTGGTCAATGCCTAGCTCCATGCCAATATCGACACTGCTGATATGCTTATCTGGTTGGACTTTTTCAAGAATTTCATCAGATTTTTCAGTGATTGGACGACCGCAGCGTGACTCATCTTTCACATTGAAATTTCCAGAACGAAAGCGAGCGAACCATTTCCGCGCAACAGATTTCGATAAAGTACCTTCACCGTACACAGCACAAATTTTATCACAAGCCTGCGCAGCGTTCTTCCCCTTATCATAATAATATTGCAGAATATAGCGAAATTTCTCATTATTCTTCTCCATTTTCAAGTGCGAATAACTTTCCAACCACTGCACCGATTACAATGTTTCTACGCTCAAACTAACGTTCGGAAGGTCATCTAAAAGACGAGCCATCGGTGGTGTCGCTGTGACTTGTTGTTCTTTAGTTATCGGCAACCAATTCCATCTATCGGGAAAAACGCCACGAACTTTTTCCCAGACCCAATATATAATGGAGAACACTTCAGATACAACGCTACTTACACCAATCCAAATTGTAGTTATGTGTTTTAAGTTAAGTTTCTTCAGTAGCTTTAAAATTTTATGATATTGTTTTAAATATGGAAACAAAAATTATTACTGTAATGCATTAATTTAGGGAGAAAAAATCTGCGACCTAGCTTTTTTTTGTGTGTAAAATTATACAAAGTACAAAACAACTTAATCCAAGTTCAGACTGAAAAACTGTACAAATTATCTTATGATAATGATGTCGAAATAAATATGAATATTGTTTGTAAATATTTATTATATGACTCGAGTTTACCTTAGATAAAAGATACTTTGTACACACAGTGAAAATACTTGGAGATCAGTTGCAGAATCGACAAACAAGTAATCACTTTGATAAATAGTTTAATCGATCAGCACTGTAAAAGTGATTTATGGTACGGCGACGTTGACAAATCAAGACAAAGTATTCGTGTAAATATTTAACAAATCACAGGTCGAATTTAAAACGTCCATGTTGAGGTGAAGAGTAGCAGGTGTTTTTCGCAGATGAAATTTAAAAAAAGAGCAGAACGTAATGCGATTTGTAGGGAATAATTTCGATTATTGCAATTTTTTTTGTGCAAAATATATGCGCGTTTCTTTTCAAATATATACGAATGGCTACCACAATAAAAACCCACTAGTGCATCTGGTATAAATATGTATTCGTCGATTTATATTTACAGTTTAAACTATTTACCCTCCGCACCGGTCGGACGCATTGCCGACGAATTGCACTTGATTTCTTCCCAAGGTATTTTTGGGCTTCAGCTGCCAACTTTGGTGCACTTAGATGAAGATTTCGCTTAATTTAGTGCACTAGCTACTGCTCGTCATTATGGGAGATTTTGTTTTTACTGGGCTTTGATTTATTTTCAAGGTTATTGCTGTTTTCATATCTTTTAATAATGTTAAAAACAGTTGTAGGTGCACGATTCGCGATTTCTGCGATTTCTCGAACAGTTTTGCCCTCCTTGGATAATTTTTTTATTAGCTCCCTGAGCTCTAGTGAAGTCTGAACACTACGCAGCGCAATTTTAAATTTTTACTAAGAAAAATATGTTTTTGGTTGTAAAACTTAATGGACATTTTAAAAGGCATCAATAACAAATGTTTTAACAGATTTAAAGAACAATTCGGACGTGCAATAACAGGGTGTTCCATTATAACTTTGAGATCTTTTTTTCAGTATTGCCTTTTTTTATTAACTGCATAACAATTTGGCTGCAATGTTGGTTTATTTTTAGATTTAATTTAATAAAATATACAAAATTGTTTATAATTTAAGCATTCAATTTTCTCAAAATTAACTTAGAACGTAAAAAAATATTTTTTGCACTATAACTTTGAGGCTCTGTATTTAATTCCTCCAAAGTTAGATTAGGAAAAATTACATGTAGGTACGTTTCAAAAATAATTTTTCCCCTCAGCAAACTTTTACTGGAACTATTGCCGACATTGTCGTCATATAAACCAATTTGAAGAAATAAAAATAACATCGATATTAAACAAGTTATGTTATTAACGGTAATATTTAGTTTTATATCGATATGCCAAACAATAACGAGACTCCGTAGAAATTATTGTAAATAATTGTAGGCGCTTGTTACAATGAATCATGTTAAATGTCATTTTGACGCAAATGCAGGCGAACAACGACTACGTGTGATTCACATATATTAAACAGATAACTGAGCGCGCCGACAAGTCCGACAACGACCAGTAAATGCGTAACTTGACGTCAAAGTTCCCTCTCCCCACCTTCGGATTCGGGATAAAGAACGCGCCTAGGTGTGGGCGTACTAGTAGGAGAGAATGATGCAAGTGGGTGAGAGAAACGGACGCTTCCACTTCCTCCTACACACAGAGAGAGGATTTATTTTGCCACGACGCCGACGGATGAATCGAGTTTTCCCCGATTCGAATTGCGTAAATTTGCTTTGCGTCCATCACCACATCGGATAAGCGAGGAAAACACGTCCGTCGGGGTTAATCAGTCATGGGAGATTCATTAGGAAAAAAAAGAAGACAATTTCATTGAAATCATTAGGTATTCAGTGAGCAGAAGATTTCATCAAAAGATAACGTTAAAAGTTAAAAATAAGAAATCATTTTTTCAATGGATAAACATTAACAGTTATGAATTAAAAATCATTGAACTAATATGCTAAAAACTCTTTTTTCTTTCCAATTAACCTTAATTCGCGCTGCGATTAGTCGCTTATAAATAACACTCTCTCTAGAAATGAACTGCAAAAGAGGAAATGAACGAACACAAAGAGCAAAAAAGAATTTTCTTTTCGTCAAACGGCTTGTTTTATTTGTACAGGAATATCGGCGCGCTACCATTACTGGGACAGAGACGTCAAAGTAATCTCTAATAGAGGCGAACCATGGAGAGTAACCGACAAAAAAAGGTATCGACAATACGTGATCGTCATTTTAGAATCCTTCTAAGGCGTTCGAGGTCTTCAACAAACAAAAGGATCTTTCCATCTCAACTCAATCACCAACTTTCACAGATAAAGCTGATAGAAAAGTTATCTGTAATTTTCAAGCACGTAAGAATTCAGGAATTCTTTTTTCGTATATAAAAGGAAAAATACATACTCTGAATATAATCAATTTTCATACAAATATTGTTCATTGAAAAGCAAAATATCCAAATTTAATATAAAAAAAAATTGTGAAATAGGCTATTGTGCACTACCCCACTACCTTTGCGTATCAAGAACTTTGTAATACAAGCCCTCTGTATTTAAATATATTTCGAATTTTCGATTGTAAACGAATCTAGTTGTTTAAAGAGGATCTATTACAATTACTAAACCATTACATTGTTAGGAAATCCCCTCATTATCGATTTTGGATCAAGTACCTGCTATTAGGGTGTAAACACAGATAATGAAATATGTGAAAGCACTGCAAATATGCAGTTTTAATTGAAATTTGTACGTGCTCGTGTAAAGTGTTTTAATAATATATTGGGAGTTTTATTAGTAATTTAATTTTTTTTGTGGATTTTTAAGATTTGTAATTTATTCGGAATCAAAAAACTGAAAAATATTAGTAGCTCGAATAAAATTAAAATAGAGCCTTCATTAAAAAGGGGGAATGTACAAGGGTAGCCGTTTATATTTCGGGAATAGCAAACAAAAAATCTTTTTATTACCGAAAATAGTTTTATTGGTTTTCAAAATATTCTCCTTGAAAATCAATCCACTTTTGCATTCGTTTAAACCAATCTGAAAAGCATTGCTGCCACTGTGAAGGTGATATCTCCAAAATATGTGTGTTGAATGTCTTAACTGCCTCTTCCGGCGTAGACAACCGTTGACTACGAAGTTTATTCTTCACGTGTGGGCACAAAAAGAAATCACAGGGTGCTAGATCAGGGCTGTACGGCGGATGGCTCATCAATTCAATGTTTTACCC
Source organism: Dermolepida albohirtum (assembly GCA_031893035.1). NCBI lineage: Eukaryota > Metazoa > Arthropoda > Insecta > Coleoptera > Scarabaeidae > Dermolepida > Dermolepida albohirtum. The sequence goes on from JAVIWB010003435.1 coordinate 185,199, forward strand.
GGTCAAATATTCAATTGTTTGAACCGACCTGTGAGAGCTCGGATTGTCATGGTAGAGAATGATCTGTCGTTTTCGGTTTGTTTTCCTTATTTCTTCGAATACCCACACAGTCGCTGTCTATTATCGGGCTCATACGTATACATCCAAGATTCATCACCTGTGACGACTTTATAAATGGTTTTTGAAGAACCGCCATTGTATTTTTTGTGCATTTCTTGGCACCAATCGACGCGAGTCCTTTTTTGAGCGGTTGTCAAATTATGCGGTACGCAACGTGAACATAGCTTCTTAATGGCTGAATGTTCATGCAGGATCTTATGCACGCTGGTGTTACTAATACCTAGAGATGGCTAGATCTCACGGTATGTCACATGACTCAGGCACTCTCAGCACTAAAAAATAGACAATCTTTCGATAAAAAGCTGCATAAGAGTGCATAATATAAACATATCTGAATGCACGATAGGATCATGATTGTATCATCGCCGGAATCAAATGTCGCAGACCAGCTCAGGAGCTTAGGTTGACACCAAATATGAAGAAAGCTCGCCTACAATGGGCAAAAGTCCACAGAAATTTTTCGGTTAAAATTTGGAAGAAAGTAAATGAGTACGAATTTTGTCATTAACAAATAATGTCTTGAAAACACGAATTTTTATAATAAAGTCACAATTTTTAAGCTACTTGCCATAGCCGATCCTAAGCCCGGTTAAGAAAGGAGGAGGAAAAGAAAAAGGCTTCTAAGGTCGTAGTGGGTTGATGCCAACAAACACAGTCTAAAAAATACTATAGAAAGTCAACTGATTGACCAACCATCTGCCAGCTCTACCATCTAATTCTGTTCCAGAATAGAATAGGGTGAGAACTTTCAGCGATTCCAAACTATTTTTTTTCGGCTAAGACCAAAAGATCCCTACAGAAATTTTCCAGGTCTTCCAGCATGGAGGTTGAAGCGATAGGTTTACTCTCTATTCTCCGATAAATTTTTCATTGCAACAAAATTCAAACAAAAAGTGACGAACAAGACAAAGAAAAAGTATATGTATTTTGGTTGCCGGAATCTACAAGGAATAAGGACAAAAGAGATAGAAGTATTCATAGAATTATCAACATACAAGATAGATGTAGTAGTTCTTAGAGAGACGACGAAAAGAGGGAAAGGGAACGAAACAAAAGGAGAATATGTTCACTTCTACAGCAGAGTCGGCAAATAAAAACGAGAAAAAGCGAGTCTTTCAATAGATATTCAAAAAACTGGTCTGCTGTAAATGAGTCGACAATAACAATGGAGTCAAGATCTGATAGTGAGCATATACGCTCTAACAGATGACACCACCGTACAAGTGAAAGAAAATTATTTCGATGAATTGGAAGAGGTCATAACGTACCTTTAGAAATCGTAAAGATATATCCTTAGACTTTAATGGACCCGTGGTAAGGGAAAAACATGATGCAGTAATAGAACATGGGGAAGGAACACTAAATGACAATGGCACACGTTTTATAGAATTGTTGCAGCAACACTCGTTAAAAATACAAAATGGATTTCTTGAACATAAAGAAATACATAAATATACGTGGGGCTCATTTAGAATTTTTGGATGCTTATTTTTAGGTAGAAAATCAACAGTTCAAAATATTCTGAATATTTTTTTTCAATCCATTGCCAGCACATGCTCTCTTTCCATAAATTTGGTTATTTAGTCTACGGGTTTTTTCCTTTGTTTTGTGTTGTTAACTTATGCGTATTACCAGACATGTGCTTACTTTATCAACTCGTCCTTGCAAACGCACCAAATGCTTAATTGTTCACAAATACACGAGTGATACTATGACGAGGATTTCTCGAATTTGTTCTAAAACTTTTGTGGCATTCAATGTTAGAATATTTAGCAAATTCTTTTGTAGTTGTAAATAATAACAGTTTTCGTATTGTTATTAGAGGTTTGTAGACGTTTTAACGTTGTTAAATGGAAGTAAATAACCTTCATCATAGTTGGATGTTCACATTTAATGATGTTTAGCATTCATTGTTCAAATTCTTCAAATTATCTGCGCCAACAATCTATTGCTTATATAATAAATCAATAATTTCAAAAAGAGTTTATATTATTAAATAAATATTCTATTAAATAATAAAATTTAAAAAAAGAAGTAATAAATATTAAAGTATTTGTTGTTGAGCAATATTATTAAATAAACACGCTTGTATAAGTAAATATAATTTATATCAAAGAAAAATTAATTGTGAAAGTCAAATTCATTATTATAATTTAAAAAATGTAATTAGAGCATGCTGGAACAATTTATACAGTACAGATACATCTGCACACACACGCGGATGTTGTATTGTAGGCCAAGGCCGTTGGACTACTGCAATCGACCTGCTTTTTTTTCCCCAAAATGTCATAAATTAGCACGCGTCCAATAATGTCTGACACAGATCTCCAAATTTTATTGAACAGAAAAATAACTGGTTCGAGGAAGGAAATTATTACGTTGCTGCAGACGCAACTTTCGCTGATTGCAAGAACAAAAAGTATCTGAGATACATTTAAAACGTAATGAGGTTAACGCATTATAGATTTATTATATTTACAAGGCTTTCATAGGTGTTAGTAACTGTTACTTTTTTCAAAATCTATTAGCCAAATCAAAGTCTACACTAAAGCGATTTACCGATTGTAGTTTTGACGTAATAATAATTCGTATTTTCAAATTTATAGGTCACAATATTTGCTATGCTATTTCTTCATTTTAAACAAAATCTAGACTTTCTATTCTATTGTTGAGTCTTGTTCATAATTTTATTTGAAGTCAATACATTTTTTTAATATTAAGCACATTAATTCTTTTACTCGCCTTCTTTTACATCTGAAACGATTAACAGGTATAACTTTGATACCACTGAGATTTGCGCAAAAATAGATCTCTCCAGTTCGAGTCTGTTTTTTCGGACATATCTCAGGAACCGTTCGTAGGAGTTCACTTTGAATGAGTCAATACGCATCAGATTAGGCCAGATCAGTTGTCGAAAGCCTCTCGGTTTCCAAGTTTCGTAATTGGCTCGAAATCGAGTTAAAATTTGTCGCTAGATCGAAAAATTTTTTTTTCTAAATTTCCACCCGGAATGCAAGTCACTCAGGAGTTTTCGGACACACTTAGAAAGACTGTGCGAACAATTTTCCTCTGACAGTTCGGATTTTCTCTCGGAGTTTTACGGTGATTTCTAATTTTGGTTTCGGTTTTTCGCAAATATCTCACAAACTGGAAGAAATACGGGAGCGCAGTCTTGCTTTTAGTAACCAACGGGTCAAAATACGTAGGACCGTCGTAACACTGAAAATTCGACAATTTTCAATATCGTGTTTTTCAACGATTCGAGTTTGTTCGCATCTCGTGAATCGAAAGAGCCGATAGCGTTGCGGTTTTCTTTTTTTCGTAATCAGTGGGTCATAATTTATAAAGTCAGAAAGTCAAAAAATCGGCATTTCATATTTTTTGGATAAAGATCACCTGATCTGACTTGTAGACTTCCGCGGCCGTTGTCTATACTCTTGGCTTCCGAGCTGCAACCGCGTCTTTGACAATGCTGGCACCGACGTTTCGTTACCATTTGTATGAAACATCTTCAGGGAGTAACGGTCGCGCTTAAATTGGTATACTATAAGAATGTGGTGGAGGGATTATTTAGGAATATTGATCACGGGTCAATGGAGTGTTATGGTTGCGATTGAGAAGGTTGAAGGTACAGAATTGCCAGACGTTGTGTAGAGGATAGCCATCATAACGATTTAGGTTATTGGGGTGTTTTACCTGAGTTTTAAAAAATCTCAAAATTTTCAAACTTTTGTAACTCCCACATTTTTCACTCGAGTAGTGGTTGCAGACCAGTCGCCTGGAGCAGTTCGGTTCCCGATATACGTAAGTATATATACGTTGTGAAGCAATCCAGGGATTTTTGGACACCCTCAGGAAGACTGAACAAACGACTTTCCCATAAATTATGATATGATATTTATAATTTTAATGAAAGTTCACTTAAATATTTTGCTTTACTTTCGGGGACTACTCGGAAGCTACATTTTATATTTTAAAAGATAATACTACTGAGAAAAGTAAAGTACTTGGGCTAGTAGCACGGATGATACAATTTTCATTCATTTATCGAATAAGCCTATCACTTATTGCAAGGCTATGTATAGTTGAATTCGCCATATATTATGAGTACAAAACTTTTTTTAAATTCACTTCTATATGTGTTGGTCTAAAAAGTCAGCTCCGCAAAGGTTGTCAAAGATTAGTCTCCACTCAAAAAAGTAAAATGCTTTCGGTGGGGTTTCAAGGGCGTACTTTACTATGAGTTGCTACCGAATAATCAGACGATCAACTCAGTCAAGCCCTGTGAACAACTTAACAATTTGAAGCAAGCTCTTTCTATATGGCCTGCGTTAATTAATAGACGGCGAATATTCATCATAAAGTTGGAAAAATTTTATGGGATATTTTGCCTCACCCTTCATGTAGAACAGATATTGCACCGACCGATCATTTGTTTCGCTCTCTACAAAATTTCCTTAATGAGAAAAATCTGAAATCTCTTGAAGACATCAAAATTTACCTTCACAGGTTTTTCGAGGGTAGAGACGAAACTTTTTGGAGAGATGGCATTTGAAAGAAAGTCCCTGGACGTTGGACCAAAGTGACAAACAGTACATCTGTCAAAAAGTTCTTCTCTTTAAGAATATGTATGTAATTCGTTGAATAAATGGTGTAAAACCAAACGGACTTATGTAACAACCTGATATTTAACTTGATATGTTTAACGATAAAAAATAAAAACAAAGTCAACGCTATCCTAGCAATATACAGTCGAATATTATTGATGGTAGATTGCATAAAATATACCTACATATTCTTTCTTTATAACAGATTATTCTCATTTACATACAAACTAACTCTAATACACAGAATACTCGATTGCTAGATTTGGTAATGTCAATTTTTGTGCGTCTTGAATCACATTTGAAAGGCAATATAAAATAATATAAAACTTTATTTTAGTGTGCATTATTCTACACATAAATTTTCTGTTCAAACACATCAACAATTATCTGCCAACACTGAAATTATGCGATACACTTTATTACCTCTTTCAGAAACCAGGATCATCAACTGAGGTCTACAATCAATTAGATATTTTCTTCTCATCAAGCAATTTTCCTTCATTTTTACGCTAATTAAGATTCGAACGATAAACAGGCAGCGGCCGGTGGAAATTTGAAACAACCCGAATGCACGCAGCATATCGAGACTACGCTCACACGAGGCGCCAAGTATACTCATTATTATCTGCGGTTATCTGGACGCATACCAAACACAACAACGAACACAAATTCGAATTATAAACAAACTCGTGTGCGGATGTAGTAATTGCGCAGTTGCGAGTGCGGTCGATATTCTGCACTAGAAAACATGATCGGCTTTTATAAGGGAGAAGAAGAGGGAGAGACAAATGCAAATCGAGAGAAGAATGAAGAAATACATGGGGATTTTTTTTACACCAAAACATAGTAATGTTATTTTTTGTGTAGTCTTTCATTGAGAGTATTAATTGTGTTAATACATACTTTAATAATAATAAAAAACGAATCTAAATATTGGGTCTGGGAAAAAGTTCGTGGCGTTTTCCCCGATAGATGGCATTGGTTGCCGATAACTAAAGAACAACAAGTCACAGCGACACCACCGAGGGCTCGTTTTTTAGATGACCTTCCGAACGTTAGTTTGAGCGTAGAAACATTGTAATCGGTGCAGTGGTTGGAAAGTTATTCGCACTTGAAAATGGAGAAGAATAATGAGAAATTTCGCTATATTCTGCAATATTATTATGATAAGGGGAAGAACGCTGCGCAGGCTTGTGATAAAATTTGTGCTGTGTACGGTGAAGGTACTTTATCGAAATCTGTTGCGCGGAAATGGTTCGCTCGCTTTCGTTCTGGAAATTTCAATGTGAAAGATGAGTCACGCTCCGGTCGTCCAATCACTGAAAAATCTGATGAAATTCTTGAAAAAGTCCAACAAGATAAGCATATCAGCAGTGTCGATATTGGCATGGAGCTAGGCATTGACCACAAAACTGTTTTGAACCATTTACACAAAGCTGGTTACAAAAAAAAGCTTGACGTATGGGTTCCTCATGAGTTGAGCGTGAAAAACATGATTGACCGAATTAACATCTGCGATGCGCTGCTGAAACGGAATGAAATCGAGCCGTTTCTGAAACGTTTAATAACCGGAGATGAAAAATGGATTACGTACGATAATCGGAAGCGTAAAAGATCGTGGATAAAGGATGGTGAGCCGTCACAAGCGTTCGCTAAGCCACATTGACGCCAAAAAAAGTGATGCTGTGTGTATGGTGGGACTGGAGGGGAATCGTCCACTACGAGCTACTTCCAACTGGTCAGACGATTGATTCTCAACTCTACTGTGCACAACTAGAGAGATTACGCCAGGCGATTGAAAGAAAACGGCCCGAATTGATTAATAGGAAAGGTGTTGTCTTCCATCATGACAACGCCCGACCACACACTTCTTTGATGACCCGTCAAAAATTGAGAGAGTTTGGTTGGGAAGTTTTGATGCACCCACCTTACAGTCCGGATATAGCACCCTCTGACTATCATCTGTTTCGATCTCTGCAGAACTCTCTCAATGGAATTAAGTTGGTTTCAAAAGAAGCCTGTGAAAACTACTTGATTCAGTTTTTCGACCAGAAACCACAGAAGTTTTTCACCGATGGGATCATGGATCTACCAAAAAAATGGCGAAACATTGTCTATAATAATGGAGCATATTCGGTTTAAATGAATTCGTCCACGCGCCATGCGGGGACCAGTTGAATTTTACTGAAAAAACGCCACGAACTTTTTCCCAGACCCAATATAACAGAAATGGAAATTGGGATCAAATGTATAATAAATCGGGTCAAAAATCCGTATATTTAGATAGCAAAATTGTCGTTTTCAGCAAGAGACGGGAACAATAGTGAATTCGCGAGAATATTTCCATCATTGTCGCTACAATTCAACCAATTAATGACACGATACATTCAAAATTTACTCAATTTTATACCATGACGGAAGCCCAGACTGACACATTCCTTCAATATTTGCAGTAAAGCCTTAACATTGTGGCCTTTTTATATATTCTATATCAGCTATAAATCTTTAACGAACTTAGTACTTTTTCTCAATATACTTTTAAGTTTGTAATCAACTTCTAGTCTTCGTAAGTATTTATAGAAGCATAGACAGTTACTCATTTCAATAATAACGAAAATGAAATAAATATTTCAATAATTAAAGAAAAAGGTAAATAAAACCCCTTTCCACATTCATGTCCGTATTCTGTATCTGCATTTCGACAATTAAATTGTTATAATCAGCAGATAATTAATCATAGTGTCGCGCTAAAGAAAAGGAACGGTCGGGTAGGAAGTCAAAGAAGTAAAAATATGTTACCGGACGCTTATCCGTGTTTAACTTATAGTTTACGTACTTTGTACTATATATGCTTTAATAGCTATCTAATTCATGATAATTATTTATATTTTTGACTAAATGTAGACAATCCGCTATTACACTACAATTATTTTCAAGCACATATTTCGTTAAACTCGATTTCTCGGTCCGATTAAACTTGACGCACGCCATATGTTCTTTATATATGGTTCCTATCGAACGTTTAGTCTAACCAATGTGTTGTTTATTACAATTTAAGCATTTTATTTCGTAAATCTTGTTCATTTAACTAGACTTCATCTTCCGCATTAGCTAAAAAGTGATTTAATACAGTTCTTGAACCGAAATGTAACTTGAAAACCGCACTCTTTAAAAATACTATTTAAATTTTTCGTCACTGGGTGAAACGGCAGGTATATAAATTGCTTGTCTCGATTGTTTTGAGGTGACAGACAAGTGGTATCCCGGATTGTGTTTTTCAAATTAGCTGTTCTAATTAATTACCTTTATTTAATATTTTAAAAATAATATTTTTCTGTTTATGTTTACTGTGGAGTGAAATTTGTGTTTATCGAAGAGGCTTTGTTAATATTGTTTTCTTTTTCTTGACAACCAAGTCAACGTAGAAAAATCCGAAAACATAAGATCCTGTATTATAAATACACAAAACAAGAAAGAAAAGGAATAGATGATTTATTACAAAATGTAAATAGATAATAGGAAAAAAGAAAGCTAGACTCAAGTGACAGAACAGAAGGTCAAGTACACAAATAGAATCGTAGGTAATTTTGATGGAGCCTACGGTTGATTAACTTGATCATTGAAGGTTGATATAAGGTTGCCACATTAATTTTCGTATTCTGTATACGTATTTGGACAACTAAGTTGTCATCATCAGCAGATAATTAAACAGTGTCGCACCTGGAAAACTACGGCGAAAAATACCCGTACGAAAACAAACTCGAAATACGTATACAGAATACGAAAATTAATGTAGCAAGGGGTTATATATCAACCTTCAGTGAGAAAAATAGAATCGTAAAAAATGAAATAAGAATCAGGAATAATTTTTTCCTAAACACTTTTTCATGTATGTATGTATACATCACTGATAAATACAATTTAACAACAATTGTGTCTGCATTAACCAGAGTTGGCAATAAAATAAATTTTATTGAAAAGAGCTACTTCTTAATGGGGGAGTAGGCGAAGAAGTATAGTACTAAAATAGGTAGCGAGAAAAGTGCATTCCAATGTAGCTGTGGCGTCGAGTGGCGTCCTCGTCTAGTGGCGTCCCCTCTTCGACCCGATGATCGCCGTCCTCTGTAAGATTCGGGGACAGAATAAATAGTCTCCGATTCAAGGGGGAACCGGTGTCACTTTAAACTAAATATCGTATCGATTGTGAAAAAGGGAGTTGAAAAAGGAGAACATCAAAAGAAAAATTATGACCGAAAAGAATGCAACGCTGATAGTAACACCGAACGAGTATCCAATGAATACAAGAGTTTTGACCTTTCATTATGAGTTTCGTGTAAACTAAGGTCGGGCAAATGTTAAAAAACATAACAATTTCGCGTGCTGTCTCATCGCATCGTCTAAGAATACTTATACAATGTTAACATATTTAAATTAGAAATGACGTTTTGTTTACAGTGGGTGTACTGTTAGATTACACAGAATAACGTGCATGTGTTATGTTAATTAATTACGGAGAATTTTTTTTTAGAAAGTCGTATTTTCCCCGCATTTGCGCTAAAGTCCAACTCTATAATTATTGTGTTTAGTTAGTTTGGTAATTATAAAAATATTATATGAATGAATATGTATAATTTCGAGCCGAAAGAATTTTTTAATAAATATATATATATATATATATATATATATATATATATATATATACAGTACCTGACAATTGAATTAAATGAAATTGTATTGGGTGCGTAACTAAGTTTTCGCTGCTTTTTTTGATGAAAATGCAACCTTATTGTGAAAAAATGTTTACAAATGAATCATTCAAAATATTGCCCATCGCTAGCGACAACTTTTTCCCATCTTTCTGGCAGAGCTCGAATACCGTCCCAGTAGAAGTGTTCGTCTTTTGAGGCTATCCACGAATCAAGCCATTTTGAGATGTCTTCATATGAGCGGAACTGCTGATTAGCCAGATCATGTGCCATCGAACGGAACAAGTAATAATCGGACGGCGCAATATCTGGGGAATATGGTGGGTGGGGTAGGACCTCCCATTTGAGCGTTTCTAAGTAGGTTTCAACGAGTTTGGCAACGCGGGGCCGAGCGTTGTTATGCTGTAGAATCACTTTTTGGTGCTTCTGCTCGTATTGTGACCGCTTTTCGCGCAGTGCTCGGCTCAATCGCATCAATTGAGTTCGATACCGGTCCCCAGTGATGATTTCGTTCTATTTCAACAGCTCATAATAAATAACACCGCCCTGGTCCCACCAAGTACACAGCAAAACCTTCGCAGCGTGAATATTGGGCCGAACCGACGACGTAGAAGCATGACCGGGCAGTCCCCATGATTTTGTTCTCTTCGGGTTGCTGTAATGAATCCATTTTTCATCACCCGTAACGATGCGATGAAGAAAACCCTTCCTTTTTTTGTCGCTGGAGCAGTTGTTCACAAGCGAAAAAACGACGCTCAAAGTCTCTTGGCTTCAAATCATAAGGAACCCAAGTTCCTTGTTTTTGAATCATTCCCAACGCATGCAATCGCTGGGAAATGGCTTGGCGGGTAACTAATGCTAATGCTGAAGTAAGTTCTTTTTGCGTTTGGCACGGATCCTCATCGAACAATGCCTCCAATTCAGCGTTTTCGAAGGTTTTTGGTCTTCCTTCACGCGAACTGTCGTCAACATCGAAATCACCGTCTTTGAAGCGACGGAACCAATCTCGGTACGTTGTTTCACTTAGAGGAGCATCTTCGTAAACTTTTTGGAGTTCTCGATGCGCTTCAGCCGCCGTTTTCTTCGAATGAAAAAAGAAAAGCACCACTTCCCGAAAATGACGATTATTTGGCACAAAATCAGACATTTTCACACAACCAAAAGTATATGACGCAAAAACAAAATCACTAATGTGTCAAAGCGGTTTGTTTACCATATGTCTAAGCTTGGTTCATGACGTTTTGGTTGTCACATTCGACCAGCACTTACTCCTGGAAAACAGCGAGAACTTAGTTGCGCACCTAATATTTAAATATATTTCACAATTTCGATTGTAAACAGATTGAGGCAAAAGAGGGTCTACTCCTAGAAAAAGCAACCATCCCCTGGTACCTGGTATCAGGGTCTAAACACAAATAATTAAATATGTGAAAGCACTACGAATAATATCCAACTTCAAATGAAATTTGTACGCGCTCGTGTTAAGAAGTGTATTAAAGTGTTTTAATAATAATGAATAGTCATCACGCCTCCCTCTCTCGTCCACTGTACTGAACGACAAAGCGAGAGCGCATGTCGGTAACTAAGTTACCAGAGCGTATAGACAGACGCATTGCGTCACGGCTATTTGCCAATTAAAAGAATGTTAAAAGGAATCATTCTATTATTAATAACACCCTATCTGCTACCTATGTTTCACGGATTGACCGATCATCAGGCAGATTTTGTGTTATTAATGAACGATTCCTTCATAGCGTTTATCATATCATTTCGATAGAGAAAAATAATGAATAATCATCACGTCTCTCTCTCTCGTAGTAGATAGGGTGTTATTAATAATAGAATGATTCCTTTTAAGATGTTTTAATAATATATTGTGAATTTATTATTAGTTTTACTTTGTTTTAATTTCTAAGTTTTGTAATTTATTCGGAATGAGAAAAGCGAAAGTTATCAGTAGCGCGAGTAAAATTAAAATAGAGACTTTCAGTAACAGAGCAACATTTAGACAATATTTAATTTAAAAGCAGTACACCAATCGCCAAAACAATAGACACTACCGTCCACAGTGAAATTTAGTAAACTCTTCTAGAAAATAATATAATTGCGTTTAAATATAAATAATATATTTACATTAGGTCCGTTACGAGATTTAGAATCAATTGCAAACAAATATATCTATTAGAGCACCTACAAATAACATATTTTATGACACACTGCGGTAATTCCTGGAATAATCCGTACCGCCACAAATACGATTATTTTTGAGATAATATTGCAAGCAGAAAACTTATCTACCCTCACCCCAAAGGGTCTTGTGTACCGAAATATGCATCAGTTTTCAAATAAACTTGCTAGCGTGCGCATCACTGATAAGACCGTATTTTTTATGTGAACTTCTTAAAATGTCGGGAGGAAAAGCAACAAGTTTACAAAAACGTTCTGTAATTATTGCTTTTAATCAAGTCTGTGCGTCAAATTTACGGAAAGACACATGTTACGGGCAGTTTAAAATACCGATAGGAAAACCAACAAGTTTAGAAAAACGTTCTGTAGCTATTGCTTTTTTTTCATCAAGAAAGTTATTCGAGGTGTCAAATTTCCGAAAAGACACATGTTAATGAACCATCTGTTGGCGTATCATTCGGCGACATCAACGCACGGACAGTTTAAGAGACCCTGTACGGTCAGGTCGAGAGCGAATAACATCTCACGCGTCGATAAACAAAATAGGAGACTGACAGCAGCCTAAATCATCGCAGAAATAAATCGCGGCCGTGCAAGAAAAAATTTTGTTACTACGGTGAAAAGAATATTAAAAGCTGCAAATCTTCATAGCTGCATTGCTGTAAGAAAACCCTTACTTCGACGGAGAAACAGGTAAAAACGACAACAAAGGGCAGAAAAACAGAGATTGGACACTGACTGGTTGACTGGAAAAGGGCCTTACGGACTGATGAATCAAAGTTTGAAGTGTTTGGATAATCAAGGGTGGTCGAAAAATGCCGCGGAATTGAATAGTGCCAACCGTCAAACAAAGAAGTTCTGTGTTTGTTTGGGATTATTTTTGCTACGCCAGCACAGGGGACTTGAAGCGAATCGAGGTTATTTTGCGAAAAGAGGGTTATTTAGTTTATTTTAGCAAGCAAATACAATACCATTGAGGCTACGTTTAATCGGCGAAAATTTTGTGCTTATGCAGAACAACGACCCCGAACACTCAGCAGTAATATGTAAGAATTCCCTAAATAATGAACAAAACAATAATACAAATAATGCTTTGGTCACCGTAAATTCCCAACCTAAACCCCATAGAATTGTGATGGAATGAATTGGGCAGAAGGGACCGAAAAGTGTGTCCTAGCTCAACAAATCACTTGTGGGACATATTGTAAGAAGAATGGAATAGTATACCGAACAGAGTTCTTGAAAAACTCGTGAAACGGATGCCTCGAATTACGCGGGCTGTTCTCCGCGGACAAGGGAGTTTCTTCGATGAGCGGAATGTTTAAGATATCTTTGTTTATTTAGCTTTGGAGTTACTTAATTTTCATTATTATACTTTATAAACAATAGTGCAATAAAAATTTTAAGATTTGACATAAATTAGTTTTAACTGTTTTCCCTTTTTTTAAATTTATTTGAGTGTCCGAACTAATATGGACGGTAGTATACATACGTTTCATTCTATTCAAAAGCAATGAGAAACCGTAATATGTGTATAGTTTTTAATTTGACCGAATATTCTATCTCATTTGCGTAAAATATAAATTCACCTGACCTGTCATAAACCAATGGGCCAATATGAAGTAATACAGCAGCTCTGTTTAACGAAAACAATAAGAACTACATTCAAGTTTAGGTGTGTCAATACATTTACTCATCATCATACGTATTATATGCATTAAAAATATCTGAATAAGAAATTATATATTTAAAATTTCGTGTATAACTAACACGGAGTTTCAGGAAAAATGAATAAAGATCGCGCTGTTCCACGTTCCACTTTCGTGAACAACGTTGACAAACAGAACATATCGAAATCCGTAGTGCACAGGCTTTGTGTCAAGGTCGCACTATAACTACATTGTATTCAAAATGTGACGTATGTATCTATACAAATATTTGAAATATGCCGAGAATGCGTTTCAACTTTACGTTTCATTATAATCGGCAACGCTCGTACCCTTCTATGGAAATGAAATCAACAGTGTATGTGTGTAAACGGACTATTTCCGACCATATCACAATATGAAACAGATGGAGCACAGTTTAGATGCGTGCGGTACTTTCTTATATGTATGTTACTGCGTAAAGTGTATGTTTGTATAGTTTGTCGATATAATATACGTCGTACAAGGTAGAAAAACAACCGACAACATACGTGGTTAGCGATAATTTTAGCAAATAACAGCGTCGACGAATTACGACGAATGCACGAGTTTGTGAAATTGGTATCAATACACTGTCAAGGTTGTAGATGAAAATACAGACGTAGTTTTCCTTTTTTTTTATGTTAGTAATGCATCACACCAATGCACATGCACGTTGATCTAGTAAATTAGCCTGACTGTAATAAAAATATTTATTTTACACTTTAAAAATTTATTTATTTGACATTTAATAATGACGACAACAAAAGCTTTCAGAGAATTAGCGAAGTAAATTTTTAAAGTGTATACTAAATACGAGGGTAGCCGTTTATATTTCGGGAACTGGCAACACTATTAGTGTTACCTCTGATATGATGATTGCATCATGAAATTTGCCATTTTTGACAATATATTTAGCTTGACAGTTTTATTATCCCGTCGCTATTTATATTGGTGACAGTAACTTGAAAATTTTACGTCAGCGAAAAAATGGAATTAACTCGCGAACATTTTCGTGCCATTATTTTTCATAACTTTCGGCGTGGATTAGCTCAACAAGAATGCATCGACGAGCTGAATTTTTTATATGGTAATGAAGCACCATCGAAAACTATAGTATATCGTTGGTATAGTGAATTCAAACTTGGACGGCGTTCTTTGGACGATGAATTTCCTGAAGGTCGTCCCACAAATGTTATTGTGTCGGGAAAGCATTAATGCAGTGCCTGAATTGATGATGCAAGACCGTCATGTGACATACCGTGAGATCGAGGCATCTCTGGGTATTAGTAACATCAGCGTGCATAAGATCCTGAGTGAACATTTAGCCGTTAAGAAGCTATGTTCACGTCGGAGGGGACCACATAATTTGACAACCGCCCAGAAAAGGGCTCGCGCCGATTGGTGCCTAGAAATGCACAAAAAATACAATGGCGGTGCTTCAAAGAACATTTATAAAGTCGTCACAGGTGATGAATGTTGAATCTATACGTATGAGTCCGATAGTAAACAGTAGTCGACTGTGTGGGTATTCCAAGTTGAGCCAAAACCAACAAAAGTTGTTCGCGCTCGAAGCACATTAAAACAAAAGGTCGTCTGTTTTTTCGGAAAAACCGGTAACGTTGCAACCGTGCCTTTAGAGAGATGCCGTACAGTCTTGATCTAGCACCCTTTAATTTCTTTTTGTTCCCACACGTGAAGAATAAACTTCGTGGTCAACGATTTTCTACGCCGGGAGAGGCAGTTGGGACATTCAAAACCCATATTTTGGAGCTACCGCCTTCACAGTGGCAGTGTTTTTCGGATAGGTTTAAGCGAATGCAAAAGTGCATTAATTTTCAAGGACAATATTTTGAAAAGTAATAAAACTATTTTCGATAATAAAACTTTTTTTTCTTTTCCCGAAATATAAACGGCTACCCTCGTATTTTGGCTCTCTGAAAGATGTGAAAGGAAAATTAAAATTAGTGAAATAAACGCACTAATCGTTAAATCTTAACGAAGCTTATAGGATAAAACTGTACTAAATATCGAACTTCTATAGAAGAATTTTGAGATTGTTTGCCAGCAAAATTCAAAAAGTTAATTTAAAGTTTTTGTTACGTTATTCTGGTTTGAATAACCTCTGTATTGATTGATTGAAGAGACTAATTTCATAAGTACAATTCCTTTATTTGTAGAGAATAAAAATATTTGTAAATCTTTAAATATTTTTCTCTATTAGATAATAATTTTTACCTATTCTTACTGTGATTATTTTTAAATTTATTGTATTTGGTAAAGTCTTTTTGACACTGCCATACGATACTTACAACTCAATGTTAATTTAACTTATATTATTTTAGGTTTAATATCTACTATGAACAATTTAACAAGAATTAATGCCTATTCCATATAGGGTGTATCTAATATTCTGAGAATTGGTGCTATAATTAAATACCGCAGAACTTATACCCAATGTTATTGCTGCCAGACAAGTCTTGATGTGTTTATACAACTATCTAGTGCAACATTGTTCAGTCTGATTCAGGTATTCGACTGATGTAGACGCGTTTTAGTAGCATTGTTTTTGTAACCATGGAACACGCGGCAAAATCTCAGAGATTTTCTTTTTGTGGAAAGGTGTGAAAACGTCAGAAATTATTAGTGGTCTGCAAGGATTATTTGGTGAATCTGCAGAATCCAAAAGTACTGTTCATCGGTGGATCGATCGTTTTAAAGCCGGTAGAACATCACTAGAAGACGATCCACGCAGTGGGCAGCCAAGCACGTCGGTAAATGAAATAAACATTACTGCCGTCGAAAACCTACTGAAAGATGACAGGCGAATGACTATTCATCAAATTAGTGTACACCTACGGATAGGTACAAGATAAGTTCATGACATTTTGCATGATTGTTTGGGCGTTAGCAAAGTTTCCGCGCGCTGGGTGCCATGGCTGTTTGGACCAGAATAGAAACTCAATACGTCCGATACTTGTCAACTTCAAGAGCTGTTAGTCCGTTACGGTGATGAATTTTCGCAACGAATAATAACCACTGACGAAACGTGGATTCCTTATTTCAATCCTGAGACGAAAAGTCAATCCAAAGAATGGCGCAAACCTGAAGAAGGGCCTCCACTTAAGGCGCGTGCAGTTCCGTCTGTTGGAAAGGTAATGCTTACTGTACTCTGGGATTGCGAAGGGATTATTTTCATGAATTATCTGCCGAGAGGTACAATTAATGCAGAATATTATTCAAATTTATTATCCGGACCACTACGACAGCCACTAGTCAAAAAACGGCCTGGAAAGTTGCAGAAGCGTCCGTTATTGTAACAGGATAATGCAAGACCACACACCGCAAGAAAAACGAAGGATGTTTTGAACGATTTACGATGGGAATTGCTGCCGCACCTACTGTATTCCCTGGATCTTGCACCCAGTGATTACCATCTGTTCCCAGATTTGAAAAAACCCTTACGGGGTGTTCGATTTGAAAGTTTAACTGACGTAAAACGTGCCATAAATAGGTGGATCGACAAGACACCGAAAAACTTCTTTGAGAACGGCTTAAAAAAATTAGTTTATCGTTGGGATAAATGCATTCAGTTAAATGAAGATTATGTTGAAAAACGACATTGTAATATTGACGAATATTAACAAAATTATAAAAATTATATGTAATTCCCAGAACTTTGGAAACATCCATCGTACAATGGTTACCAATACTACCTAATTAAATTTTACATTATATCGAGACAAAGAAATATGTATGCAATATTTGTTTAAAAGTCTGTGTATCCTTCGTTATATTACTACAAACAAGTATTTAGAATTAAATATAATAGTACTTGACATATTTATTCAACATATATAAAATTCAGGTCTGTTTGAAAATTCAATATACAGTGTTTTTAAATTTCGTGACTTTGTAAATTTTGTACGCTTTATTTGCCAATTATTAAATTAATTTTTCTGTCTCGCAATAATAATATATATATATATATACGTAGTAGGCGCCATAAATTCTCGGCCTGATATAGAAAAAAATAACTTGGTAAAATATAATAATTTTTATTTTTCAATATAATCTCCCCGAACTCCAATACATTTATTACAACGATCAATTAATAATTCTATACCTTTGTAAAAATACTCTAAAGTTTTTCCCTCAAAATGTTCTATTACAGCTGCTTGCAACTCCGTATCGTCCTTAAAACGACGTCCCCGAAGGTCTTTTTTTAAATTAGAAAATAAATAATAATCACTAGGAGCCATGTCCGGGCTATACGGTGGATGTTCCATTTCTTGAAAACCGCATTCGCGGATGGCAGCTTGTGAAATATAGTATGGACGGGTGCATTGTCGTGCAGTAATCGAACACCTTTTGTCAATTTTCCTGGACGTTTTTCACGAATATTGTTCCTCAATTTGTGCAGTAAAGACGCATAATATGTGCTGTTGACAGTTGTATTACGCTCTTTAAAATCTATGAGTAAAATGCCCTCACAATCCCAGAATATTGTGGCCATCACCTTTTTGGTTGATTGAACGACTTTTGCCTTTCTGGGACGAGGTTCATCGGGTCGCCGCCATTCCATTGATTCCTTTTTAGATAGGGGATCATAAAACAGAACCATTGTTTCATCTCCTGTGACTATGGACTCCAAAATCGGTTTTGGGTCGTCTCCACACATGTTTAAAAACGAGCGCGCACATTCGACCCGACGTTGACGTTGGAGAGCAGAAAGAAGACGCGGTACCCATCTTGCGCTAATCTTGTTCATAC
Source organism: Dermolepida albohirtum (assembly GCA_031893035.1). Classification (NCBI taxonomy): domain Eukaryota; kingdom Metazoa; phylum Arthropoda; class Insecta; order Coleoptera; family Scarabaeidae; genus Dermolepida; species Dermolepida albohirtum. Next base: position 203,277 of record JAVIWB010003435.1, read on the forward strand.
CCAAATGGTCATGGAGAATTCGGCGAACACTACTTTCGGAAATGTTAGACATCACTGCTAATTCCTTCACTTTCAAACGGCGATCTTCTAATACCATTTCTTCAACAATTGAAATTTTTTCAGGCGTTACCACTTCAATTGGCCGACCGGAGCGCTCATCATCTTCAAGGGATTCTTGCCCCAAACGGAAACATTTTGCCCACTTTTTTACAGTGGAATATGAAGGAGATAAATTACCATAAACGCCGTCTAAACGTTGTTTAATTTGAGTTGGTGTATGCCCTTCTTTTGTTAAGAACTTAATGACCGCACGGTACTCAATTTTCGTTACCTCAGACATTTTCATGCACTACTTGCGTTGTCTGGCTGGGTACTAAAAACTACTACTCTTAGAGCCGTAATATATATGGTGTAGGCCTTGCGCATGCGCACCTATGATGCATCGAAGTTTGAACACGTTTGAACCTGTATAAGCTTGTCAGGCCGAGAATTTATGGCGCCTACCTCGTATATATATATATATTTCGTGTACTGTACTTCGACTAATACAATATTGTGCGTCTCTTTTGCACACACACTTTCTTCTGTTACCGTCTGTCTGTAATTACCTATTCAAAAGAAATTGTTCAAGCAAACTAAGAACCCAAGAACTTTTCTCAGAATTACCTAATGGACTATCTTTCTTCTATTTAGAAATAGATAATTACATCGCCATAATTGCATGCAATAAATCGTTATATGACATCTATATAAAAGTACATTTTGCTAATACTTATGGTGTATAATCGTCTAAGGTTTGATATTTTTTAAGAAAAATAGTCTATGGTTGTTTTATTTAAGATAATTAACATTTGAGCATTCATTGATAGAAAAGCTAATTGTAAGTTTAATTTTTGCGAAGAAAAATATTTATTAAATATTATTTATTTCCTATTCTGGATATATAAGTATTATAATGGCGCAGAAAATAAAATTTTAAATAACTACATTTCTATTAAATTGAATAGAAAGTTAGGAATGTCATTCGCGAACAAGACATCTTCACGTATGTAGATTTTAATAGAAATTTATAGTCGAATCATACTCCCGAGCAATTCTGTGAATTAACACTTATTAGTGCTATTCGCTTAATGGTGCTAATAAAAACGAGAAAATAAGAATGAAATTCTAATAAAGGTATTTATTTATATTTACAATTATAAGATATACACGATTTTTACAATAAAAATAAGGGATTATCTTAATCACTAAGGTTGATATATAACCCCTTTCCACATTATCTTTCGTAATTCTGTATACGCATTTCGACAACCAAGTTGTCATCATCAGCAGATAATTGTAAAGTGTCGCACCTGATAAACCACGGCGAAAAATAAATACTTTTAAAAGGTGAAAATACCCTGTACAGTATTTACTTTCAGTTGTTTTAGAATAAAAAATTATTATCACATTTTTACAGATGTAAAATATTACTCCCCTCTTATTTAAAATGGAGAAAGTGTACCTCGCCGTGTCATCGCTAAAAATTCATTCTAATTTTAATTTTGTACATAGAAAAAGTTTTGTAAACCACATAATGGTCGTCTATTTTATATAAATTTAAAGACCAAGTGAATCTGCCAATGAGAAAGTTTTTTAAAAGATATTTCATTGTTGCTGACAAATTTTAAAAAAAAATTAAAATATTACGAAGTCAATGCAAAGCTATAAATTATAAACAAAGTTATTTTAGCTCCTCTATAAAACGGAGATATCACAATTCTATACGCACTAGCACTTAAATACATATACATCTTTTGTAGTTATAGTTTTTCGGAAATTTTCTGAATTTTTAAATTCGATTAATATTTCCTCTGATTATATTGCAATCACTGCAATAAATGCAGATAATTTTAAGCTACCCTTCTTCTACCATAATGTTTAATATCTAGATGATTCAATATTTAAACAAATACTTCTTCATTTTATTGCTTTTGATCAATCAAATATTTAACGTATCTAATTGTATAACATGCATTAGTAATGCAACGACAATATGTAATTTGTTGTAAGGACAACTATACAATATAAACCGCAAAAATTGTAAATTTAATTTGCAGGCAATTTTACGTATTTTTTTAAAGAAAAATTATTAAAATTTTTGTTTAGAATGGGCAATGTCTTTACTTTTTTTATGTAATAACCGGAAAACATGTATGCTAATAAAAATAAAAATGTAGACATATACATACCAGAACAATAAAAATATTCCATGTTAATATAAAATTCACCAACACCAACACCAATACACTTCAAAGTTTCGAAACATACTAACATAACTATTTCAACTCTTTGAAATTATATTCAATTCCAGGCCTACTTAATGTTACAATACCAAGAATAATAAAACTAATGGTTCTTCAGTAAGAAGATTGTGCCATTAAATGTAAATGTATTTTTAATTAGGTTTTCTACAAATACATATTTTAAATAAGATCCAGAAAATCGACCCCTGTATTACATACAGCATTAAGGACTTGTTTTTGAAAATACATTTCATTAATATATTTCAATTAACTTTCTTATAAAATGGATTGTATAACAGATAAGTGTTCAATAAATTGGAATTTGTTTATTTTCAAAATATTTGCTGCTAAAACAGTTTGCTTTTAGAACTTGTTCAATTCCTTTATACTATTGACAGTGGTAATAATAACTTTTTTAATGTCGTTTTTTGTAATTCTTTTTGTAAATATGTCGATGATTGAGTTTACAAAGTTGTATTTTAAATTTTACAACAATTAGCAATAATTTTCTGCACTGTTCATGTTAAATTACTATGAAACCACCATGACAAATTTTTTTTACAGATTTTTATCGATGTGAAACGCGACGTAAGATATTTCGTTGCTAATACTGTTTTGATATGACAAGACGAGATTTCTAGATATTGATGTTGATACATCGTACCCTTTACAAAGTTCGGCGGTTCAAGAACTTATTTAAAAGATACTTCCTTACATATTACAGGTGCTTGAGTATTTTCACTAAACATGCATCTTTATGGCAAGTTTTAGTGGAAACTGTGGTTGATTAAATTAATCAATTAGGGTTAATATAATCCTTTTCCGGGTAATTTTCGTATTCTTTATATGTATTTCGACAACTAAGTTGTCATCATCAACAGATAATTAATCACAGTGTGGCACCTGGAACTACGGTAAAATCCGCAAAAAAACAGTACTAGACATACATCGTCGAAAACCAAATACAGCGTGTGTTTGAGAGTGACATCATCTAAAGCCAAACACGCAATGTGTGATTGGCTTTCGACGGTGTAAGTCGAGTACGGACTTTGTCCTTGTACGGATTTTACCGTACTGGATTTACACCGTCGAAAGTACGGATTTCATCGTCATTCCAGTTGCGACACTGTGACTATCTGCTGATGATGACAACTTAGTTGTCGAATTACGTATACAGAATGCGAAAATTATTGTAGAAAGGGGTTATATTAACCTTAATTGATAAATGCATCTTTATATTTCTTATGCGCCCTTCGTCTTACACAAAGTGCACTTTTCGATAATAATAAAATGTGACACTTGTTGAAGATTAACTGAGTAACGAGTTCGTGATCAAAGAAAGACGTAGTTTGAACCATTCAATCGTATTACAATACAAGGACATGTTAAGTAATTTTTACGGAAAAAAAAAATTAAAAAATCAGGTGTACAAATTGCTACCGTACTAATGCCTGCTCTTTCACTGAACCTGTTTACAGAAACAAATGAAATGCAAATAATATTTAAAAACACATTCTTTTATGATTTTTTATTCCAATCAGCCACATTTTTTATTAATTTTTTTGACAATGTATATATATATATATATATATATATATATATATATAAAGGGTTTTCCAATAAGGACTTTTTCTCGAAATAAAATGCAGACCATTTGAGATATTTCAAAAACTTTATTATCGGGTTGAAGTACAATCAAAACATTTATGAATGGAACTCGACACGTTTGCAGCGGTCGATTCGTTGGACCCAATTTTCGATGACTCGGCCACACAATTCGGCCGAAACGGCTGCTATTTCGTGTTCAATGTTGGCTCTGAGCTCTTCCAACGTTGTCGGCTTGTTGGCATAGACCAATGATTTGACGTAGCCCCAAAGAAAAAAGTCTAGAGGCGTTAAATCGCACGAACGAGGCGGCCAATCGACTTGTCCATTTCTTCAGATAACACGCTCATCAAACTTACTCTTCAATAAATCGATTGTAACGTGTGCTGTGTGGCTTGTGGCACCGTCCTGATGAAACCACATGTTGTCCAAGTCCATATCTTCCAATTCGGGCCAAAAATAATCGGTAATCATGGCGCGATAACGATTACCATTCACAGTAACGTGACGATCATTATCGTCGACGAAAAAATATGGCCCTATGTCGCCGCCGGCATGCAAACCGCATCAGTTATTTTTTGTGGATGAAGTGGTGTTTCATGAAGCACATGTGGATTTTCACCCGACCAATAACGTATATTTTGCTTATTGACGAACCCATTGAGCCAAAAATGAGGCTTCGTCATTGAAAATGATTTTGCGATGAAATTGATCATCTTGGCGCATCTTTTCCAGAGCCCAATCGGAGAACGTACGTCGCTTCAAATGGTCCATCGGCTTCAATTCTTGTGTCAGCTTGATCTTGTATGGGTGTAAACCAAGATCCTTACGCAAAATTCGCCATAAAGTGGTCTGGGCGATGCCCAACTCTTGAGAACGCCGTGGAATTGACTGATTTGGATCATTTGCTACGGACGTTTCAACGGCAGCGATATTTTCGACACTTCGATCAACCCGTTGTCTCACTGGCACGGCAACATCACACAACGAATATGTAGACTCAAATTTTTGCACTAAACTTGTTACTGCCTGTCTACTAGGGCGGGAATTACGACCGAAAATCGGAGTTAACGCTCTTAAAGTAGCGGTCACCGACTCCGAATTTCTGTAGTAAATTTTTATAATTTGCACACGTTGTTCGTTCGTGTACTTTACCATGATGAAAATGTTAAGTTTACTGAATAAATTGACAGTGACAGTTCGATGATTAGTGAAAGGGTGCGTTCACAAATTGAATTAAAAGTTGTCAAGTCCCTATTGGAAAACCCTTTATATACATAAAAGATTTACAATTTTTTGATAATTTTATTTTTTAAAGTAATGAGCCTTAACTTCAACGCACTTGCGCCACCCGTCCTGCAACTACTTTATTTCAACAGAGAAAAATGATTTCTATTGATTTTATAAGCAAATATCAATCTACAGTACATATAATGATGCGCTGATGTAAAACTGAAAAATTAGAATTCTTATCATGGCTAAATTTTTTTGCCAGTTATATTATTATCATTACATAGTTATAATTTAATTCATTTTTACTAGACGAAATAGACATATACTTTTCGTTTTCTTAAGCAACAATAATTAAATATAATTAAAAACTGGTTTAGCTTTTGAAGCCCCCTTATAAAGATATACAGATTGCAATAATATTCCAAGTACATTTACATTAGTAAACCCACAATAAAGATACAATCAATAATCATTTATCCCTTCATTACTTATATTTCTACCTGCTAAAGGATTGTATTAATCAGTGTATTGTGCTTTAAATAATGTATTTAGTAAAATGGTATTACCCAAACTTGAAGAAACTTTATTACATTTGGGGATTTTCCAACTAAAAGAATTGTTATTGCAGTTCTCTAAAAGTTTATAATTAACTGAAAATTCAAAGCAGTTGTAATTTATTATATTTCATAATTTGCTTCTTCAGGAAACTATAATACTATAATCTAGTTGTTTTGTATGTGAATATATAATATAGTAATAAATTGTAAATTTGTAACAACACCTACGCGACAGTACAACCGTAGAAAATTTTATTAGCCCAACCTCTGCGTGAAACTTGCAAGCTTCTACTTCCCCCTTCGTCATTTTATGCATTCATTTATGCCAGACGATGCTATCAACTTCATCAATGTATTATAAAAAACCAAATTGCCCGCTTTATGAAAAATATAAATCATGATACGTGTAATGTAAAAATATCGATGATCGATCTTTAAAAATATAAAATTTGACTCACATTTGCGGGGATATTGTAATGTAAATCCCTAGTTATATTGGCACAAAATACTTGGGTATTTTCTGATTTTGACAACAAAAAAACAATAGGATCGTGATTAAAAAGTATCAAAACATGTTAAATAAAAAGTATTTATTTCCTCTGCTTTAAAGTAACGGGTGTTTTTTTTAGAGGTATAGAACTTTGAAATGGAATAAAACAAATATGATTTTTTTAAATTGACATGAAATTTACTTTATTCGAAAGATAATCTTCTGGCATTATAATTTAAATATGACTTCTGGCATATGACCGCCACGGCTGGCTCGGACGTAGTCTAATCTGGAGGGCCAATTTTCGATGACTTTTTCCAACATTTGTGGCCGTATATCGGCAATAACGCGGCGAATGTTGTCCTCCAAGTGGTCAATCGTTTCGGGCTTATCGGCGTAGACTAGCGACTTCATATATCCCCACAGAAAATAGTCAAGCGGCGTTAAATCGCACGATCTTGGAGGCCAATTCACGGGTCTGAAACGTGAAACTATGCGGTTACCAAACGTTTACTTCAATAAATCAATTGTGGCACGAGCTGTGTGACATGTTGCGCCGTCTTGTTGAAACCACAACTCCTGCACATCATGATTGTTCAATTGAAGAACGAAAAAGTCAGTAATCATGGCTCTATAGCGGTCACCATTGACTGTAATGTTCTGGCCAGCTTCGTTTTTAAAGAAGTACGGACCAATTATTCCACCAGCCCATAAAGCACACCAAACAGTCAGTTTTTCTGGATATAACGGTATCTCAACATACACTTGAGGATTATCATCACTCCAAATACGGCAGTTTTGTTTATTGACGTATCCATTCAACCAAAAGCGAGCTTCATCGCTAAACAAAATTCGATTATGAAAATCGGGATCAACGACAATCTTGTTTTGAGCCCATTCACTGAATCTACGCCTTGCTAGGTGATCGTGTGGCTTCAATTCTTGCACGAGTTGGATTTTGTAAGCACGCAAACCTAGATCTCTCCGCAAAATCTTCCATAAAGTGGATGGACACATATCCAATTCCTGTGCACGATGGCGGATAGACTGATTCGGGTCTTCCTCTACGCTACGCTCTACAGCAGCAATGACTTCTTCTGTACGCACTGTACGACGTCTCTCTGGATGCGTGTTATCATTTAGAGTATACGTGGTGCGAAAACGTTCCATAGTTAATCGAATTAATTGCTCTGATGGACGATTATGTTGACCGTAATATTGACGTAGTGCGCGATACGTATTTCGAACAGAACCATGATTTTCAAAATAAATTTGCACAATTTGCAAGCGTTGTTCAGGCGTCAGTCTATTCATGTTGAAATGACAAACCAAACTAAATATAAATCACTTAACAGCTGACAAAATGGCCGCCAGTTAAAAAAGTGTTGCCAAGTTAAAGTTCTATACCTCTAAAAAAAACACCCGTTAGTTCCCTTTAGCAATACACTTATTACAAAGTTTTCTCCAACCTTCATAACAATTCTGAAAGTGTATTTCTTGTATAATCTTCAAAGCACGTTTCGAATTTTGTTACGTCCCTACAATCGATTCAGAATGGTGTCTACGGAACGATCTTTCGAGACGCGGAGATAAAACAGTCACACTGTTGTGTTACTTATGGGAAAGTGTTCTCATTGATGGGAATAAGAATATTTATTGGGAAGAGATCGTTGTGTCCTACGATGAATAAGAGTGAAGGTTGGGAACGAAAAGATGTATTAAATTTGAGATTTTCTAAGTCTATCAGGCAAAAAAGTAAAAGTGGAAGAATGGCTATGGAACAGTGTATGTTGAATGCTTGGCCAAACAATCTCCAACAAGCGACGGTCAAACAGTGTTTGGCAAAATCACGTTGTGTGTTATATCAGCTGAAAAAGTCATACAGTTTATACTATTTGAAAGCTTTTTATTATTTACATTATTATCAGGTCAATCGGAAAGTTATGTCCGTTTTTAGAATAAAACAAAATAATAAATTTTTAACACCTTGAATAAACTTTATTGAATAATATAATTTCGATCGATATTTATGGAGTTCTTGTCAGCGTGATGACAACTTTTATACCCTATTTTTAAGAAATGCCTTATCTCTAGAGGCAAAAAATTGAACCAGTGCTTGTATATCTTCTTCGTTTTTGGATTTTTTGGCCTGAAAAAAAAATTGTAAGGACAGAAACAAGTGATAATCGGAGGGTGCTAGATCCGGTGAGTATGGTGGATGCGACAGAATTTCCCAGCCTAACTCTGCGAGTTTCTGACGAGTCCTCAAAACAATGTGTACTGAACATCGTCGACTTCTTTTCTTGGAATGCTGTTTTTAAATTACTTAACTACTGATAGTACCTCTTCAAATTTAGCTTTTCGTTCGGTTTCAACAGCTGAAAATGTATTGGTCCTCGAATGTCCCACTATATACACAACATTCTCTTACTCAGGCTCAACTTCGGTTTAGAGGTGAAAGAGACAGGTTTTCCGGATTCACAATATGCTCTTTTCTTCTCTACATGTTTTCATAGGTAATCCAGTTTTCATTCCTAGTTATTATCCGGTCCAAGAAGGGTTCGGTCCCGCGCAAGTAGAGATGTGCATATGATTCAAATCCACTTTTCACCCTAAGTGCACCCAGTGCACGAAGATGTGTATATGATGCCTCGATTCCAATTCGTCTTACTTAACTCGTGTGGCACCCATCTCGAATATCTCCACACCAATCCTAGTTTTCGACTATGGTCCGAAATGGTTTGTCGTGCTGAATCAAACCTTTCCACAATCTCCGATGTTGTCAAAGAAGGAATTTGCGCTAACATGATCTTGACGGTATCGTCGTCGATCAAAGATGGTCGCTCAGAGCGCCGCTTATCAGAAAGGATAAAATCACCTACTTGAAATTGTTCGAACTATCTTCTGCAGGTTCTACCAGAAACTATACCTTCACCAAACACTTTCTATAAATTTCTACACGCTTCTATAGCATTTCTTCCTTGTTGAAATTCGTACAAAATACAGTAGCATAAATGAACTTTATCAGTAGCCATGGGTATACGATCGCGTCTCACTTAATACTAACATGAATCATCTTCGTATTATTTCATTTGCTGGGTCAGTATGTATACATTATACATTCAGTGATAAAAAGAGATCTAAATATGCGTCAAATGAATATGGGCGTACTTGTAGAAACTTGGTGTAATTGGAACGGACAGAACTTTCCAGTAAATCTAATATATTACCAAATAGTCTGAAACAAGCGATTAAGTGTGATCTGATGCGTTATAATGATACAAAAAAGTTTCTTTTCATAATTTAAGCCGTTGTAGATGTATTGTTTCACACGAACTTTCCATAACTCTCAAATAATAGTCCTTGTTAACCGTTTGGGCAGTTGGACAATTTTATTGTTCACAACAATAAGGTGGTAATCAAAGAATACTATTAACACTGTTTGTTTTCGGTCTTACTTCACCGTTAGCATGACATTAATTAGACTGCCCGGGCTGTTCTGAGATCATAAGCATAGATCCATATCCCATCGCTGTCAATAATGCGTTTCATAATAGACTGATAGTGAAATCATGTTTGCATAAACGTAAACGTGCGGTTCGTTTACGAAAAAAAATAAATGATTTTGTAGCAAATTTAAATGAGACAAATCTGGGACCTAAATGATCTTATAAAAAAATAATATGCCATACTACGTTCATAAAGGGAACTGCATGCAGCAAGAATAACAATTGTTAAAATGTTCTGAGTATAAGCGTATGCAGTGTTGAACAATATTACAACTTTGTATTAATTTTTTGAATACGTATTTTGCAGAGAGAAAGAACTTTCATAAAATTAAGACTAGAACGTTCTCAATGCTTTGATGAAAATAAAATACAAAAAATAGGATTAGCATTAAAACCTTTTCAAATCTTTTTTATTCACGTTTTTATTTAATGTTTGTCTGTATTAGGTTATATATGGTAATACATTTAATTATTATGGTTATTATGGCAAGACATCTATTCGTTAAAATTCAATTCCTCAAATTACTTTTCTCAATCGTTGAAAATTTAATGAATGTAATTTCGTTTTTTCGTTTTGAGTATTAAAGTACACCTCTCAGTTTCAGTTCTAAGGATCATTCAGGATTCAAAAAGAAAAAATGAAGCACATTTAATCTGTCGTCAAGGCTCCTCAAAAAAAAAAAAAAAAACGAAACTTGAATTAATCGACAAAAAGCGAAACTGAAACAACTGTTCGTTTGTTTCATTTTTTTTCACACCACTTTCGCCACACTACACAAGCCAGCGTTCCGTTTCTTTCCGTTCGAATGTGATCTCCGCGCTGAACTGCAAGCAACACCAATGAATCCGCACTTTTATATCGTTTTTTGACAAGTGCCCGATGTAAAACTCCGAAATAATTTTTAAAGAACTTAATGAATGACACTTGCATCGCACGGGGCACTTCTTAACTAACTAGAGGTGCAAAACTTCCTTGCGCAAAAAAAGCTCTCTCTTTTCCACTCGACTCTGAAATTCTCAAACACTTGACATTTTTTTGCTAGTTTGAGCTGCAGCACTTCGGCGCTTCAGTCAGATTTAAATCTAACGGCTTTTTAACTGCCTCCATTGGATTTAATTGCAAGCGGTGATTAGAATATTGGTTTGTGGCACATGTATTTAAATGGAATTGAAAAGGGAACTAGTAAAGGATGTTTCAAATTCCGCTGTTTTTTTAAGAATAAATAAAATATAGATGGCGCACTGAATTTGTCCGAGCATGTGGGTATTTAAAAAGTGTGATGTATGACATTTATAAAAATGAGTTCGTACACGGTAGAACAACGCGTTCAAATTGTTGAATTATTTTATGAAAATCACCGTTCTGTGAAAAGAGTTTTTAGAAAATTACGTGAATTTTATGGTTTACATAATCGTCCATGTAAAAGCACTATTGGGCCAATTATTAAAAAATTTCAAGAGACCGGTTCCGTGGAAGATCAAAAAAGGGAAAAGTACAGTCGTAGTGGTCGTTCACAAGAAAATATTGGTTTGGTTCGTGAAAGGGTTGCTAAAGATCCTGAAATGTCCATTAGACGACGTTCACAACAACTTGGACTTAGTGGATTAACAACGTGGCGTATTTTACACAAGGATTTAGCTCTGAAGGCATATAAGGTTCGAATAACACAGGAACTGAAGCCATTAGATCATTTACTCATTGAACTTGTGTAACAGTCCTCTGAACGCGTTCATTTAGTATCTTTGGACACCTATTTCTCAGTATAAAGTGTCTTTGTAATTGCATTAAATGTTTATTTTCCACATATACACTACCAGTCATATTTATTTGCCCACCCCAATTTTATGTGTTTCCGGAAATACGGATTATCTTTCGAAAAATCTGTATTATAATTATTCAACAATATTATTAGTGGAAGTAATTCCATATGAGTTTCTACGAAAATCTTAAATTGTTTATGATATATCGTAAAGGTGTCATAAATTGGAAAAATACCATAAATATTATATAGGCTAATCCCTACAGTATTAACAGTTTTACTCGCATTTCCGAAAGGTATTACCAATATTGTGTTATTGTACTAACTAATTACAATATTAGGATGTGTTATTCAAAAAGGAAAATAAATTTTATATTAGTCATCGTTCATCTTTTGTTGCGAAAACAGTGAAATAGAGAGTTATTGTGAATATTTTAATGCAATGCCGAAGACGAAGGAATTATCTGTTGAAGTGCGTGCTATGATAATTACTTATCATCGTACGGGTAAAAGTAATCGCAATATTGCAAAAGAATTACTATTAAATCGCAGAACCGTTGATTATAACGTGAAAAAATTTGAAGAAAGTGATAGATTTTCCAACAAAAAAAGATCTGGACGACGCAAAGCGACGACATCTGCAGATGACCGGCATCTAATACGGATAAGTAGACGCGATAGACGAAAAACAGCACCAGAAATTGCTACTGAAATGAATAGAGCGCGTGCTAAACCAATTAGTGTGTCCACGGTACAGAGAAGGTTAAGGCAAGCGGGTTTATACGGAAGAATTGCTCTGCGAAAATCACTATTACGAAAGCAAAACAAGATAAAACGAAAAGAAGATCCGCAGGAGAAAGAGTACTGCCAGAATGTATTGCGCCTACTGTAAAACATGGAGGAGGTTCAGTAATGATTTGGGGGTGTTTTGGTGGATGATCTGTAGGCGATCTCGTCAAAATTGAGGGAATCCTAAGAAAAGAAGGCTACGAGGAAATTTTGCAAAATAACGCTGTTCCTTCAGGACTAAGGATTCTTGGCGAAAACTTTGTATTTCAACAGGACAACGATCCGAAACACACTTCTAGATTGTGTGGCGATTACTTGCGTCAACTAGAAGAGCAAGGGTAAATCTCTATAACGGTATGGCCAGCCCAAAGTTCTGATCTGAACCCAATAGAGCTTCTTTGGAAAGAATTGGACCGGAAGGTTCGAGAACGTGCTCTATCATCCACCACTGTACTGTGGGAACAACTTCAAGAAGCCCGGGCATAAATTACAGAAGATACACTGCAAAAATTAATTGAAGGATGCCGCGGTTATGTGCCGCAATTATCAAAATTAAGGGTGGGCACATTGATGAGAGCAAAATTTAATAATAATTAATGATAAAGTTTTTATATACGAAAAATGTAACTATTTTATGTGTATTTTACACTATTGTATTGGTACAATAAATAAATTTTCAGTACACATTTGATAGTTTAATAATTTTGGCTAAAACTAAGGGTGGGCAAATAAATATGACCGGTAGTGTACGTCGTACTATGAAGAGGAACGAGCGAATTCGTTCTAAATTTATGGCTTACAATAGAGAAATATCTTATAAAATGAAGTATACACAAACTTTTGTAACATTCGATGATAGAATATTTGCAAATCCTTTTGTAGTTGTAAATAATAATGGTTATTGTTATTAGAGGTTTTTAGAGTTTTTTTAAGATTGAATCATTCAAATGTTAGTAACGCCGTATTTACAACGCGTTTCAAGAAATTCACTTCTCATCAGGTAAACTTGTGTTTTTAACAAACGATTCTTTGTGGGCTTATCGTACGACAGAACAAGGGCGTGTGATCTTGTTAAAATCGGTAACAAAGTTACCAGGTAAGATTACTTAGTTCTTTAAACGTTCACTGCACTGGTAACTTTGTTACTGATTTTAGAGAAATGATACGCCCTTGTTCTTTCTTTTGTACATTCGTATATTTGAACGAAAGAGCGAGGTAGTGTTTTTAATAATTTTTTTACATTGTTAAATGGAAGTAAATATGGTTTACCACAACCAGATGATCGTGTCTGATAATATTCAACATTCACGGGATGTACGAACACTTTTGTGACTGACTGTATATGTATGATTCTGACGAGTCGATCGCATCGAATAATCCTTCTTGCGCAATAGTATTACACCTTCATATTTTCAATATCAATTAAGATTTTCCTGCGACATTTTGAAAGCTACGAATAAATATTTGTTTCGTAATCGTTTCTAATTATCGATTTCGCAATATGTACTTGTCGAATTGTTCATGTCTCCATTTACGTTGTAAATATTTATTTCCACCTGATATCGACTGCTACAAATGTAAAGCGTTTTCGGGTGTATTGGGATCTCTATCTACTAAAAAAAGACAGCATTATAGATGATTTTAATGGAGCTATCTTTAGTAGTATTGACATTGATGGCACAAAGTCTTGCTGAGCATTTCATGGAAGCGCGAAATTTACGTCAACACATTTAGATTAGTAATGTGAATAATAACGAGTTGTTACGAAAGTAATTTCGTTTTTTTTCGCTTTTTAATTTTGTTTTTTTAATTATTCAACTTCATTCTAAAGTCTACTGTTGCGCTTTAAGATTTATTTATAAAAAAAGTTTTCGTCTCTCTTTATATGTTTCTTTTCATTGTGATGTTGAAAATGGTAAATAAAAGCAAGCATATTCGGAATATTTTTTTAACTGGCGAAAAGGTAAGAATGTAATCGAAGCAAAAAAAGTTGTGCGAAGTGTATGGAGAAGACGACTTAACAAAACGCCAGTTCCAAAACTGTTTTGCAAATTTTCGTTCTGGTAATTTCGATGTCAAGAGTGCATCTGGTTCTGGAAGGCTAGGTAAAACTGATGAGGATAAAATGAAGGTATTGATTGTATTAAGCTACCAAGTAACAACACGAGATATGTATTACTCTGAGATTTCTTCGTCTTGGCTACCGGGCTGGAGCGCATCTTCGATAATTCTGGAACCGACGTTTTTGTACCACTTGTATGGGACATCTTCAGGGCGTAAGTGCCGCTACTGCATTCGTTGTTGCACAGAGACTGTGACAGATTATGAGATTATATTTGTCGATGTTAATGATTCAAAGGACTTGGTCTGACATCAAAGTTGGATATTTGTGTTCCACGTCCTCAAAGAAAGATTTGCTTCGTCGCATTGACATCTGTAATTTGCTGCTAAAATATGAAGAAAATGATCCAGTTCTGAAGCTAATCATAGCTGGAGATGAAAAATGTATTGCGTACAACAATGTTGAATGCACACGATTATGAAGTAGAAAAAACGAGTCTATGCACTTTGAAAATTAATGTTTATTTAAAAAAAAGTTTCTGTTTGGTGGGATTTCGAAAGAATTGTTCTTTGTGCTTTTACCAGACAATTCCACAATTAATTTAATTAATGAATGAAGTCCATCAATTAGACAAATTGATAATTCTATGAAATATAAGCTACCAGAATAGATGTAGTTTGTCACCATAAAAAAGTATGACTTTCCAGAAGCTATTACAGCTTGAAATCTTCATCCATTATATTCGTCAGATTCGGCACTCTCTGCTTACCACTTTTCCGATTTTAACAGAATTTTATAGATAAAAAAAATATTAAATTAGGACATTAAAAATACTTGGTACTTTTTGCAAATAAGGACCAGAAGTTTTACGAAGGCGAAACATGCTGCTGCCAGAAATATGGCAATTGTATTGGACAACAAAAAACAATTTTAAATATTAAACTAAAAGTTGATTGATTGTTTCTCGTTCAATACTTTTCATATATCCTTCTATTCCCCAAATAAAAATAACATTTAAAATTTTGCTTAATACTTTAAATTAAAAATAAATAAATAAAAATTAAAAACATTATCTAATCAAAACAAAAAACAGATTCGAAAAGACAAACATTTTTTTTAAAATTTACTTGGAAAAATGTCTTAATTGTGCAATAACTTATATTAAAAAATAAACAATAAAAAGATTTTAAATTGCTATTATTTTAACAAAATATCCTTTTTTATTATCGCGTATGACAGAAATTGCACTAGAAAATTAGATAACTTCCAAAATAAAAACTAAAAAGTAAAATTGACCTGTGTGAATGGTTTCCGCGCAAACCTCTGCTTCAGGAGATTTTGAGAGGGTTCTGGTCTTTTTTCGGCCTTGTATACATTTTTATATATTTTGTTAATTTCGCCAACTTGATTCTTAAGCCAAGGAGTTTTACCTGAAAAGAAGAAAAAATAATTAGTAATTTAGACTTACATAAAATTATATAGGATAAAATTTAAATTGGAGATAAGGACAGTTACTACCACATAAAGGTGAACGTTGTACACGAAAATATATCTGCCCAGTTCATGTAGGATGGTAAACAAAACATTGGCAGTCGAAATATGATTCATAATGTAATAGTACAAAAACACTTTATTTTCCGAAACTTTGTATTCATGTAGATATAGTAGTGCACATAATATACGAATAATTCTTTTTATATGTTTGTATGTGTATATATATATATATACATACTACTGTGGGCAAAAAGTAGTAAGACTTTGTTCATAATTTTTAAATTCTTAATTTATTTTTCCAAATCTATTTCGTCCCCCGCAAAGTAATCCCCCCGGGCCCCAATACACTTGTGCCAACGTTTCTTCCAATTCTCGAAACAGTTGTTAAAGTCAATTTCAGGAATAGACTTCCATGCGCGTAGCGATTCACGTTTAATGTCTTCAATTGACTCAAAACGGTTTCCCCGGAGCGGTCGTTTGAGTTTGCTGAATAGCCGGAAGTCACACGGAGCTAAATCAGGCGAATACGGTGGTTGCGGCACGATATTGGTTGAAAATTTGGCGAAAAACTCACGAAGAATTAATGCAGTATGCGACGGTGCATTATCGTGGTGCAAAAACCAAGAGTTGTCGACCCATAATTCTGGCCTCTTTTTACGAATAGCATTGTGCAAACGACGCATAACACTCAAATAGTATTCTTTGTTGACAGTTTGGCCGGTCGGAAGGAATTCGGAATGCACCACACCTCGATAATCGAAGAAAACTGTCGACATAACCTTGATTTTTGACTTGCTTTGACGTGGTTTTTTGGGCTTCGGCTCACCTTTGATACGATATTCGGCCGATTGATCGTCTGTTTCCGGGTCATAAGCGTAGATCCAAGTCTCATCTCCAGTTATGATGCCTTTCATTTTCTTCTTTCTTGATAGTCGGAAAGCATTGTTTCACAGACGTCAACGCGACGCTGTTTTTCGAACAAATTAAGTGATTTTGGAACAAATCGTGCTTTCACTTTTCTTAGGCCCAAATGATCTTTCAAAATGGTTTTCACTGATCCTTCCGATATTCCAACGATGCCAGTAAGGTCTCTGACTGTTAATCGTCGATTCTCAACCACCAATTCCTTGATTCTATTGAGGTGTTGATCATCAGTTGATGTTGATGGCCGTCCTGGACGTGGTTCGTCATCAACGCGTTCTCAACCCTCTTTGAATAATTTGTACCAATCAAAAACACTTGCTCGCGACAAACAATTATTGCCGAAGGCCTTTTGCAACATTCTGAACGTTTCGGCACCAGAAATTTGATTCCGTACACAAAATTTAATGGAACTTCTTTGTTGAATAATTTCACTCATTGTAAAAATCACCGAATGCACTTTTTGTACTTCAGAAAGACAAGCGTATACTAAACACTAATGATTATTTTGATGTGACATTTGGCACAGATGTCACTGACAGTCATACCAACTTAGAAAAAAAATATTTCGACGAATGAGTTTTCGCGCGAAATTTAAATTAAAAAGTCTTACTATTTTTTGCCCACAGTAGTATATATATTAATTAAATGCGAAGTACTTTATATATTCGTATATATAAACAAATTCTAAAACAATTATATTCATTAACAATTAAATAGATTTTTCGAATTAATTTATAACACAACTATTCTGATAATTCAATTTTATGAGTAACATACATATAAATATGGTTTGTGTAAATGTAATGATTGTTTAGATCTATGATTAATAATAATATCAATGTTGCATTCGATCTATTGATATGATTGACATAGAAGTTTTGCACCAAATCATCACATTACCTTAGGCTTTTAAATTAGTGGAGTAATTTTAACTATAACTAATATAAATTTAATAAGTTCATCGTCATCCTCATCAAGCATTCTGCAATTCTGCTAATTGGGTTCGCCTGTTGGGCAATAAATATATTATTATTATTAGAAACTTCCTTTTCGTAATTTTATTTCTACTTCTGGTATTCCTCTAGAATCAAATCTTTTACAGTTTGTATTTCATATTTGTCTACCCATCGACGAACATAATAATTAAGTAAATTGTTTTATCCCTGGATTCGCAGATGTTATTAAAATATATTCTTTTCTTCTATAGACTTCAACATAATCAAGATAATGTTATAGTACTTCAGTTCGAAGAATCTAAACTTAAAATTAATATTGAAAAATGTGCAGACAGTTATACTTGCTCTTCATCTTTTGTACTGTCATACCATATTGATTGGACATCGGCAAATATTTCCATTTCGTATTTTCTCAGTACCTGTACCAACGAAATCTTGATAATCATTTTTTTAAAATATTTAGGCGACTTTCTAAAGAGAAAAAAGTTTTTCATGAAGACAAGGTTATGGATACCTTAGCAAGTTTTATCGGTTCCTTATATTGATATTTTCTTAAGTATTTATACCCCCCCAGTTAACCTCTGATGGAAGTGTACACATTTAAAATTATTTTGATGAATAAGAATTTGTTTCATAGACACTAAATAGTTTTAAATTTTATTTATCAAATCTACCATTCCATATGCTAAATAATCCACATTTAGGAAATGCATTAAAACAATATATCGCATGAAAATATGGTACCCCTTTTCTAAAATATGATAACTAAGCAACAATTTTAATTTGCATCTTGAAGGTTTTTCTTAAGTTTTCCTTAATAGCCAGTCAAAAAGACAAAAAAGAACTGCTTCTAATGCTTAAGATAATCGTATCCTGCCCTTCATTGCTAATTGCGGGACGTTACAGACGGCCGCGTTATAAAAGAAAAGTAGGACCATCTCGACAGTAGCTAAGCTTCACTGCAACATGGCTTGAAATTTACGCACTTAATTTTGCCAAAAAGGTGGCGATACCCTACTTTAGTTCACTACGACTTCATGTTTACGACGCAAGGTTGTGTGCTGTACTCCAGTATACGTCAAGAGAGGAAGAAAAAAAAATAAGATAGAAAGAACAGCGCGAATACCTCTACCCATCGACGAACATAATAATAACAGTAATCGTTTGCGTTGTGAGAGGGAGCTGTGACGGAGGGATCAGTTTTGATAATTGCAGCGCCTACTCGGATGCTTTATGGATACTGGACGAAGATTTACGACAGACTTTTCTCGGGCCGTGCCGCTCGTCAAGAACCGTGATGGTTTTTCTTTTTTCATTTTCCCTCCGACCCTGCTCCACCACCCATCTCTTATTTTATCTTTCGCGATTTCGCCTGACAACGTGGGGAGCAAAAGGAGAAGCTTACCAGTAGCACTATGCTCTCACTTTAATCTTGAATTACTGCCTAAAGGACGACGTGAAATAGGACTTAAATATAAATTATTAATTCCGAATGAATTTCACAATTGTACTTATGTGGTACACAAAATAAATTGAGTAAACGATATTCCTTCTTAATCACGCTTGATTTTAAAATTAAATGGGCCAGCATTACAAATCCGGATTCGGGTATTTCAAGTGGTGGCTTTAATAGCAGAATATAATTAGTTATTTACAAGCGTGGCTTCTGGGGTATATCCAATTTTTCATATTCCAAGTGCCTGACCAATAATTAAATTTTAATTGTTAATAATGGAAAGTACGTGTGTTACATGTAATACAAAAAAAATCGGCTGCTATTTCTTTAAAATGAAAAAGGTAACTGTAGAAGAAACATTAGCTCAACTGGATATAATCAATGGTAGTTCTTTGGCAGGACTTTCACAAAATTTCCAAAGAATATTGGATGGATTAACAATGTGCACAGATTATATATAACAAGTCGGAATAATATAAATACATTATTTATTGATAAATATAAAAAATATTCTTTTTAAAAGATTTCCTTGCATTTAAGATATGTGTTTCTTTTATAAAATCTTCCATTCCAAATTTATTTATTAGGTGCGCAATTAAGTTCTCGCTGTTTTTTTTTTTTGATGAAAATGCAACTATATTGCGAAAAAATGTTGACAAATGAATCATTCAAAATATTGCCCATGGCTAACAACAACTCTTTCCCATCTTTCTGGCAGAGCTCGAATACCGTCACGATAGAAGTGTTCGTCTTTTGAGGCTATCCACGAATCAAGCCATTTTGAGATATCTTCATATGAGCGAAACTGCTGATTAGCCAGACCATGTGCCACCGAACGGAACAAGTAATAATCGAACGGCGCAATATCTGGGGAATATGGCGGGTGAGGTAGGACTTCCCATTTGAGCGTTTCTAAGTAGGTTTTAACGGGTTTGGCAACGTGAGGCCGAATGTTGTCATACTATAGAATCACTTTTTCGTGCCTCTGCTCGTATTGTGGCCGCTTTTCGTGCAGTGCTCGGCTCAATCGCATCAATTGAGTTCGATACCGTTCCCCAGTGATGGTTTGGTTCGGTTTCAACAGCTCATAATAAATAACACCGCCGTGATCCCACCAAATACACAGCAAAACCTTCGCAGCGTGAATATTCGACCGAATCGACGACGTAGAAGCATGAGCGGGTTGGGAATGTTTCAAAAACAAGTTCCTTGTTTTTGAAACATTCCCAACGCATGCAATCGCTGGGAAATGGCTTGGCGGGTAAATCCTAATGCTTAAGCAAGCTCTTTTTGCGTTTGGCACGGATCCTCATCGAGCAATGCCTCCAATTCAGCGTCTTCGAAGGTTTTTGGTCTTCCTTCACGCGAACGGTCGTCAACATCGAAGTCACCATCTTTGAAGCGCCGGAACCAATCACGGCACGTTGTTTCATTTAGAACAGCATATACGTAAACTGTTTGGAGTTCTCGATGTGTTCAGCCGCCATTTTCTTCGAATGAAAGAAGAAAAGCAACACTTCTCGCAAATGACGATTATTTGGCACAAAATCAGACATTTTCACGCAACCAAAAGTATATGACGCAAAAACAAAATCACTAATGTGTCAAAGCGGTTTGTTTACCATATGTCTAAGTTTGGTTCATGACATTTTGGTTATGTCACAATCGACCAGCACTTACTACTGGAGCCAGTTCTTGAAAAACAGCGAGAACTTAGTTGCGCACCTAATAAATCTATAATTTTGCTAATATTTCTACTTAAATGCCAATACTTGTTCTATAAATCTGGTTTTTAACAATCAGTGTTAACTTTATAAATATGAGGTATAGCAACTAAATAACGAGACTGCGCTCGTTCAATCGGGCAGTCGCATCGGGCAAGGCTGTAATTGGAATGTCATTGACCTTGATACTTCCCAAGCAACAATCCGTAGTTTCATCTCTCTGTCTGCTTTAGTTTACTTTCGAGCTTTAATTGTAGAGGGCACTGTTACTTAGCAGTGCCGTGATAATGGTTGACATAAAAATCGAGCAGTGAATTAACCTGAAATTCTTTGTCAAATTAAAAAAATCGCCAACAGAATATTTATAAATGTTAAAGGAGGTGTTTAGTGATAATGTTATGTCACGTGCGCGAGTTTTTGAGTGACACAAACGGTTTTATGAAGGTCGGGATGATGAACGTCCGGTCGACCTGTAACTGCAAATAGGAGGGAACGTTCAGAAAATTGAGACCGACATCAGCATGATTGCCGATATGGTAAACATAAACAAAGAAACAGTAAGACACATTTTGCATAATGAATTAAACATGACAAAAACGTGTGCAAAAATGGTGCCGAAAAACCGCGAAAAAGCGCATTGCTGTGCTTGATCATCCTATGTATTCGCCAGATCTCACACCATGTGAGTTCTACCTGTTTCCAAAAGTCAAAAGTGCGTTAAGCATATGCAGAGTTGTTGAAGAAGCTGACAACTGATGAACCACAGCATTGTTTTGAACAATGGAAGGAGATAAAAATTAAATACAAGTTCATTTGCAATAAATAACATTTCTTACACCAGTCTCGTTATTTAATTGCCATAATGAAAACTAGCTCTAGAGAAGATGCGAACATTATAACTTGTGCGAAGAAGACACCGTTCATAAGTTTACCTGCAACTAAAAGTGAGATACACCTTTGTGTAAGCATCTCTACTATTAGACGAAGATTGATTCAAGGAAAGTTGCGTGCAAGAAGGCCTAGGAAGGTACCTTTATTAAATAAAAGGTAAATACAAAGTAGATTGTTGTTTGCTCATGAACACGTATAATAGAAAATAGTTTTATTTAAATTCAGTGCATACCAACAACACGTACGAAGACCACCATTGACGACATTTCAACCCCAGTACACGAAAAAGAGCCTCCACTCGGAGGCTCAAGCATCTTGCTGTGGGAGTGTTTTTTGTGATATACCGTGGGCCCTTTACACAAGATAGAAGGTATAGTGAATGCTAATGTCTATGTGCATATTACAAACTCTGCTTCTACCATATGCAGAGGAAGAAATGCCACTAAGATGGTTGTATATGTAGGTTAACGATCCGAAGGATGTTTCTCGTAAAGTGAACACATGGTTTCGAGATAATATCGTTCGCGTTTTTGGTTGGCCGGCTCAGTCGCCAGACTTAAATTCCATTGCAAATTTATGGGTGGAGTTGAAAAAGACTGTATATGCTGTTAAGCTGCAAATTATTGACAATCTGTGGAGACATGTGGGCAACTGGTGAACTCGTTGCCCCACAGGTGTCAAGAAGTTACAATAAAGGTCAAACAACGAAATATTAAGTGTTTCAAACCAATTTGGTTAATATTTTGGCATGACTGCTATTTTATGCACAATTTTTGTTTGTCCTACAATATAAACAGTTATTTTCTCTTTGGTGTTAAGAAACCTATTTATTTATTATTATAGTTATGTAACATGTTATAGTAAAGAATTCAATAAGTTTGCATTTCTTTTATTTAAAGTATAAATTGATATTTCAGCAAATTTAAGACCACTGCTATTTTCGTGCACATGATGTATGTATATATATATATATATATATATATATATATATATATATATATACACTCCGCGCAACATGAATAGGACCAACTGCATATATGACATTTGTAGTTGGTATAAACATGGTAGCGCGCTGGAATTGTTATTTTCGGAAATAAGAGGGTTGATAAAAAGATGTATGTAGGTACCAAATATAATTTTTGTAAAAGTCAGTGCAAATGTACGTTACTAATGACAATAAGTAGAGTAATTAAACGCCACTTGAATACGACCAATCTACAAAATAAAAGATTCGTTTGCAATAACAAAATACTTTATTGTTCAATAATGAGTACTTTTGCCATTATTTCTTATAACCTCAAATAGTCGGGATGGAATGGAATTATACAGGGTTCTCAAGTAGTCAACGGGAAGTTCCGCCCAACTTCGTTTCAGCGCCTGCTCTAGTTCGTCAGCGCAACTGAATTGGGTAGCATTGGAGTACAATTTACGCGACAACCATCCCCAAACATTTTCTATGATGTTCAGGTCGGGGGAGAGCGATGGCCAATCGAGAACCTCCATGCCTTGTTCTTGAAACCAGCGTCGAACAATGCGCGCGGTGTGAATACTGGCATTATCCTGTTGGAAAATAAATGGCCCACCTGCCATAACGTTGGAAAATTTGTCTTTCACCTGTTGCAGCAGCTGGACGTACTTTTCCGAATTCTGTCTGCCGTTCACTATTACTAAATCAACAGGTCCGTTATAGGAAACAGCTCCCCATACCATGACTGAACCAACATCGGCTCGCCTTCGTGACTGAATCACTTCATCTTTACGTAAATCGTGGAAATAATAAGAAAACCCATCCGGGCCATCTAAATTAAACTTCTTCTCGTCACTGAAAATAACAATTTGCCATTCTCTTGTCCACCCCATTTTTGCTTGAGCAAACTGAAGACGTGCAGTGCGCTGAAATTCCCTTAAAGGAGGCCGTCGTTTAATTTTCAAACGTTTTAAATGCGGACAGGTCTTCAGTAACTTCTGTACAGTTCTTACCGATGCATTCGTTCCAACGTTATTCGCGATTTGTCTTGCCGTTAATGCCGAATTCGATGCTTCGCGTAATATGGCTCGACGTTCTCTCTTAGTTGTAACGGATGTTGTTCGCCCTTTAAAACGTTTTCCATAATTCTCGGGATCCCTAATAAAATTGTTCACAACCTGGTGTGATCGACTTATTTTCTTTGCAGTAGCCCTTGAGGAATACCCTTCTTGATGAAACGCTTTAATTTTTCCAATTTCTTCCATACTTAAGCACTTCTGTCGTCCCATCGTTGCACAATACCCTTAATTACAGATGTTTGTTTATCCGGATACACGTTGTAACTCGACACTCATCCGGTAGCTTACTATTAAATACTGGTCGTATCCAACCGGCGCGGTGCATTTTATATGTATGTGGTACTTACGTCATCCAATGCATAACGTTAGGCACTATTGCGCAATAATGCGTATTATTTGCCATATCATACCATTACAAACTTGCATTGTATTTTTAGTAAATGAATTGTTTTTCAAACCACCGAAAGCTTGCAACAAGTCGGGTGGTACTATTCATGTTGCGCGGAGTGTATATACACAGTATACGCCAGTTCTTTCTATGTCCATTGATATTAAACACGAAAAATATAACTTTTTTACTGAATATAGTAGGTAACAATATTCCAAAGTATGTAATGAACTAGTTTTAAATTTCAAAGAATTCGCTTTCTTTTAATTTTAGCCGATTCTTTTTCGATCTAGCTCGCGTACGAGAATACCGAAATATTTACGTACATCTGAACATCTATTTTTATAATTTAATGAATAATGTGCTAACGAATGCCAAAATTACTGACCATTCACAATCTTGGGCCAAAACCGACAGGCTTATTTTTTACGTCTAATAAACTCAAGTGAAAATTGTGACTATGATTCCTGTTATATTATAAATTATATTATATAAAAAGGAAATTTATCTTCTAAGAAAGAATGTACGTCACAAGTTTTAAAATCATGTGGAAAAATTTCGCTTGCGAGACATATAAATATAGCTATGCTTATACATGCATTAGACGCCTCTGAAAAAACGCACTTAAAGTCACTTGCCAGAATATTAGCGTCACCTTGATAATTTTTAAATGTTTTTTATTCCAACTAATGTAATTCAAAAACACGCCAATAAACCCAAATATGTGGCTATCTAATGTTTATTTAGCATATTCTAAATTCCTAAGTGAAAATTGGAGTCTCCGGTAATAGTTCTCTATACCTGCAATCAACCCCTTCACTAATCCTTTTATCTATTGCGGGTGGGTTCTTTTAAGTGCATTGTAAATAGTTATTGTGGTGATTCATTAATACTGAACAATATTTCAGTTTATGTTCCTTTGTGACGCTGTGCATATTTTGTTTACTTTAAGATAGAGAATTTATTTGTGATATGATTGGACGATGTGGGTTGAATAAAAGACATTCGATGAAAAATATTTCCACCAAGGAAGAAAATGTTCCTAGCACAAAATCGGACGTTTATTTTGTGTCAGAAAATGAGCATCGGGTACTTGTGCTAGGAACATTTTTGAGAAGCACAGCAAATATTACATTTACCAGAAGAATACAAAAAGCGAAAAGAAAATTGGGTAATCGATGACTGGACAAAGGTTGCATCTAATGCAGGGGTACGTATGAAATAATGTCCTTTACTCTTGTAAATGGGAATAATTCGGATTATATATTCACACTTTTAAAAGAATAAAAATTACATTATCAATTAATTTTTTTCTTTTGTTACAGCCATTCGATCAACCGGTGCTCTATGTATTTCTAGAAGGCAGGGGGAAGCATACATACTAAACTGCTTCCTATTTACAAAAATGGCGGGGATAGTATTATGATTTGGGAATGTATGTCTGCTTCTGGGGCATGAGACCTTTCTTTATGCGGAAGTCGTATGAAGAGTGACCGCTATATCATCATGCTGGAGAAAGAATTGTGGTTGTCCATTGTTACGCTTATTCAGCAAAGGGTTGTTACTTAATTGATAACATAAAAAGCACCAAGATTAGATGTAATAATGTAACGTATATTAAATAAGGGAAATTTTTTTACATTAAATGAAGAGTATTTAAAAAGATATGGTATTCAAGTAATATAATATTTAAATCAATAAACAAGTCTTCCCTTAGATATACACTACCGTCCATATTAATTCGGACACTCAAATAAATTAAAAAAAAAGGGAAACAAGTTAAACTAATTTATGTCAAAACTTAAA
Organism: Dermolepida albohirtum; assembly: GCA_031893035.1. Classification (NCBI taxonomy): domain Eukaryota; kingdom Metazoa; phylum Arthropoda; class Insecta; order Coleoptera; family Scarabaeidae; genus Dermolepida; species Dermolepida albohirtum. Next base: position 229,252 of record JAVIWB010003435.1, read on the forward strand.
AATGTTTATTGCATTATTGTTTATAGATGTTTATAAAATATAATAATAAAGATTAAAGTAATTCCAACGTTAAATAAGCAAAGGTAACTTAAACATTCCGTTCATCGAAGAAACTCCCTTTTGCGCGAAGGACAGCCCGTACAATTCCAGGCATCCTTTTCACGAGTTTTCTAAGGACTCTATTCAGTGTACTATTCCATTCTTCTTGCAATATATTCCACGAGTGATTTGTTGAGGTAGGACACACTTTTTCGGACCCTTCTGCCCAATTCATACCATCACAATCTTATGGAGTTTATGTCGGGGCTTTGCGGTGGCCATGTCATTATTTGTAAGGTATTATTGTTTTGTTCGCTATTTAAGAAATTCTTACACATTACTGCTGAATGTTTGAGGTCGTGGTCCTGCATAAACACAAAATTTTCGCCAATTAAGAGTAGCCCCGATGGTATAGCATCTTCTTGTACTATTTCTAATCAACCCTCCTTTTGCAAAATACTCTAGATTCGCTTCAAGTTCCCTGTGATGGCGTAGCAAAAACAACCCCAAACAAGCACAGAACTTCTTCCTTTTTTAACGGTTGGCAATATACAATCCCGCAGCATTCTTTGACTACTCACTCTTCTTACAAAAACACACGTTTCTGCCCATTATTGTCGTTTTTGCCTGTTTCTCCGTCGAAATAAGGGTTTTCTTACAGCAATGTGGACGTGAACATTTGCAGCTTTTAATCTTCGTTTCACTGTAGATACAAAATTTTTCTTGCACGGTCACAGTTCAGGGTGCTGTCAATCTTCTATTTCGCTTACTCAGCTATTTTAAACGCTCATCGTCGGCGTGGGATGTTATTCGCTTACGACCTGAACGTGCCGGACCTCTTAAACTGCCCATGCGTTGATGTCGCCGAATGATATCACTAAGAGTCGATTTATTATTATGTGTCTTTTCGGAAATTTGACGCACTGAATAATCTTCTTGATGAAAAGCAATAATTACAGAACGTTTTTCTAACTTGTTAGTTTTCATCTCGGCATTTTAAGAAGTTTACATAAAAAATACGGTCTTATCAGTGATGTCACGCTAGCAAGTTTATTTGAAAACTAATGTATATTTCGGTACATAAGATTTTTGGGGTGAGGGCAGGTAAGTGTTGGAAGTTTTTGCTTGCAATATTATCTAAAAAATAATCGTATTTATGGCGGTACGGATTATTCCAAGAATTACCGCAGTGAGTCATAAATTATAATAGTTATTCGTAGGTGCTCTAATAGATATATTTGCCGGCAATTAGTTATAAATCTCGTAAAGGACCTAATGAAAATATATTATTTATATTTAAACGCAATTATATTATTTTTTAGAAAGTTTACTAAATTTCTTAGCTGTCCGAACTAACATGGACGGTAGTGTGCGTATATTCTGGTTCACAATCTAGTTTAAAAAATGATACTAAATAATTACGAACGTTAATAAAAGAAAAAAAAACGTATACCGCAATTTACAGACTGTATATACAAAATACTAAGTAAGATTGAGATAATGTCAATGTCTAAAAGTGTAAGAGCAAATGAGTAATTATTGGCTGAATCCACAGGCTCATAAAGAAACTGTATAATCGTGAATGATGTATCCAAATTAAAAGCATTTTATTATTTCAGGTTTTCATTCATCTAGAAATATTTAATTACAAAAATAATTATAAAACCATCGCATTTGGATTTAGGGCAGCTTCCAAACTTTTCGATAGCAGTGTATATACATCATGTGTATATTACAATACAACTACAACGTATACAGAATCGTTGACCCTTAATAGTGTATATACGCAACCCCAACGAATACCATTAAACTGTCATTTAAACGGTTCTGAATCGATTTAACATAATTATATACATCCTTTTAAACGTAAAATAATGATACCCGTGTAGATATTACCAAGTTAAGAAATTCATCATTTCGGCTCAATTTTTATTTAATATCAAAGCAAATTCGAAAACGTAATTCGACTGAATTTTCTCGTTTTTTAAATTTTGTATTACAAAAAGATAATTGTATATTTAGTGTGTTAAAAGGAGCAAGTCTTTAGCAATGTTAATAAGTTAGAGAAGTTAATAAGACATATAAACGTTGAAGCAATGCTTTATGTTACTCTAGAAGATTTACAGATGACACTAGTTTAGGAAGAAAATAAAGAAAATATTAAAAAGTCTTTGTTGAAAATGGAGCTGTGATTTTAATATTCGAATGTCCTAAAAATTGACATCCCCTGCCCAAAAAAAAAACAAACAGAATAACTCTATTTTAACTTAATTAATGACGCTATTTATTGGTGAAAGATCGATTTTGATATACAACCATTACCACAAAAAGTTTTACGATATATATCGCAATTATTGCTGTATATTTTTGGGTCGAGCCGTAGCGATATCAAACTAGAAAGAGTTTTTGTATGTTTCATTTAAAAAAATACGAATGATGGTGTGCATAATGTACAATTCAAATAGCCCACAAGTTTGTTTACATTTTCGACTTGATAACAAAAAGCTTCAAACAACTGCATTCTCTCTTGCCGTTTGGGCAATATTAAAACAATGTATACATTGTTATTTAATATATAATATTGTTACTTAATATATATACAAGGGTAGTCGTTTATATTACGGGAATAGCAAACAAAAAAAAATTTAATATCGAAAATACTTTTATTGCTTTTCAAAATATTCTCCTTGAAAATCAATGCACTTTTGCGTTCGTTTAAACCAATCCGAAAAGCATTGCTGCCACTGTGAAGGCGGTATCTCCAAAATATGAGTTTTGAATGACTCAACTGCCTCTTCCAGCGTAGAAAACCGTTGATCACGAAGTTTATTCTCGACGTGTGGGAACAAAAAGAAATCACAGGGGGGGCTAGATCAGGAATGTACGGCGGATGGCTTATCAGTTCAATGTTTTGCTCAGTTAAATATTCAATTGTTTGAACCGACCTGTGAGAGCTCGCCTTGTCATGGTGGAAAATGATCTATCGTTTTCGGTTTGTTTTCCTTATTTCTTAAAAAACTTTTGGCAAACAAATAGTTGTGTACCATTCCGAATTGACCGTTCTACAACTCTCTACAGGCACGGTTGCAACGCAACCGGTGTTTCCGAAAAAACAGGTGACCATTTGTTTTAATGTGCCTCGAGCGCGAACAACTTTTGTTGGTTTTGGCTCATCTTAGAATACCCACACAGTCGACTGCTGTTTACTATCGAGCTCATACGTATAGATCCAAGATTCATCACCCGTGACGACTTTATAAATGTTATTTGAAGCACCGCCATTGTATTTTTGTGCATTTCTTGGCACCAATCATTTTTTGAGGGGTTGTCAAATTATGGGGTCCCAACGTGAACATAGCTTCTTAACGGCTAAATGTTCATACAGGATCTTATGAGACATACCTACAGATGCCTCGATCTCACGGTATGTCACATGACGGTCTTGCATTATCAATTCAGACACTGCATTAATATTTTCCGACAATATTTATGGGACGACCTTCACGAAGTTCATCGTCCAAAGAACGCCGTCCAAGTTTGAATTCACTATACTAACAATATACTGTGGTTTTCGATGGTGCTTCATCACTATGTAAACAATTCAGTTCGTCGATGCATTCTTGTTGAGATAATACACGCCGAAAGTTATGAAAAATAATTGCACGAAAATGTTCGCGAGTTAATTCCATTTTTTCGCTGACGTGAAATTTTCAAGTCAACAATAGAAATAGCGACCGGATAATAAAACTGTCAAGGTAAATATATTGTCAAAATGACAAACTTCACGACGCAATCATCAGATCGGAGGCAACACTAACAGTGTTGCCAATTCTCTAAATATAAACGGCTACCCTCGTATTAACTTCACTCCACAAAATGGCGAAGAATCGTGGCACATGAAGAACGAACTTTCGCGTAGTTTTATACAAAGAATAAATAAAATCAAAAAAAAGAATTATTTGTATATTACGTGCACTACTATATCTACAAGAATAAGAATCTTCTATGTTCGGAAAATAATGTGTGTTTGCACTACTATGTTATGAATCAGACATGCTCCAAATGTAAATGTTTTGTTGCGGCACCCATTTTGCACACAGCTTTCTCGTGTTCAAATTTTCAGATAATATGCCATGTATCGCATTTTTTGAAATGCCTACTATGTCTGCTAGCTCGCGCACTTTCAGTCAACTATCATCCAGTACCGCTTTGTGGATTTATCTCACCATTTCTGGAGTCGTCACTTCATTTGGTCGACACTACGATGCTCGTCTTGGGAGCTCGTACGGCTTCATTTATACTCTGCCACCCAATATTTCACTGTTCACGAAGAAGCAGACGCACCCAGAGAGAATCCATTTCAGCTTTTATATCGGTTAGGCTGAGGCCTTTCAAATAAAAATATTGTATCACGTAACGATGACCCAATTTTCTCCATTTTTACAAATTCACTGAAAACGTTCACTATTGATGGCTGCCAAACAAATACTAAACAACGTGGCGTCTTCAAATTTGAAACGTATCCTTTATAGATTGTGTTCTTTCTAATACAGTGATATTTTTCAAACAACTACCGCCATCTCTAGGTCAGGGATCATGGACATGGGACCACCCTCGTATATTGAAGGTGTTAAGATTGTTTTGTAAAAAAAAAGTAAAATATAAGTTTTTGTAAAGAAATCAGTAAATATTTTGATATGTATATTATTATAATTGTATTCCTTTGCCCAGATTTCGAAGGACTCAAAGTTTTAGAAGTGTAATAATTACGTCATTATTGTAATTTTAAAAAGTTTGTAATACACCATGTACATAAATCATCCTGTATATAAACATTTATAGATATTGTTTTTCCAGTGTTAATAAATCTAAAACAACTTTTTAACGTCGATATTTCTGTTTTAATTTAGATATTTAAAATCTAGTTCAACGAATTTTAAGTTCGGTCGATTCTCCAGTGTTCGCTACGGAGAGAACAATAAAGTTATTCATAACACTATATATAAAAGCAATCATCCTTCAAAGCAACCAGCAAACTATAAGAGATTCCTTCGAGAAGTAAACTAATGCCTGTAATTAGATACAAAATGAAATCCTCTTCCGTATAAGTGAGTACTTGAACATGACATAATAAAAAACAACTGACCGCAAAACCGCTACGCGGAATCCGGTTAAACATGAGAGTCAACCTGGCCATGAATGAAACCATAGTCGCTAAAATATTGCGACAAATCGATGACCACCCAACTACAATCTTTGTAAGAGCGTATCAAAAAAGATCACTTCATCTATTTAAAAAATGAGTTCTCATTTTAAATAATCATTTCAGTTATTATCAAAAACAAATTTTAGTGTGTGCGCGTTTTAACACCAACGAATCAATACCTTTTTATACCACGTGTTTTGTCGCAAACCTTTTTTAAATAAAAAATGTGTCAAACAATTAGCATCATTCCACTGTATTAGACACGTTAAAAATGCTAACCAAAATGTCACTTCGCTGTTTAACATAATTTAAAAATTGTACGTTAAACAGAAATATACAGGGTGTTTCTAAATAACCACGAAAAATTTTCAAAGACAATTCCTCGAGTCACACTAACCAAAAAAATGCTTAAACAAGCTTGCAGATAGTATAAAAAATGGCACGTTATTTATCAAACGCAGTTACGAGGCGTGTTTTTTAAGTAAGGGCCATTTTTTTGTACATTAATAGGTGCCGCGCGCGACGCAATGAGTGCTTGGGTCATGTTCCGACATTCCTTGGGAACAACTGTGCTCAGTTGCAGCTGTGTAGGTAACCTCTACAGTCTGTTCTGTGTCTTTAAATGTCATGTCAAGAAACATGTCCACTGCAGACATTCACCGGCAGATTTGTGGAGTTTACGGAGCTACTACCATGTGTGAAGGCAAAATGCGTAAGTGGATCAGAGACTTCAAATCTGGCCGCGATAACGTCCATGAGTCCTGCTCCGGTTGCCCATCTGTGATCACAAACGATATGGTGGCTTCAGTTGAAGCGAAAATGCTTCAGAACAGACACTTCACAATAAGCACTCTTTCAAACGACTTTTTTGACCTCTTAGTTATCGGAGCAGGTGGCAAGTTTCTATGAAGAGGGTCTTCAAAACCTAGTTGTAAGGTTTGATAAGTGTTCAAACAAATTTGGCAGCTATGTTGAAAAATAGAGAAATGTATATAGAACTTGAAAGTAAATTTGGTTTTTGAAAATTTTCTTCTATTTGGCCCTTACTGAAAAAACACGCCTCGTATTTAAAACATTCATTCGATTAAGTAAATTGTACTAAAAAAGAAATTAACTTGTAATAAATGTTGGATATTGTCTCTTACAGTTAAAATGTTGACATCCAAATACTTAAGAGTACTTAATGCGTTCAAAAATATTTGGCGTATTTCTAATTGTTTTACGTGATACCAAAGTAAGATTTCTAAGAACGTTAATGATCCCTATTGAGATATCATAGACTAAGATAATCCCAGAGGACGAAATCTGTTAGATTTAGATCTGGTGGTCTTGGCGACAAAAGTTTTCTTCTTCGTCCTATTCATTTATTTGTGTATGCAGTGTTCAGGTATCCCTGGCCCGTTTGATTGAAATGCGCTGGGGCATCATTGTTCATAAACCATACATCGAGTCTGTCTTGAAGGGCTACGTCTTCCAAAAGTACAGAAAATTCTTTAAGTATTCGATATATATGATTCACCGTTTGCCCTCAAACGTAGAAGGAATGTTTCTATCAAATAATCGCTGACGATGCAAACCCATACGTTTATCAAAAAGTGGTATTGATGAAGAGCATCTCTTATAGCGTAAAGATTATTACATAAATTTCTAATTGCAAGAAAAGATAATTTCATCAGTAAATAGCACGTGAGACAAAAATATTTTCGCCATTGATATTAAGTAAGAAGCCATTGACAAAAATTCCCAAGTTTAAAAACCTCGTAGCAAAAGACGCCAAACACGTTGAATGTAACAGGCATACAACGGTTGCTTCTTCAAAATTTTTCAAACTCTTACATGATTAGTGACCAAGATTCATCAATTTCCCTCGGCATTGTTTAAAAATCTCGTAGCAAAAGACGCCAAACACGTTGAATGTAGCAAGTATACAACAGTTGCTTCTTCAAAATTTTTCTAATTGTTACATGACTGGTGAACATTCATTTATTTATTTTCCTCGTAATTGTTTGGATTTTGACCCTTCATTGCGAACTTCAGTCCAAATGTAGAGAAAGTAGCCACAGTCGAAAGACTTTTTCTTTAACCGTCAATCTTCAATGATGTAGCGAACGGCGTGCGGTTAAGATACATTTATTCATCATATAAACAGCTTTTAATGGATTTTCGTTGATTCAATCGTACACAAAATGCATATTGGCGAACTCATAAATTGTGTAATCATTCATGATGTAGTAGCCAATAATGATAGTAATACATGAACTAACAGTAATAACATGATGACTGTTTAATTACAGTTGTAATGGTACCAGATTTGGCATGTATTTATAGGAATATATTGCCCAAAGTGATCCAATCGTACTTTGAAACTTTTCGCAATTGTTAAGGAACAGGTTGTGCGAAGTGTGACTATTAAAAAACGAATTAATGTTATAACATTCTTTATTAGCTTTCATTTATAATTTCACCTTCAATATATTTTTCTCGCTCCATGAGAAGTTTGCATTGGCCTAAGTAGTAATATAAATATTTTTTGAAAGAATATTCATCGTTTAGTCCGGCCTTTTTGTAGCCAGACCTCGTATATTTGTTCCAATTTTTATCTTTTTAATAGAATTGATTTGCAAAACGAGATGTAAAAGGGATAAACAAAATAACTTGAATATACACAGGTAGTCCTAAACATGGATCATATACTTAGGCTGTCTTGTATACGAGGTTCATTCATTAAGTAAAAAACTCTTGCTTTAAATATAAAATGAGTAAGAAATGTGTTCAATTTATACTTTCACGATTAACAAAAAAAATTTCTGCAAGTCTGAATATAAATGTTATTTCAACTAAGGAATTTTTATTTCTAAATTGTGGAGGTCCAAGCATTCATATGAAAATATTTGGCCTAAAATAACTAAATTCTATGAAAACTGTCGCTTGAAAATGTATGGAATTGATACATTAGAGCAAATGATAAACTCCCATTATTTTATAATATTCTGAACTGTATTTTATTTAATTTGGCACTTGCTTTTTAATTTATTTGTTTTTTTTTTATATACATATGTACATTTATACACTGCTAATTGATATTAGTTCAGTTTGTGTTATTTTTTCTTTTTTTCTTTTTTTTTTCTCCTTTTTCCTTTTACTCTGCACCATAAATTAAAATTAAGTTACATGTATTACTGCCTTGTAAATGGCAATTCGCTGTTGGACAAATAAAGATTATTATTATTATTACAAAGTTTAATCACTTAAGGTTGATATATAACCCCTTTCCATATTAATTTTCGTATTCTATATATGTATACGTATTTTATAACTAAGTTGTCATCATCAGCAAAAAATTAAATAGTGTCGCACCTGGAAAACTACGGCAAAAGCCCGCATGCTCCGTACGACTGTCACCTTTTCGCATCAATGCGACACGCGCTTGCAGAGCAGGACTTCGCCAATTTCGAAAAAGTTAGGAAATGGCTTTGACAAAGGACAAACAGTTTTTTTGGGATGGCATCCATAAATTTCCTGAAGGATGGGCGAGGTGTGTAGAATCAAATGGCCAATACTTTCTATAAATAAATATTTCCATTTTCTTGAAAATTATCTGTTTTTTTAATGACTTTCCGGTACACCTGGTATAAATAAAACTTTTTTATGTGATATTTAAAAGAAAATTGGTATCGCTTAGTATACCTTTGTCTTTTCAAATTAAATATTTGTTCTTGAGTTTTAATTTTACTGGATACTCTACATTTCAAGCCGGCTCTTTCGAATTCAAATAGAGGACCTAATTATTCTATCCCTTTTTTTACACAATCCATTATATTATCCATTTCAGAAGACGTAAAATGATGTCCAATTATACGCGAATATAAAAAGAAACCAGACTACCAACTACACTTCTTTTCAAACGTCTACCGGACTTTTTTACAATATAAGAACGATCGGACCCACTATTATTAAATAAATACAAAATCGATGAGATAAAGCGCCCATCTAACAGTGGGAAAAAGGAAGAACGAGGATACCACCGGCTTCCACTAAATAACACATCTAATGCAAATAAGTGTCATTGAAGATAACAAAAGCCTTAGCGACGATGTAATCACACTGTCTTGATGTAACAATGAGACTTCCGGTGGTAAGACGAGAGACGTCAGGCTTTTGTGCGCAACTAACAACGTTACATACTACGTTCTCAGGATTTGTGTATGGCATTCGATATTCATCCTCTAGTAGACTACAGTTTAATGTGACCGTTGAAGTATTACACGTAAACACACCTGCGTTCTATTCCATATTCCGTTGTTGACAATGCTAGCTGCATAATATTCTTTTCAAGACGTATATTGACATAATTACACATTAAATTGTTTGTACAACTAGAAACGTCTAGGTATTTGTTATATTTTTAATAAATATATAATATTTTCAAATAATTATTACACAGTAATACTAATTTAAGAAGTTTGTTACTTTCACAGTCCTTAGAAATACGATTTTGCATTTATTTTTCGAATCATTTTAGTGCAAAATAAAATATTATGAACAATTTTGAACTTAAATGTTTAAATATACCAGCTGTATCAGAAAGTCATTACCGGTTTTTTTTGTAAAAAAACCGGTATACAATTTCCAAGGGAAAAATTTATTTATTCAAAGTATTGGCCACTTGATTCTACCCATCTTGCACATCTTTCAGGTAATTTATGGATGGCATCCCAAAAAAAAAGTTTGTCCTTTGAGCAAAATCATTCACCGAGACATTTTCTAACTTCTTCAAAATTGGCGAAGTGGTGTTCTGCAAGCGCGTGTCCCATTGATACGAAAAAGTGATAGTCTGACGGGGCAAGGCCTAGAAAGTACAACAGGTGCGATATTATGTCCCATCCAAGTGCTTTCAACGCTTCCTTGATCGGTTTTGTATGAGACTGCACGTTATCGTGTTGTAAAATCACTTTACGGTGTCTTTGAGCCCATTCTGGACGTTTTTCTATCAATGCATGGTTCAAATTGATTATTTGCTGTCGGTAGTGATCAGTATTAACTCTTTCACCAGGTTTCAACAATTCGTAATACACCACGCCAACTCTGGTCCCACCAAACACAGAGCATTGTCTTGCAACCAATACGATTTGGCTTTGGAGTCGATGGACCGGCTTCGTCAGATGATAACCATGATTTTTTGCACTTAGGGTTTAGAAATAGGACCATTTTTCATCACCCGTCACTATTCGATGCAGAAATGACTCCGATCATACCTTTGAACCAGCATTCCACATACAATTTTTCGATTTTCGATTTGCCTGTCATTCAACTGATGTATGGCACCCATTTTTTCATCTTTTGGATTTTTCTCTTTGCTCGTAATCGGTCGCTAATCGTTTCTTGGGTCACATTTAACGCTTCTGGCAATTGTTTTTGAGTTTGGGTTGAGTCTTCATTCAATAACTCTTTCAGTGTCACATCTTCAATTTTTTTCAGTCTACCAGAACGTTCTTTGTGGTTGAAGCATGCTTACCGTAAGTTTCTACCAGCAAACGATGATTTTCAACGGCTTTTTTCTTTTGATTAAATAGGAAAAGTAATGCGTGCCGCAAATGCACTTTTTCAGGCACGAAACTCGACATTTTCAAAGAGGTATAAATATCTATGACACTGTTACTGTATGGCTTTGTAGCTTGATATCAGTAGAATAAAATATCTGTGTCAAACCATAACATTGCATACTTAAGCCTAGCGACATCTGTTAGAAGAACCGGTAATGATTTTTCTTTGCAACTGGTAGTTAAAATACATTTTATAATACAATTAAAAAGGAGAAGCTTTATTAATTGATAAAAAGCACAAATGTGAAAACCATCAGAAAGGTATGTAAATGTTTATGGCGACGGTAGTTTACTAAATTTAAAGCTTTCTGTCTTGAAGTATTAATTTTATAATATTAACCCAAAATTGAAGGTTGATGAGACGAAATTAATAAAATCTACACATCGAGAAGACGGTAAATCAAATGTAAAAAACATTTAAATTATCTAGAAGCGAACATTATTTACATATACTATTAGCATCTGCAAGTGAAGCAGCTGCTATGCCTGTACATTATGCATATATACTCCCGCGAATTAAATATGGTAGGTATTCTATTTTAGAGAAATTGTAGTGAGGTAGAGCATTTAAAATGTGTCTAAGGGAAATGTACAAATGAGACCGCGAGGCTAATGTCGCCAATTTTAATACTGCACAGGGACCTTTGCAATTCGGCATTGTTAGAACTTTTATCCAAATAAGAAGCCAGTCCAGGGGTGATATTACGCGTTCAAGCCGGGGGGTTGACTTAACACATAACATAAACTATATATTCATACGAATATTATTATTTAGATGCTAAATATCTGTAATTATTTACTAAATTCATGCAAAATGATTATTTGATATTCTTAAAAAAGAAACTTACTTACGGAAGTGAAACATGGGTACTCACGAATAGCTTGAAGAGCAAAGTGCAAGCATTAGAAATGAAATACCTCAGAGGCAGTAAAGGGATAACATGGAAAGATAGGAAAAGAAACACAGACGTAAGAGAGGAGTTACATATAGGTTCTATAATGGAATATATTGAGGAAAAGCAACTGAGCTGGTGGGGCCATTTACAATGTATGGATCAAAAGAAACATGGGAAAAATTAATAGCTAAGGTCATACAGAGAAGAGGACAATCAATGTCTGTTGCGAGAGAGATAGCCAAGGATAGGTTGTTGTGGAGAGACTTTGTACATAATGTATATTGTAATGTTAACCCGTATACCGAAAGGTAGATGGGGGACCGATTATATACATATTAAAAAAGAAACTGAGAGACTTATTGTTAAATCAATTATATTTTGTCGTAATTTAGTAGATGGATTTACTTTATTTTGTTTTGCTGTTCATGCAATCTATGCTTACGCGTCAGGAATAAAGTATATGACTTTACAGGCGAAGTATGAATGTCATATGAGATGCAAAAAGTGGGCGTTCGTTCTGACAAATCGATATCGGCCACCCGCTTGGAAAGCGGTCTGTTTTCAAATGTTGTTGGATTGATTCTATATAACGATATCACGTAAATGATAAATAATTCCATCACATAACAGATATTAAGTTTCTTTATACTTAAATTTCCTTCTTTTATTAGCTTCCCAATAAAAGAAGCTTTAGTTATGAATAAACTTCTAGAATCCGCTATATGAAATACGTATGTGCCCATGTACATAGATAGACAAATACGAACCAGTGAAGCAGATATTTCTGTCAATTGTCGGTCGTCCAGAGCAATGTGTCTGCATATTATTGTGCTATTAGTTAGCATCGGTACTTCGCTTGGGGATGTTATTTGTTATATGTTTTATATAAATATATGCGTAAGGGAAAAATCAACCACTGCTTGACACGGTCATCAAGTATATCAGTGAATTTCCTGATTTATTTTATAATGGTTCTACGATAATGCGTAAAGTTTGGGATAAACCGCGTGTGTGACAAACACGACTGTAGAGAACATGTTAACAGTAGAAAGCATAGAAATAAAAAAATGATGTGCCACCAACGGCTCAATTCATGCCAGATTTACTTTTAATGATCACAACATGTGGTTTGCCGCTAAACTTGCTGAATAAAGAACAGTTAAATCCTTGTGGCATAAATAATTCCAACTGGAACTACTGTCTAGGTTAACGTTGTATAATTACCATCTCTACGCAAAGAAATTGAAAATAGAATTAAGGCTGTAGTAAAAGACAAACAACTGTGGTTATGCGTTGACGAGACGACAGATCGTAAAAAAAATCTGTTATTAATATAATAGTACTAGTACTAGAATCCCTTAAACCATTTCCAATTTTATTAGCTAGCAAAAGGTCAGAAATATATACAGTTGAAGCGATTCCAAGGATAATGATAGATACTCTACAAAAATTTGAACTTTTATCCTATCAACTGTTGATGTTGAATTTTCTTCTAAGTACGAATCCCTTGAAGATTTGCAGCTTTTAGTCTTCTTTTCACCGTAGTAACAAAAATTTTTCTTGCACATTCGCGATTCATTTCTGCGGCGATTTCGGGTGCTGTCAGTCTCCTATTTCGTTTACTCAATAATTTTATACGTGTGTTGATATCGCCGAATGATATCACTGAATAACCTTCTTGATGAAATGCAATAACTACAGAACGTTTTTCAAACTTGTTAGTTTTCCTCTTGGCATTTTAAGAAGTTCACATAAAATGTCTTATTAGTAATGCGCACGCTAGCAAGTTTATTTGAAAACTAATGCATATTTTGGTACACAAAACTCTTTGGGGTGAGGGCAGATAAATTTCACAAGTTTTTTGCTTACAATATTATCTCAAAAATAATCATATTTGTGGCGGTACGGATTATTCCAGAAATTACTACAGTGAGTCATTTGAAGGTGCCCTAATATATTTGCCTGCAATTGGTTATAAAACTTGTAAAGGACCCAAGGTAAATATATTACTTATATTTAAATTTAATTATATTATTTTTTAGAAGAGTTTACTAAATTTCATTAGATGTCCGAACTAATATGGACGGTAGTGTATATTTGTATATATGTGTACGTATTCAGTCCTCCTTTTTCTTCGTTTAGTTTAGATATTTTTCATAACGTTTGATGTTACAGTTTCTACACTTTCATTCAACATGAACAAAGGAAACAGAAATACTTACTTCCGGCTAATACTTTGCTCCCAATGTTTGGAGGTTTGTTTGCTGTGGGCAACTGAGCACAAACTTTCACTCCTTTGTATGTAGGTGGTTGTCGGCATTTAGTGTCTTTTTCCGTACAGATTTTAGATTCTATTTAATTTACAGAAAACAAAAGCGTCTCTGTTAAATAACAAAGCGATATGTTTGTCAATATTTCGCGGTTGGAAGAGTAAATACAAATAAGGAAATTTTGCGGTATTAAATAATTTTTTTCTGTTGTGCGTATTATGACTGACTCATACAGTACGTATAGAGCAGATATACGTACCTAAGAAAATATAACACAAGTCCGGTTTTAATAGTATTATTAAAAAATAAAAACAAAAACATATTAGTAAATTATCGTTAAAAGCTTTTTTACATGTGTAGTATATATTTATTTGCAATACTTTCCCAAAAGCCCCGCAAAGTGTGTCTAATACATATACATACATATATCCACGTACTGACTGTTAACTTTAAATCTTATTTGCTCGTACAAAAAGAATAATGAGTTACAATTTTCTTTTTTGTTCCTTCAATGCAAGAATAATTTGTAGGACACCTTCAATACCGATAACATGTGCTCAAAAGTGATTGTATGGCATAAAAGTGAAATTTACTTTCGCGTACGGAAAAAAGAAAACAAAGCGATACTGTAACTTGTCTGAAAGTAATGATAAGATAAAGGAATTGTTTCAAGGCAATAAAAACTCGTCGAAAATTTGACCCGATTTCGGAGCATGTGTAATCGGTACGTGAAGCAAGTGGGAGGAGAACACAAGGCCGTCATAAATTATTCTATTAATATTTTCTCAACACAGGCGAATATAGATATTACATATGGAATAGATTACATGCGAATACCATAGATGTTTGGATGGCCGAAATCCTTTCACATTTTAAATGTGGACTGAAAAGTTAATATAAATTCCTGTGTACTATTGCATGACAATTTTTTTGTGAGCAAATGTGTATGTTCTGTTTAATTCGCTTGTTTTATATAATCCGCCGACGAGAAAATTATTAAATTCAAATTATTAACTTGGAAATCGTGTGTATTTACATTTCACGTAGACGTGTATTAATAACTACTAGAAAACATACATACTACACCAATTAATCATACTATAATTGATTCAAACTTAAGTCAAATACACTACCGGCCATAAATTAGGAATTACTATAGGTAAAATACAAAAAAAATGTATTTTACCCTTTTGGTAAAACAATATATTGGGTTGGCAAGTAAGTACTTTCGGTTTTGTAGTATAAAATAAAACACTTTTTTTTTAAACAAAGAATAGTTTTTAATCAATTATATATTTTCCATTTTGCTCAATAACCTTTTGCCATTTTTCTTTCAGCTGCATGATTCCGCGCTCATAAAATTTCTGGTCCTTATCAGCAAAAACTTCAACCAGGTGCGAGTGAAGGTCATCGTCATTTGTGAAAGTTTTACCATTCAAAGAATTCTGCAAACTTCGAAATAAATGGTAATCAGATGGTGCTAGATCAGGGCTGTATGGGGGATGTGGCATCACCTCCCAGCCAAGCTCCAATAGTTTCCCACGAGTTGCCAAAGATGTGTGAGGCCTTGCATTATCTTGGTGGAAAACTACACCTTTCCGATTTGACAATTCTGGCCGTTTTTCTTTGATTGCTTCATCCAGTTTTATTAATTGTTGACAGTAAACATCAGAATTGATCGTTTGGTTCCTTGGAAGCAGCTCAAAAAACACAACACCTTTGTAATCCCACCAAACTGATAGCATGATCTTTTTTGGATACAATTCAGCTTTCGATGTGGTTTGAGCTGGTTTATCGTGTTTGCTCCATGATCGTTTTCGAACTATGTTACTGTAAAGGACCCATTTTTCATCACCAGTGATAATTCTTTTTAAGAAAGGGTCGGTTTCATTTCGTCTAAGGTGCATATCGCAAAAGTTGATTCTTTGTGTTAAATGAATTTCTTTCAATTCGTGAGGTACCCAAATATCAAGCTTCTTAACTAGCCCAAAACATTTTAAATGTTTTTCAATTGTTGTGTGCGATACATGTAGCCTCTCCGGAACCTCTCGAACAGTTATATGACGATCCTCTTCAATTATGACTTTGATTTGGTCATCATCAACTTCAGTAGGCCGACCAGAACGTTGCTCATCTTTGAGGGAAAAATCTCCAGAACGGAATTTTTTATACCAATTCTGACACGTGCGCTCTGTTAAGCAATTAGCACCATAAACTTCACATATCTTTTTGTGAGCCGCAGCAGCTTTCTTTCCTTTACGGAAATAAAATAGTAAAATATGTCGAAAATGTTCGTTTCTGCACTCCATTTAAAATTAACCCACAACTAATAGCTTTAATAAAAATCACGCACTACTTGCTTCTGAAGTTACGTCAATGTGACTAGTATCACGCGACAAACGGTAAAGTACAGCACTAACATACGTTATACAAAAAATAAAGCAACGCTCTCTATCAGTAAAAACCGAAAGTACTTAGTTGCCAACCCAATACATATATACGAATAAGAATGTAATTACCATAAAAATAAACTATATATCCTTATAAAACAAAATAATATCATTAGTTCTATGATGAAAAATTGTCACTTTTTATTTTAAGCGACTTTCGTCAAAATATCCCCCTTTACACTTAACTACTTCTCTACAAATTTTAGGTAGTCTCAACACAAGTTTTTGAAGAGTTTCAACTGGAATATTATTCCAAGCATTTGAAAGGTGTTCCCACAGCTGTTGCTGCGATTTTGGACAGTGTTCTCTCACTTTTCTGTCTAGCTCATCCCATAGTAACTCGATAGGATTCATATCGGGCGATTGTGCGGGCCAAACCCTATTTACAAGAAGCCCTTCTTCCTCCTTTTGTTTCACATAGTCCTTGCAAAGTTTAGCGTTTGGGGTCATTATCTTGTTGGCAATAAAAACCCTCTCCTATCAATTTAATTCCGGACGGAATTGCGTGTTTCATTTTCAAATATCCCTCTTTTCTTAAAATTCCATCAATTCTATGCAAATCTCCACCACCATTAAAATAAAATGATCCCCAAACAAGAACTGAACTTCCACCGTGTTTAACTGTTAGCAAAACACATTCTGGTATCGTCCTTTCGCCAACTCGTTTACGAACAAAAACGCGCCGAAACTTCCAAGCACTTGAAACTTGGATTCGTCCGTCCACAGAAGCCGCTCTCACATTTCCACATCCTAACGTTGGTCCTTGGTCCATTGTAATCGTTTTTAACGATTTTGTGATCATAGCAATGGTTTACGAACAGCAAATCGTCCTTTTAGTCCCGCCTTTCATAAATATTTTTTAACGGTAGCCAGCGACGTCGGATTTTCACGATTTTTATTTAATTCTGCGCGAAGCTGTGGAGCTATTCATCATCTAATCAATTTAGATAACAGTTCCAGGAGAAAATCTTCTTGTCTAGTGTTCATCATTGGTCTTCCGACACGTTTTTTTGGCTGCATTGCACCCGTTATGTATCTTTTCACTGTACCTTGCACTACATATGTTAATTTCAATTTTTACACCATTGTCCACACTGACAATTTTTTTTTGTGTAATATTATTATAGCACTACGAATTTCTGCACTCAATTCCTTTCTTTTTGGCATTTTGTATGTCTGTTCACGAGTACTTGTATTACAACTTACTCGTACAGATTTTAGACGAATACTAAATCTTTCTTAGATTGCAACATTCTGTGTAGTACCACAAATTCCTATATATTATTTCTTAGAACCATTATAATCTTATACACTGTAATGAATACAGGTCATAAAAGGATTAAAGGAAATTATAATATTTTACACTAACAAATATGATTATATAATTTACATAATGATCCGGATGAACTTCCCAGAAACGGCCTCACATATTATTTCTATTGTCCCTACCGAAACCTTGGTATAAAGACAGTTATTCTATCGATCGTATGTGATTCCTCATTTATGGCCGGTAGTGTATATGATATCGAATTCAAGGGAGTTGTGTTTTCATAGATATATTTTAATTCATTGTGCACCAACTCTTGTTGGTCATACTGTGCTTCGGTACTCCCCCTATAAATATACAAAAAATACGAGGAGCAATTAAATGTACATAATTGCAAATGCAAAATTAACTAGGATGCTTACGTAAGTTTTTTTCTCAAGGCTTTGTTGTGAATACGAGTAGCTGCTTTTACAAACTCTATTATCTTCATCGGGATTTATAGTTTCTAGATGTTTTAAGATATATTTGCGTTACGAGTTTGTTTGTAAATCAATAAATATTGCGTGTGTTCTATGATTATGTTCATAAGTATTTATTTAATTTTATTGAAAATATCTGGTCGTTGACCGATCTACTACTCTTTATTTTTAACCACTGTCTTAAATTAACTTATTTGTAATGTTATATCCTTCGCTTCTGTTGGCTGTAATTCTTTTTCTTTGATGTTGCTATATTTTTATCATACTTTTTTTAACACAGCTTGTCAGCGAATTACCTTAATTTTTTTTAAATTTTCAATTTATTTCCAAATCCTTAGCATCTAAGGTTTTCTGTTGTGTTCTGACATCTCGAATTCCTTGCTCTCTCTTTTTACTTTTACACACATTGTTTTCTTTACTATTTTTTTTGACTTCGTTTCAAGAAGGGAAAGAAAAAAGTTTGCCTACCTATGCCATGTTGCATTATGACTTAAGTATGTATTACCAAGGCTGTACTTCAGAGATTTTGGTGTTCAACGTTACGATATAGCTAAGTGCAAGATGGACGGAATTTATAAAATGTACAGCTACGTGGGTTGTCTTTGCACACAAAACAGTAGATAGCTTTTAAAGACTTTATTTTTTGAAATATACTCCACGAAGATTAATGCACTTTTGCATGCGCTTGAACCAACTCTAGAAGCAGTTGTTACACTCGCTTGTTGGTACAGTCAAAATTGTGTTTTTGAAAACATCGACTGCTCCTTTTAATAACTAGAACCTTTGACCACGCAGTCCGTTCTTGATTTTCGGAAAGGTAAAGAAATCTTTGGGACTTAGGAGGATGGTCCCACAAGTCGACGTTTTGTTGCGTTAAAAATTCAATTGTCTTACGTGCTGTGTGTGAAGGATGATACGTTGTTCGGGGTTAGCTTTTCGAAGCTCGGCGATGACTTGTGGCAAAAAAATGGTTGTATACCAATCGGCAATAACAGTTCTTTGATCGTGTAGAGGAATTGTTGCTACATGACTTGCTTTCGAGACAAATGTCGTGACCATCTTTTTGGAAACACTTCGAGAACGGATGATTTTTGTCGGCTTTTCTTCAGCCTGAAACATCCATTATTTTTTGGCTCGTATGAGTAAATAGAAGATTCATCACTACTAACGATGTTGTATACGTTTTTTGAGTTTCCGGCGTTGAAGTGATCTAGAGTTTTTTGACATTAAATCACTTTTCTGTTCTTCGGTCAACAGATGCGGTATCCAACGGAAAACTAATTTTTTTACACGCTATTCTTTATGCAAAATTTTTTGAATTGAGGTCTTTGAAATCCCCAATAATCCTTCAATCTGGCGATATGTCACATGCTGATCTTCGTTGATGATTTTGCGCACAGCATCGACGCTTTCCTGAGTGACTGCCGTTTTTGTGAACCTGCTCTTGGATCGTCACTAAAACTAATCCATCCACAATTTGGTACGTAGACTTCCGCGGTCGTGGTCCATGCTATCTGCTTCTGGGTTTCCGGGCTGGAACCGCGTCACTAGTATATCTGCCGACGTTTCGTACCCATTTGTATGGGACATCTTCAGGGCTGAACTACTGCACTGAAACTGGTGTAAGTCGATGGGGGACGTGTTTATATATGGATAATGGGTCATGGGTCAATGGAGCGTTACGGTTACGGTTGGGTCGATTAGAGATGCAGGATTGCCAAGCGTTATGTAGGGGGTAGCCATCATCGCGGTTAAGATTATTGGGGTGCTTAAAGATCTCTATAGTTTCACGGATTTTGCGACCATAGAAGTGGTTAGTGCGGGATAGGATCTTGGTTGAATTAAACTGAATATGGTGCCCGGTTTCCAGTCTATGCTCGGCAAGTGCAGAACCGGCTATGCGCAGCAACCTAGTACAACGCTCATGTTCAGAAACACGAGTGCCGACAGACCGCTTTGTTTCACCAATATATGCCCTGCCGCATGAACAAGGAATCCTGTACACACCAGCTGATTCTAAAGAAACATGGTCTTTTACGGAAAAAGGGTCAGATAATTTGGAATGGGGTTTGAAGATGGTTTTGATGTTGTTTTTGAGAAGAACCCTACTGATGCGGTCAGTAACACCTTGTATATAGGGTAGGTGGGCTTTAGAGAGGGGGGGAGATGATGTAAGCTGTGTATTAAGTTGTGAGATTTTGGGATTAAGATGTCGATCTATGGTTCGCTGAATATTATGGTTAGAGAAATTATTATTTATAAGAGCTTTGGTAACGTGACTTAATTCACAACACGATTCCATAAATTTCACCATGGAGATTGAATCTGAAGGTTCCCTTCCCTTCCTCGACGTCTTGGTAACTCGTCATCTGGATGGTTCACTAGGACATTCAGTGTACCGCAAACCCACACACACTGATCGGTATCTCAATGCCCTCTCCCATCATCATCCTGCCCAGAAACAGGGCGTTATCAATTCCTTAGTCCAAAGAGCTGTGAACATATCTGACCAGCATTCTATATCCCAGGAATTAAGTCACGTTACCAAAGCTCTTATAAATAATAATTTCTCTAACCATAATATTCAGCGAACCATAGATCGACATCTTAATCCCAAAATCTCACAACTTAATACACAGCTTACATCATCTCCCCCCTCTCTAAAGCCCACCTACCCTATATACAAGGTGTTACTGACCGCATCAGTAGGGTTCTTCTCAAAAACAACATCAAAACCATCTTCAAACCCCATTCCAAATTATCTGACCCTTTTTCCGTAAAAGACCATGTTTCTTTAGAATCAGCTGGTGTGTACAGGATTCCTTGTTCATGCGGCAGGGCATATATTGGTGAAACAAAGCGGTCTGTCGGCACTCGTGTTTCTGAACATGAGCGTTGTACTAGGTTGCTGCGCATAGCCGGTTCTGCACTTGCCGAGCATAGACTGGAAACCGGGCACCATATTCAGTTTAATTCAACCAAGATCCTATCCCGCACTAACCACTTCTATGGTCGCAAAATCCGTGAAACTATAGAGATCTTTAAGCACCCCAATAATCTTAACCGCGATGATGGCTACCCCCTACATAACGCTTGGCAATCCTGCATCTCTAATCGACCCAACCGTAACCGTAACGCTCCATTGACCCATGACCCATTATCCATATATAAACACGTCCCCCATCGACTTACACCAGTTTCAGTGCAGTAGTTCAGCCCTGAAGATGTCCCATACAAATGGGTACGAAACGTCGGCAGATATACTAGTGACGCGGTTCCAGCCCGGAAACCCAGAAGCAGATAGCATAATCCATCCACGTTTAAATTCACCATACTAACGGAAAATTGTTGACTGACGTGGTGCTTCATTGCCGAAAATAGAAACAAACTCGGCGAAGCATTCTTGTTGAGATAATTGTCTTCGAAACTTATAAATTAATTATTATTAATTTCATTTTTCATCTACCTTGTCAACTTTGACAGTTTGTTGTAACTATAATACTACACGTATCGCACTAAAACTTTCGATTTAGGTTAACTAAAAATGGAGGTTAATTTTTAGTACTGGCGTTTGAGTAGTGGCGCCCTCTATGTCCCTCTATGCAGAACTTAAAAGACAGCCCACGTATTACCAAGGACTGTACTTCAGAGATCTTGGTATTTAACATTACTATATGACTAAGCGCAAGATGAATGGCATTTATAAAATGTACAGTTAGCAACATAATTATTAGACGCTCTAAAAATTTCTCAGCATTACATACAGTATTAATACAATAACGGTCCTTATCAGGGTACGGAAGGGATTGAAAGAAGGGTGATCAATCGGGGAAATCTCCCAAATGAACCTGGTACTTCCTAGAAGTACAGAAGGGATTGAGAAAAGAATGATCGGGGAAATTTCCTAAATGAAAAACTTGTTAAAGACACTATCTTAAAATATTGCTCTTTTACATTTAGTACTCATTTGTACTATGACCTGAATTTGTCGTATTTTAAAATTCCTATCTCGAAATTATTCATTATTAACTCGGGTATTTAAAAGTGCTCTTTTTATCTACGTTTGTATGTAGTGACATGCAGTTTGAACTCTCGCAAATGATAACATTGCATGCAGAAGGATTTTTCGCAGGTAGCAGTCGGCAAAAAATTAAATGCTCTTGGAGTGCTGTACAAACAACAATAAAATGCCACGGCGAAATAAGGTATATATTATCAAGACCGGAAAGAGGTTTGAAATGAAAAACACTCATTAAAAAAGTTGTTGGTTACCGCTATAATTATTAAAGTAATAATAATAGTTCTTTATTACCCGACAGAGTTAAACTCCAGTTAGAGGATAAATATTTAACATTAATACATGTTAACATAAGTATGTAAAGTTGCTGAATAATCTCATATCTCCCTCTCTCGACCAATACATAAATGTATTGACCGACAAAGCAAGAACGCTTCTATCTTACAGATCGGAGACTATGTTTCCAGTGTATAATAGACAGAAACTTACATCTAGGCTTTATGCCAAATAAAGAATGTTAAAAGGAATCATTCTATTATTAATAACACCCTATCAACTACATATGTTTCATCGAATTCACGAATCGTCAGGTTGATTTGTGTTATTAATGAACGATTCCTTCAGAGAGTATATCATATCTTTCGATACAGAAAATAATGAATAATCTCATATCTCCCTCTCTCGACCAATACATAAATGTATTGACCGACAAAGCAAGAACGCTTCTATCTTACAGATCGGAGACTATGTTTCCAGTGTATAATAGACAGAAACTTACATCTAGGCTTTATGCCAAATAAAGAATGTTAAAAGGAATCATTCTATTATTAATAACACCCTATTCGATGAAACATATGTAGTTGATAGGGTGTTATTAATTATAGAATGATTCCTTTTAACATTCTTTATTTGGCATAAAGCCTAGATGTAAGTTTCTGTCTATTATACACTGGAAACATAGTCTCCGATCTGTAAGATAGAAGCGTTCTTGCTTTGTCGGTCAATACATTTATGTATTGGTCGAGAGAGGGAGATATGAGATTATTCATTATTTTCTGTATCGAAAGATATGATATACTCTCTGAAGGAATCGTTCATTAATAACACAAATCAACCTGACGATTCGTGAATTCGATGAAACATATGTAGTTGATAGGGTGTTATTAATAATAGAATGATTCCTTTTAACATTCTTTATTTGGCATAAAGCCTAGATGTAAGTTTCTGTCTATTATACACTGGAAACATAGTCTCCGATCTGTAAGATAGAAGCGTTCTTGCTTTGTCGGTCAATACATTTATGTATTGGTCGAGAGAGGGAGATATGAGATTATTCATTATTTTCTGTATCGAAAGATATGATATACTCTCTGAAGGAATCGTTCATTAATAACACAAATCAACCTGACGATTCGTGAATTCGATGAAACATATGTAGTTGATAGGGTGTTATTAATAATAGAATGATTCCTTTTAACATTCTTTATTTGGCATAAAGCCTAGATGTAAGTTTCTGTCTATTATACACTGGAAACATAGTCTCCGATCTGTAAGATAGAAGCGTTCTTGCTTTGTCGGTCAATACATTTATGTATTGGTCGAGAGAGGGAGATATGAGATTATTCATTATTTTCTGTATCGAAAGATATGATATACTCTCTGAAGGAATCGTTCATTAATAACACAAATCAACCTGACGATTCGTGAATTCGATGAAACATATGTAGTTGATAGGGTGTTATTAATAATAGAATGATTCCTTTTAACATTCTTTATTTGGCATAAAGCCTAGATGTAAGTTTCTGTCTATTATACACTGGAAACATAGTCTCCGATCTGTAAGATAGAAGCGTTCTTGCTTTGTCGGTCAATACATTTATGTATTGGTCGAGAGAGGGAGATATGAGATTATTCATTATTTTCTGTATCGAAAGATATGATATACTCTCTGAAGGAATCGTTCATTAATAACACAAATCAACCTGACGATTCGTGAATTCGATGAAACATATGTAGTTGATAGGGTGTTATTAATAATAGAATGATTCCTTTTAACATTCTTTATTTGGCATAAAGCCTAGATGTAAGTTTCTGTCTATTATACACTGGAAACATAGTCTCCGATCTGTAAGATAGAAGCGTTCTTGCTTTGTCGGTCAATACATTTATGTATTGGTCGAGAGAGGGAGATATGAGATTATTCATTATTTTCTGTATCGAAAGATATGATATACTCTCTGAAGGAATCGTTCATTAATAACACAAATCAACCTGACGATTCGTGAATTCGATGAAACATATGTAGTTGATAGGGTGTTATTAATAATAGAATGATTCCTTTTAACATTCTATGTAAAGTTGCTCTTTACCTTAGATGACATACGCACTGATAGTATACTAAGTAATCCAAAAATAAGGAAAAGTTAAAAGAAAAGTTATAACCAAAACAATACCACAGTTTCTGAAAGAGAATGATGGTATGAGAGACCATATGACGCCATTTTCTAACTTCTTCGAAATTGGCGAAGTGCTACTCTACAAGCGCGTGTCCTACTGATGCGAAAAGGTGATAGTCGGACGGGGCAAGGTCTGGAGAGTAGGGCGGGTGCAATATTTTGTCCCATCCAAGTATTTTCGACCCTTGATCGGTTTTGCTGTATGAGACGGCGCGTTATCGTGCTATAAAATCACTTTACCGTGTCTTCGGGCCCATTCTGGACGTTTTTCCATCAATGCATGGTTCAAATTGATAATTTTTGTCAATAGCAGTCAGTGTTAACTATTTCACCAGGTTTCAACAGTTCGTAATAAACCACGCCATTCTGGTCCCACCAAACACAGAGCATTGTCTTCCGACCAAAACGGTTTGGCCTTGGAGTCGATGGACCTGCTTCGCCAGGTGATAACCATAATTTTTTGCGCTAAAGATTTTCGAAATAAATTCTTTTTTCATCACCCGTCACTACTCAGTGCAAAAATGACTGCCGATCATATCCTTGAAGCAGCATTTTACAGACGATTTTTCGATTTTCCAATTCATTCAATTGATGTGGTTTTTTCCATTGCCCGTAATCATTTCTTGGGCCACATTTAACGCTTCTGCCAATTGTTTTTGAGTTTGGGTAGGGTCTTCATCCAATAACTCCTGCAGTTTCGCAACTTCAAACTTTTTTGGTCCACAAGAACGTTCTTTGTTTTGCATATCGAAATCACCACTTTTGAATTGACGAAACCCCCGCCTCAGGTGTTTTTATTGTTGGAACATGCTCACCGTAAGTTTCTGCCATCAAACGATGACTTGCAGCGGTGTTTTTCTCTTGATTAAATAAAGAAAGTAATGCGTGCCGCAAATTCACTTTTTCAGGCACAAAACTCGACATTTTCAAAGAGGAATAAATCTATGACAGTGTTACTTTCGCAAAATATAACGTGTATGGCTTCGAAGCTTGATGCCAGTAGAATAAAATAACATATGTTTCAAATCATAACATTGCATACTTAAGCCTAGCGACATCTGTTAGAAAAACCGGTAATGACTTTCCGGTACACCTGGTATATATCCAGTTTTCTTGCTTGATTCTTCGTCTGCTTGCTTAGATATTTTCACAAAATCTTTGATCTAACGTTTAGAACCAAAACATCAGTGTATGTGTACTTAATTTAAATATACTCCTGTAATGAATTGGCATTTTTGCGTCCAAAATGAAAATAGAACTATATTGAATATATTGAATTGAACTATATTATTACCGTAATATTCAATTTTATATTATAGCAAGACCTTAAGCTTGCTGAGTTCGTCGTTCTAAAATTTTTACATTTCATAATTACCAGTCTAAAAACAATATTGGAAAGCTATTAAATGAGAAAAAAATATATGGATTTTTCGTGTTCTTGTTTTATATTTTAATTTCTTTTTAGCATTCCTTTGCGAACGATAAATAATATTAAATCCCCAGTTAAATAGTATAGGCCGATAAAATAAAAATCGTAAATCAGATTTTCCGCCAGCTGTCTGAAAAAATTACGTAATGTATTAACTTTTAAACTATTGCATTAGAAAAAAAACAAGAAGTAGAGGAAACTAACTTGTCTTAAAGAATTCTGTGAGGGCCGTAGCTCTTGAAGAGAACGAGACACCTGGTGGCACGATCGTACGGAACCCCTTATGGTTGATACTTAATTTTTTGCCATCCTTCAGATGATTCAAGTTGAACATCGCATCCAAACTGCTGAGTGTTAGTTTAATGTGCGCGGCGCAGATCAATATGAGCGAGCAACAGACATTCCCCTTACGGTTCTGATCCCCTGGCCGACTAGATGTTTTGTGTGAGTGTGTGTGTGTGTGTGTGTTAGGGGCGGCGGAGGGGAAAGAAGGGCCACGAAGAAGAAGGGTGCGGGTGACGCGCACACCAACCACTTTCCTCCAGGTGGGGCGGGACCCCGTTCTGCGAGTCATTACCTCCGCCGAAAGTGTCTGCCTGTCAATCGAGACGTTTTATAACGGATAATGAAATGTTACAAGTAATCACGACGTCTGACCTCGGTGTTTTTTCTTTCTCCTCTACCCTACCCTATCATACACTAGTCGTTGCCCGTCTCCTCCCACTCTCACCCGTTCTTTCTGTCTTTCTTCTGTTCCGTTGGAACACTACTGAACTAAAATTTTGATTGAGAAAGGACAGCGATAGCGACAATCTGGATACATGGTCTTGCGTAAAATTACCGAAAAACGCAAGTGGTTGACTAGTTCTAGTGATGGGCGAGACGTAGAATAAGCTACATTTCAAAATAATGTTCTTGTGCGGTGTGAAGTCATATATATATATATATATATATATATATATAGCGTTATAAGAAATAAAAACACAAATTAAGTTAAAAAATAGAGATTGAATAAATGATATTTTTAATAACGATTTAATTATACAAATGAGTTTTTTAATTTAATTTGTTAATGATGAAATATTAAATACCGAAATTGAGAACTTTTTATTCTTCGTGTGTGTAGAAATAGGCGTGAGATCATCTATACTCCAATTTTTTTCAGATTATCGCCTCTACCTCAAACTTCTCTTTAGCTCTCTTATCTATTGTAATTCTTTTAAACACTGTCAATTGTACTTACGACCAAAGATGCCAGTATCTTTGTCGTAAGTTTAATATGAAACCTCCAACGAGGAAGAGCATTTATAAATAGACAGATCTTTATTGTCATGTTGATAGATACAAACAATTGTCGAAGAAAAATTATAAATAATAAAATATATATAAGTATGCACGTGGATGTCTTTTAAGTTTTGCATAGTGGAACATAGAGGGCGCCACTAATCAAATATCGGTACTAAAAATTAACCTCCATCTTTAGTTGATCTAAATCCAAAGTTTCAGTGCGATACGTGTAGTGTTGTAGCTACAACGACCTGTCGAACCATTTTCGCGGAATAATTTTTTATAATTTTCGAAGATAATTATCCCAATCAGAATGTCTCGCTGAGTTGGTTTCTGTTTTCGGCAATGAAGCACCACATCAGTCAGCAATTTCTCGATGGTATGGAGAATTCGAAAGCAGGTCATGTAGCAAACAATTCCTCTACAAGAACAAACTACAATTATTACAGCCGATTAGTATACAACCATTTGTTTGCTGCGAGTCATCGCTGAGCTTTGAATAAAACCAACTCCGAACGACGAATCATCCTCCATCGAGACAATGCAAGGTCGTACACAGCACGCAAGACAGTTGAATTTTTAACGCAACAAAACGTCGAATTATTGAACCATCCTCTGTATAGTCCGGACCTAAGTATCAACGATTTCTTTAGGTTTCCGAAAATCAAAAGTGGACTGCGTGGTCAAAGGTTCCAATCGTCAGAAGCAGCAGTTCATGCTTTTAAAAACGGCATTTTGACTGTACCAACAAACGAGCGGAACAACTGCTTTCAGAGCTGGTTCGAGCACAAGTCTATTAATTTTCGTGGAAAATACTTCGAAAAACAATGAAGTCTTTAAAAGCTATCTACTGTTTTATTCCAGTTTTATAAGCAAAACCAACGTATAAACAATATATCACAAACAGAATATATGGGTAGAAACAATCATTTAATATAATTCAGATTGAAGATGATAAATGAAGAATTCTTTCAGTGCTTTTTTGGTTTTTATTGTGAAAGGTAAGTGATTATAAAAGTTTGATGCCACAAAAGTGCATCTTTGTTTGTTATTACAATTAGGTGTTTTTAAAATTGACAGTTTATTTCTATATCGTATGCAATAGGTGTGTTCTTCGCCATTTTTTTTATATTATCGCTATATATACTTTAGGACTGTGTATATACAAAAGGGCAAGTAAGTATTTTTAGTTGGAATAAATAAAAATGGATTACAGATATTTCTTTTTTGAACACAATAAGTGGAGTAACATATCTTGAATGCTGCAAAATTGGCCTGGATTTTTACATTTTGCGGCAGGATAGAGCTCCACCTGTAGAAACCTGAATGTTCGACGTTTCCTGAATGAATCTATCTCAATAATGGATAGGTCATATGGGGAGTAAAAATTTCAGCACTTCAGTTCTAGCTACAAAAGTCTCCTGATCGCACACCTTGCGACTATTTTCTGTGTGGATTCGTGAAAGATGTAATTTACGCACCATCTAATCCCACAAATTTGAATGATCTAAGAAACAGTATCACAGCTGCGATGAACTGAGTGACGCGGTGAATTCATCGAGTGTGGGATGAATTCAACTAACCTCTAGATGTTATCCGTACAGCCGAAGGGAGCCATACTGAACATCTATAAACTTTAAAGTATACATAATCAAATGTAATTTATGTAATTCAAATACAACATAGTTCAGAAAATATTGTGCATTGAAATCATGTCCCACCTATTTAAATCACCTTGTAAAATTTTATTATATAAACCCATATACAATTTAGCCTTAAATGATTGTGTTCGTCCTATTAGTCATACAGAGTCGTAACCACGTAGTGTCTGATGACCATAAAAGCTGCTAGCCTCCAAAAATCCTTTTTGGGATTATTAAACAATTGATTTATGCTTGCTATATCCATAGAATTTATAGGTTTATAGGTTTCCCTTAGAGTAAATTTTATTAATTTATTTTCTCAATGAAGATAGAGGGTATCTTTTGATATAATTCGGTAAACTCTGAAAACGTTTTTACTTTTAAAAGACCTGTACAGGACTAATTTTTAATATTAATCGCCGTATCCATAAGGATACTTTTGGGAACTTTTAACATAATTACATTTCTAGCTATTTACAGCATAGAATGAGCAGCTGTACCCTGCGCGCGTTACTACCCCACCAACTAAAATAAATTTGAAGGAAAGATATTACACAAATATTCAATTCATTTTGAGTCGTTTTATTGATTTTGTTCATTTTGAAAAAAATGTGGCATTGCAGCGTTTCGTTTCAATTCGATATCTATTGAAGTGCTGTGGGATACACAATATTTCTTGTTTTTCCATCTGGTGCGTAAACGAATAAATCAGAAGGTTTTCCGACGCGTGAGCAGGCCACATAGAGCTGTCCATGTGAGAAGCGTGGATTCTCCAAATTTAATCCACACACTTGCAACGATTGTCCTTGTGCTTTGTGGATAGTCATTGCGAAAGCGAGTCGTGCCGGGAACTGCAAACGTTTGAATTCGAATGGCATATCTGTTGGGATCATTGGGATACGTGGCAATAGTACGTCTTCACCTTTGAATTTTCCAGTCAAAATTGTTGCCTCGATAACATTGTTCATCATTTTCTTGACTGAGAATCTGGTTCCGTTGCAAAGTCGTGGTGAATTTATGTTTCGAAGAAGAATGATGGGTACGCCAAGAACGTGCGGTGGCATGCCTCGCAAATCAAGCGAATTCAAGAATTCAGTTGGATAGTTGACAACTTCGTCTTGATTCACCACAGTGTCGATGGACTTATATGTTGTCGTTTCGACGGGTATTCCATTCTGAATGGTGAAGTTGATAGTATTGACATCGATGTTTTTGGCCGCTAATATAGCACGCGTACTGAGCCACTGATGATTTTCGTAGTTCTGTGCAATGTTTGGGAAAACTTTTTGCACCAATTCGTCTATGCTTTCTGTGATCTTACAAAAATTTGCTGGCAAGGTGATATATTGCGTAGATTCATCAATTTGCATCCGCCCATTTCATACCCATTAATTGTTTTGCAAAATTTCCAGCCGATGTATCCCGTTGTAGTTGTACACACAAGTTGGTATTCAAAGTCAATTTCTGTAAATGACGCCATAAAACTGATGATTCGAGACATGCTTAAGTTCATCAGTGGGGTGAGCCGGACATGAATTACACAATTTATGTAATTCGTTCGCTGTTTTCGTTTCAATTCAAATCAGCATGAACTGTCACGGCAATATATGAAATTCATTGGAATGGCAGTGGCGCCATCTGTCGAAAATTGGTCGTACCAACTTAGAAACCTTCGTGGGCTCATGCACAACAACTTTGCTAAAGATCATCACATGATCAAATGCATAGTTTACGATTCTATAAAGGACATACAGACAAACATTCATTTTTTATATACATACATAGAAGGTATTGGTTTTTTTAGGGAGGTCACAGATCTTAAATTGCGCTAATAACCCATGGCGATACCCTTCGTTTTTAATTAATAAAATAATCAAAGATATAATAAAAAATGGAATCTATTGAAACTTAAATGCATTTAAATATGCACTGAAAACTATACATAAGAAAGCATCCTTTTAAAAATAGAGTAAATAAATAATCCAAGTGGGTCAAGTTAAAAGAAAAGCAAAATATTTTTAACAATTGGCAATTTTAACTAAAACAAATTTTGTTTGTTCAATTTTTTTTATGAAAGTGTATATAAATAGCTTTTGGAACAGAATAAAAAGGCTAACTACATCCTTTCGTATTCAATTACTTTAGGTAACTTTTTCTAATTTTATCACGACCGATATAAGCTTCCAAACTAGCAAAAATATATAAAAGTAAAATCTCTCTCAAAACGATCGTTTTCTATTTTTGGAACCGGCGCAAACGCTTTGATTTCGTAACGAAATATTCTTTTAAATGGACATCCTCCTATTCGAACGCGTACGGAATATTTATCAAATGTCATTCTAAGAATTGAATATTTAAATTTTTAAACGATTGATTAACTGTTATTAGTGTAAAGTTTACAAATATTAGTACAGTGTCTACAAAATTTATTTGTGGTCCGACTTAACACAGAGGAAATTTAAAGTTTATAGATTTTAAATTGTTAGTACAACTTCGGAGTCAGTAACAAGAGTTTTTAAAGTTCTGTCAAAATCGATGAGAATTTTATGGAATTAAGAGGACATTCTATACGCGCAGCTGGGTCATAATTAAGAAATAGGATATAAAGATATATTGAGCATAAGAATATTGTTACTTCGATCAAGTTTATATTACAACTTTAGGGTAGATTTTATTTCTTTTCATACTCGAAAATTTGGGTTTTAATAATTAAATTAAGGGTGCGTAATGAGGATATAATTATACTGTAATTGAGGATATAAAACGAAAATTATCAACTACTTCTTGAATTCCAATGAAAGGCAAATTTATACCAGTGACAATCTCTTCTATGAGATCTAAATCAAACGAGGGTGGTCTGAAAAGTTTCCGACCTAACAAAGATACAAGACATTTTTTCTAAAAATTTATATTTATTTTTCTACATAGTCTCCTTGTAACTTTACACACTTCTCCCAGCGATACCCCCATCTCTTTATCCCGTCCAAATAGTACTCGGCGTTTTTCTCTGCAAAATAATTGTTGACGAAGGTGTTTGCCTCCTCATTTGACGAAAATCTCTGTCCTCCGAGCGCAATTTTTAAATGAGGGAACAAAAAGAAGTCGCTTGGGGCTAGATCTGGTGAGTAAGGCGGATGGTCAAGCAGTTCAAACCGTAATTCGTGGATTTTCGCCATGGTGTGAGACGGCGCGTTGTCTTGTTGAAACAGGATTTTCTTTTTCCGCAAATGTGGTGGTAATTTCTGCCTTCAGCTTGTGAAGTAACGATGCGTATTATGCTCCTGTAATAGTTTTTCCTTTTTGAAGATAATCGATTAAGATAATTCCATGACTATCCCAAAAAATAGTCGCCATCACTTTCCCAGCCGAAAAAACAGTTTTTTTTTGTTTTGCAGTCCACTGTTTTGACTGTATCTTTGTTTCGGGCGTATAATGGTGTATCCAAGATTCATCTACAGTATTGAATCGGCGCCAAAACTCGGATTTATTGCGTCTAAACTGTGCCAACAAAGCGTTGGAAATGTTCATTCGAACATTCGTTTAACGTTGGCAAACGTGGCACCCAACGCGCAGACAGCTTTCTCATGCCTAAATCTTGATTTAACATGTAACAAACAAGTTCTTTGGACATATTCATAGCCTTTGATATCTCTCTCACTTTAATTCAACGGTCGTCTAGCACCAATTGGTGAACTTTAGCGATATTATCGTCAGTAGTTGCAATTTTTGGATGTCCCGAACATTCATTGTCACCCAAGCTCTTACGGCCACGTTTAAATTCAGTTGCCCAAAATTTCACTGTGTTAAATGATCGTGCAGAGTCCCCGTACACAGCGTCCAACTCATCTTTGAAGGCGTATTGCCTTTCAAAAACAAATATTTAATGATAGCTCGATACACGACACTTACATCGAGTCACTCAAATGACTGTCAAATAACAACTGCGCGTCCAAAATGGCTGAAACTTTGGTGAGTACCTGACAATAGATACACATTCCCTAGCTTTTATTGATGAGTGCTGCTATTTTCACGTTGAGATCGGAAACTTTTCAGACAACCCTCGTAGTTGATGTAAAATTAGGTCGTTTAGAACGGACAAAAATCTCACTACTTCCAGGCTATGCAAAAAAAGAAAAAATGACTACAACAATAGCAGCTTTTCTGACTAACTTTTAGCGGTGAATAACCTCAGCTTTCATGTGCTTTCGTATTTCTGTCCCATAATTGATACGTCTTTTAACTTCTTATGTTATCTTGTTCCATTCCTTTATCATTAATTATTTATTTCTAGTTGGCAATGTTCACTTTACGCTTTCGTATATTGGATGTAACTGAACTTGAAGCTTCGGCTTCCTCTTGATTTGTCCGTAGCGGCCTCCATTCCATTCAACTATTTTTCTTGTTACAGTGTTGGATTCTTTTCTTTTTATGTGTCCAAATTAGCGTAATCTTTGTGCTCTTATGATACTGAGAGTTCATTATCGTCCTTAA
Source organism: Dermolepida albohirtum (assembly GCA_031893035.1). Classification (NCBI taxonomy): domain Eukaryota; kingdom Metazoa; phylum Arthropoda; class Insecta; order Coleoptera; family Scarabaeidae; genus Dermolepida; species Dermolepida albohirtum. The sequence continues at coordinate 262,786 of JAVIWB010003435.1, forward strand.
ATGCCGCCCTCTAGGAAGCAATGAAAAGGACGGGAAAACTAAAATTGTTTTCCTGACAGAATCAGAAGTACACCTCCCGCATAATCAAAATAATATGCAAATAAACAAAAATAAAACAAAGAGCATGATAATAACGAAAGGAAATAAAACACACGATATCAAACTAAATGGACAAACGATAGAACAAGTTGATGATTATAAGTATCTTGGAATGATTATAGAGAAAAATAGAAAATTGGGTAAAGAAAAAAAAGCATGAATCAAGAATAAATGCAATAGCGATTCCTCAGAAAGATTAAAAGCTAAACAAGAAAGAATTAAATACGAAATATGCAGATAGCAGGAAAAATAAACTCTAAAATAGCAGAAAAGCGGTTGAGATGATTTGCATACGTGTGTCAAATGTTATAGAACTTCAAGAAGAATATATGAAACCAAAGATATCAAGGAAACGACGAGATGAAAACCTAGGAAAGCTTTGGACGGGGGAATAAAGGAAATAGCCAAAGAAAGAGGAGTAAAAGGAGAAATGATAAACAGAAGGTTGTAGAAAGAGAAATGTGTAAAGAATGAACAAACTCAACTCAAGCCGGCTTGCATCCTACGATAGGAGGGTATAGAATTATATATAGAAAATGGTATTCTTTGGTAAACAGGAAATTGATGAGAATATAAAAAACGAGGTTGTAAAGATCAGCGATAACATATAGTAACGAAACGTAGACCTTAACAGAAAGGCACAAATCAAGAATAAATGCAGTAGAGGTGAGATTCCCCAGAAAGATTAAAAACTAAATAGGAAAAAATAAAATACGAAACATTTAGTTAGCAACTAAGAATAAACTCTAAAATAGCAAAAAACCAACTCAGATGGTTTGGACACGTGTATCGAATGCCAGAAGAAAGACTTTCAAGAAGAATATATGAAACAACGATATCAGGGAAAAAAAGCTTGGAAGGAGCGAATAAAAGAAATAGCCAACGAAAAAGGAATACAATGGAAAGGAATAAAAGTAATGAACAACAGAAAGCTGTGGATGTAAGAAGAAGTGAGTAAACACAAACCCTATGTAGGAAGGCATATGATTAAGAAGAAGAACAAATGTCCTTCTCTTATTTCTTTTTATTTAGAAATGAAAAATAGCAACACAAATCATGTATCAGTTTTCTACTTTGTTTCACTTTAATATTATCCTAAAGGAGATGATGTCTTCAGTTCACTTAATATTTCCCTTCATATAATCAGTTAGTAAGATCCCCTGACCCTGTCCAAAAAAATTATCGCCATTATTCTTCCTACAAAAGGAGTCTGATCCAAATTATTACATTTTTCTAGAAGACGTGGCTTCATTCCATAAAGACCGAAGAACTCCAGAACCGCAAATGGATAAAGAATTAGAAATTCAATCAGGGCAATTGTGTGCATTTTTTAGATGAAATTAAACAAAAGAACTATGAAACCATCAAACAAATACAAATGGTACTAGGAAAGTTTTGCAATATGACACAACAATGAATCGTAGGAAGCTGCTTGTTGCTGCATGTTAAGACATGTTCATACGTCATAGTAGCCGCCGCGCCATGCCGATGGGCTCAGTTATACGTTAGCAGTAACAGTGTAAAGTGCTTGCGATGGCATCGTGATCACGAGAAATGAGAGGGCAGTTTTGCGTTATAATTTCGTGTGTGGTTTAAACATAGATCGGTGCTTCGAAGAAATGATTCTCGCACTGAGTGATGTTTGTCCACATCGCACCAATGCACCAGCAATTCGTTCGATACTGCATGATCATTTGCACGTGAAGAAACTTTGTTCTCTTTGGGTGCCGCATCAACTGACTGAAAAGCAAATGACACGACGTGTGACTTGGTGCCGGGAGATGCTAAAGAAGTTTAATAAGGGACAATCTCGGTATGGGAACCACATCGTGACAGGTGACGAGACTTGGCTGTACTATTACGATGTGCCGACCAAAGCTGAAAACAAATGATGAGGACACACCCGTAGTTGTCAAAAAAACCCGATCTGTAAAGAAGAAAATGATAGCTGTATTTTTCAAATCGAGTGGAAGTGTGGAACGCGTCGTTTTAGACACACAGAAGACAGTCACAGCTAAGTGGTATACTGAACAATGCCTGCCTAAAGTCATTGGATCTATGAAGAACCTGCGGCCAAAGTCAAGAATGGACACTTGGTTCCTCCATCACGATAATGCTCCAGCTCACCGCGCCAAAGCCTGCACCAAATAATTGACCACGACAGAATTGAAACTACTCAAGCACCCCCCTACAGTCCAGATCTTGCTCCCTGCGACTTTGCACTGTTCCCGCATGTGAAAATGAAGCTAAAAGGGAGGCGGTTTTCCAGTGATGAGGACCTTCTGCGGGCTTGGGACGAGTGTGCTTTACTCCCTAGTGAAACTTGACAGAACTGGCTTAAAGATTGGTTTCGGAGGATGGAGAGGTGTATTGGGGGTAGAGGAAATTACTTTGAAAAAATTAAATAAACAAAGCTGTATTGCAAAACTTTCCTAGTACCTTTTCCTAGTACCCTTTGTATATGTAAATTACAAGCTGTATGATCGATGAATGAAGAACTCGTAAGTTGATACTATGCAAGTTAGAATAAAATGATCATACGATAAAGAAAGTTGATCAATCAAGTATTAATTGTATATTGAATATTTTTCTTTTGTTTTCTATTACTTTTTGGAAAAGATAAATAATTGAAAATATTTATATTTTATATGCAGAAAAACACTTGCATCAGATACTTGCGCAAGAATTTACAAGTACCTAAAAAGGAATTGTACTTAATTTTTTTCAATTTCAAAAATTACGCGCAAAATGCAATTCTCTTAAAGCGGATATCCTTCTTACCCAGATAAAACCGTATAAGTATCCGTTTAAGAGAGATTTCACCGTATTCACAAACAAAAGAGAAAGAATGTTGAATTTTAATACTGTAAGGTAAATTACAAATGCAAAACTTGTATGCACAAGGTAAAAGAATTACTAATCGAAACAACTTACTCGCATACACCCACCCACGCACGCATTGGCATTTCCGTTTGCCCAACGCAATTATTAACTAGCAGGACCTTGCCGACGACATTGCTCTGTCTGTGAATGGACGACGGCTCCGAACCGAAAGGTATGTGATTTGTAATTCTAAAAATACACTCCCGGGATAAGCGGATCGACACTATTTTTCTAATAAATGTAATACTGAAGGACAGTGGACTTTTTTTTCATTGTTTGCCGGCAAATGACCGACATATTACGGCATAATAGGATTTCGAAAGTCTAGGAAATAGACTTTAGAACGTTTTGTTTTTACGACTAGACGGGTTATTCATAAGTATTTATTATTATCGCTTCATTTACTATTAGTCGGCATTTCTTGTTAAAATTTTGAAGAATAAGAATAAAATGAATTTGTTGTAATTATGATTGGTATTAAGGAGAAAATTCCTCAATAATAAATAGTCATAAAATTCATTTTATTAGGATTCCCTCAACTATTAAAACTTTAAGTTAATTTTAAAAATAATCGAAATTGATACAGCTAATGTGGGATGTGGAGAAATACAGGGTGGGGCAAAAAGCATCATCTGATTTTCTTTCGCTATAGCTTTTGTTTAAAGTAAAAACCCATTTGCTTTTTAACTAATTATGTCTATTCGCACTTTTAAATTTTGTTTCAATTAATTGTGGAAAATTATGTCTGACAAATGGCCATCGCCGGCGTTCATGCAAATTTGGGCTCTTTTGATTACAGTTTGCATAACTGTGCGCAACATTTGTGGTGTCACGTTGTCAATTTCGGCTAGAATGTTCTTCTTTAGATCCTCCCCCAAGGTACGGGGCTTGTTCGCGTACACTAACGACTTCAAATATACTCCGAAGATAAAGTCCGCGGTAGTCATATCGGGAGATCTGGCTGGCCATGCCGTTGGTATATGTTTTGCTATTGTTCTCAAAAGTAGATTTTGATTGAAATTGTTAATATCCTAATGAGTTAGGTCTCTGTGATTTTTGGCTACTTACTTGTTTAGTAATAATTGATATACACCACAAGGTGCGATAGCTGCCTAATAATATTCCGGAAAATCCCAAATCTGCTTTAGAAATATGGGGAGAAACAAATACTTTGAAGTCAACAGCAGCGTTTTGTGTACAATTTGTGGCACACCTTTTTTTTTAAAAATGCATTTATAGAAAATTATATTATTTTCTGCTATTCCATCATTAAATAAATACACAGAAATTAATTAAAAATTTCTGCGCTGAAGAAGGACTCGAACCTCTATCTGCCGTTTTCTAGACGACTGCTTTACCAATTAAGCCACCAGGCAGTGTAACTTCGAGTCCTTTAACACACCATAAATCGCATTATGGAACAGATCTAATATTTATTTAAAACCCGCAGTCAGGTTATTATGATGTCAATAATTATATATAAACATATAATTAAGTTTTTCACTATGGGAAATTTAATGAAAATTATATTATTTTCTGCTATTCCATCGTTAATTAAATACACAGAAATTAATTAAAAATTTTTGCTCTGGAGAAGGACTCGAACCTCTATCTGCCGTTTTCTAGACGACTGCTTTACCAATTAAGCCACCAGGCAGTGTAACTTTGGCAGATAGAGGTTCGAGTCCTTCTCCAGCGCAGAGATTTTTAATTAATTTCTGTGTATTTAATTAACGATGAAATAGCAGAAAATAATATAATTTTCATTAAATTTCCCATCGTGAAAAAACTTAATTATATGTTTATATATAATTATTGACATGCATTTATAGACTTAAATTATTAATTGTTATGTCCATATATGGTATACGGTCCATTAAAATAGCTGAAAATACAAGGGGGCACGTGTTTCCACTTAATTAGACAATGCTGCGAAAACATTAGAGAATATTCAGTTTATAAAAAAGAGTTTTCGCCTTGTATTTAATCTTAGATAAAACGAGAATATGCATTTTAATTTTAACAGAAAAATTTGTTGGACAACCGTTTCATTAAATAATGGGAATTGTGGCAACTAACAATTAGCAATACCATTTTAGAAGTTTTATTAACTTGACTGGTATTGTATTTATAAAGCCAAATCTAACATTGGATTCTATTAACTCAGTCATAAGTTTTAATGGTCACTGGTACTTTCCTGGCATAAGTCCAAAGTGACGTTCAATTTCAAAGAGGCTAAATTAAGTCCTTCTTGATGGTCTGTAGAGTATCAAATGAAATATAAGCGAATAGAAAAAACTTTCAAATGTGTTACTTATTTTAATTCCATAAAAATTACGGTCAGTAAACAGAAAAACAAAAACCCTTTACATATTTATATACGTTGCAAATGTCTTTAACACATGTTAAATCCTCGTTATGATAATACTTTTCTCTATGCTATAAAAAAACATTTATCACTTAATTAAAGAATTAGACAGCAATTAGAATTAACATGATTTATACGAAAAATATTTTATTTTCATGGCCAAAAGCGATTTATTTTATTTACACTTTCTCAAGTCATTCAATTTTACAATTATACAAACAACTAAACAGAAAAGAATTTACACAAAATAATGCTTTAGAAATTACGAATTTTGAAAATATTTTTTGGCCCTTTGTGATTTCTGTCACAGAAATCACAAAGGGCCAAATCCGGTGAATGGTTGATAGTTAAAATGCCTTTTGTAGTTAGAAAATCAATGCGTCGAGCAACGAGATGGTGCATTTTCATGTAACAAACGCCAGCTACTATTTTCACGATATTAAGGCCGCCCACGATGAATACGCGCCAAAAGACGCTTCATAACACCCAGGTAATATACAGCATTGACTGTTTGACTAATTGTTACAAACTCTTTCTGCGTTATGCCTTCCGAACCATAAAAACAAATCAATACTGTCTTTACTTTTGATTTCTCCAAACGGGTTTTTCGGTCTTTCTTCTCTTGGATGCTTCCATTCAAAGCTTTAACGCTTGGTCTCTGGATTATATTGAAAACACCACGTCCCACCACCAGTTACAATAGAATACCTGAAGTTTTTGTCCTTTTTTGAGTCTTTAATCAAGTCTGTACAATGTTGAATTCAGTTAGCTTGTGTGGTACAAACCTTGCACAGATCTTTCTCAGTCCCAAATGGTGTGTCAAAATGCGATGAATTGAATCTTTGGAAATATTTAATTCCATTCCCACATATCGCGATGAGGAAGTCGGCTCATTTCTGATAAATTCACGCACAAGTTCGATGTTACTTTCCGTAACCACAAATTCTTTTGCACTAGGATGTGCGTCGCCATTTATGTTCATACGACCGTCTTTAAATCGTTTATACCACTCATACACACTCGTACGTGATAGATACGCATCACTATACACTAAGAATAACTATTTTATGAAAGTTCAGTTTTCTCTGCGACTAACCGTGTATATACATTTTTTTAATATTGCCTAAACGGTGACAGAATGCAATTGTTTGAAGCTTTTTGTTATCTAGTCGAAAATGTAAACGAACCCTTGCGCTATTTAAATTACATATAACGCACGCCATTGTTCGTTTGTATTCTTTCAAAGAAACATACCAGGTCGGCTGAAAAGTCCCCGGTCTGACACATACATAGATGGCGTTACTGTTATTAAATCCATATGTTTTTTAGATAGTACTAACCTTCAAACGAAACGTGTCAAAATTTGACAGCAATCCGACCATTAGTTACTGAGATATTGCGTTAAGAGTGAAGCTACTTTTGTTATTTAAAAAAATTGAAAAAAAAGAATTTCGTGTGCTGATAAAGTACTGCTTTTTGAAGGGAAAAAATACCGTTGAAGCAAAAGCATGGCTTGATGAGGAGTTTCCGGACTCTGCGCCAGGAAAATCAACCATAATTGATTGGTATGCTAGTTTAAACGTGGTGAAATGAGCACCGAAGACGGCGAACGCAGTGGACGACCAAAAGAGGCTGTCACCGACGAAAACATCAAAAAAGTTCGCAAAATCATTTTAAATGACCGTAAAGTAAAGTTGATCGAGATAGCTGACATCCTAAAGATATCAAAGGAACGTGTTGGACACATCGTGCATGAATATTTGGGCATGCGGAAGCTCTGTGCAAAATGGGTGCCGCGCGAGCTCACATTCGATCAAAAACAACAACGAGTTGATGATTCTGAACTGTGTTTGAAGCTGTTAAATCGTAATAAAACCGAGTTTTTGCGTCGATATGTGACAATGGATGAAACATGGATTCATCACTACACTCCAGAGTCCAATCGACTGTCAGCCGAGTGGACTGCACGCGATGAACCGGCTCCAAAGCGTGGAAAGACGCAACAGTCAGCTGGAAAAGTTATGGCGTCAGTTTTTTGGGATGCGCATGGAATAATTTTCATAGATTATCTTAAAAACGGCCAGTCCATCAACAGCGACTATTATACAGCGTTATTGGACCGTTTGAAGAACGAAATCGCAAAAAACGGCCCCATATGAAGAAGAAGAAAGTGCTGTTTCACCAAGACAATGCACCGTGTCACAAATCAATGAAAACAATGGCCAAATTAAGTGAATTGGGTTTCGAATTACTTCCCCATCCACCGTACTCTCCAGATGTGGCCCCCAGCGACTATTTCCTGTTTGCAGACCTCAAGAGAATGCTCGCCGGGAAGAAATTTAGCAGGGATGAGGAGGTGATCGCCGAAACTGAGGCCTATTTCGAGGCTAAAGACAATTCGTACTACAATAATGGTATCGAAAAGTTGGAAGAACGCTATAATCGGTGTATCGCCCTCGAAGGCAACTATGTTGAATAATAAAATCGAATTTTGCCAAAAACTGCGTTTTACTATGGTAGACCGGGGACTTGTCAGTTCGACTGTTACAAGAGTTCTTTCCAGTTTGATATCGTTAGGGTTCGACCTAAAAGATATCGAGCAACAATTGCGATTTAGATCGTAAACCTTTTTGTGGATATGATTGTACACATTTTATCCAAATCCATGAATGCTACTAAAAATTTGGAACATTCCTCGTATCAACTTAACAAATAATTAATTAAATTTACTTCAGTAATAGTACTTTTGTCCAAACTACTAAATATCCTGAAACTCTTAAATCAGGAATTTTAAACTGGCAATAAAATTTCGTATTAAAATTAATCCTTAGTGCTCTATATTCCGTACTTGCTATATTTTCAGATGTATTTTGCGTTGTATTGGCTTGAGAAAAATATAACGCATGCATAGTCCAAAGACGCGCTATACAGAAAATCGTTTATTCATGGAACTGTGTCTTAAGTCGTTTATCTTTAAAATACTCGCTGGCACCATATTTTATATTTATTATATACTTCGCTTTGCATTTAAAAATAAAATTAAATTGCGAGTCTATTAGATACACTATTGTGATATTCGACGCGAAATATTACATTTGTTCCCAATAAACAGTTTATAGTTTTACATCAGCGCCGTCCTGGCTAACAATGTATGAACATACATACGAATGTATGTGTATATATATTGTTAAGCTTATGACAGTAATCTGGCTGAACTTGAACAAGTAAATTGTAATACAAAACTTGAAATCGTTATCCCAACATATGAAACTATAGCATAAATATGTACATGTTTTTTAAAAAGACTTGTGTTGCTTATACATAATTACATTGTTTATATACAATTAGTTAGTAGTAATACTAAATTGTACATTTGATTTATAGATTAGAAATGTGCATTTGATAATGTATCAAGGGGACAAATATTGAACATTGATCAAGAGAGGAATTGATAAAATGCGGCTGCGGGCAATCAAGTATATGCAAAAGAATCAGAGATGTGATAATATACAGTGTGCGTAAGTAAGTGACCACATGCACAAAATTCAATTCTTTAACAATGTTGTTTCCGTATTTATAATAATATTTCATAATAAAGTTTTGCCATCTACACTGCTCAAAACAATTAGGGGATATTCGAAAAAGTGGTAATAGAATAAATAAATAAAGAACGTAGCGCCTCGCAAATATTTTTATATTTTACTACAACGTTTTTAAATAAGAAACTGAACGCATGGACACGTTTGAACTTGTTTGTGCACATTATAAAGCTACTAAGGCACTAGAGTGAATCATTAAATGAATACATAATGAGACTTTATAAGAAGTTTTATTAATAAAATGACGAAAAATCTATTGTTGATAATGTGTATCTCCACGAATGTCAATAAAAGTTTGATATCCCATCGGCATTGATTGAATCATCTTGTGAAAAATTATTCCATTCCTCCATCCGAGCAATTTGAAGTTCCTGAATTGTACGCGGTGGCATATTTCTTGCTGCAACACGTCTTCCTAAGACATCCCAAGCATGTTCGATAGGATTACCATCAGGAAAATTTGCTAGTCAGTCCATTCTATTGATTCCCAATTGTTAAATCCAGTTGTTCACGATGTTTGCTCACGAGCATTGTCATCCATTAAAATGAATCTTTCACCCATAGCGCCAGCGTACGGAAGAACAATGGGTCTCAAAATTTCATCTAGATACTTCTGAGCAGTCAGGTTGTCATTCTGTGCCACATAAAGGTCTGTATGACCTCCTGCGCTTATCCCAGCCCATACCATTACACTCCCACCTTCGTATTGCGGCCTTTCTCGAACAAATTGTGGCTGAGTACATGTTTCAGGTTCACGGCAAATTAAAATACGCTTATGATATGGATTTAAGGCGAATCACAAAACAATACTTGTGCCTAGATATCGTGATTCCAATTTCTATGCTGCTCAGCCCATATTCCTCGCGACCTTTTATGAAGAGCAATTAGTGGAACGCATACTAGGGCCCTTCGAGCATACATGCCAACGTTATGAAGACGATTTCTTATCGTTTGAGTTGATACTGCTCTTCCAGTAGCAACATTACATTTTCAGCTGTTGAAACCGAACGAAAAGCTAAATTCGATGAGGTACTTTCAGTAATCGGATAATTTTAAAAAAAACACTCCAAGAAAAGAGGCCAGCGATGTTCAATAGGGAAGATAACATACTGCTTCATGATAACGTTAGGCAATGTACTGCTTTGGAGACTCATCAGAAACTCACATAGCTAGGCTGGGAATTCTGCTGCACCCTCCGATTATCACAAAAAAATTTTTGCAGGTCAAAAAATTCAAAAACGAAGAAGATATCAGACAAGCACTGGTTCAATTGTTCCCCTTTAGGTTTAAGATATTTTTTGAAAAATGGAACATACAAATTGCCACCACGCTGGCAAGAAGTCATAAATAATTATGGAAATTACATTATACAATAAAGTTTATTCAAGGTATGAAAAAATTTATTATTTTGTTTTATTCTAAAAACGGACAGACGTTCCAGAGGATCTGATATTTTTAAAACCTATTTTTATCTAAGTACGAAGTGTTTAATTCTGAAATAAAATAGATTTAGCTTTTGATAAGTATGTACAGCCATTACAAGGGACGTGAACACAGAAGAACTCGAATTAATGCATCTTTAAGTAAATGTTTCTCCTATTAGAATAAGGAAATAATATCATAATAGTAGATAATGAACTTGTTTATTTGTACACCCAATCAATAAATTGCTGGACAGCGGAATATTTAATTCTGAAAGCATTATCATGCTTGACCGAAATTTTGGCTTTACAGTAATAAAAACAACGTAAACAAACCGTTTAGTGAAACGAAAAACATGCGAAGGAGTCAGTAATCGAAGGGGACGATATACGAGTTGAAAAGTGCTAAACGGCACTTAAAATCAAATTAAAACGTTTGTTCTTCGCGATTCGCACGTTTTTTTTTTCCTTTAATACCACGCGAGTTTTACAGGCGCCCATAAATTTGTAAATATTTAACAGTTCATAACGTCGCACATGCAACAACACGCTTAATTAGTCCTTTTCACCTTTTATATTTGTTTGAATTATGATTATCTTAACGAGAAATCTGAGCAAAGGCGTTGCTTTTGATTCGTATTTTGAACAAACAGAACAGAGAACAATTAGAGATTATATCGCGTTTTGCTTTTTATTATAATATAATAAAAGAAGGTAATTCATTCATTCCGTTTTGTATTAAGTTTATACCAACATTCTATTAGTCATTAAAGATAATGCATAATCACCAATTCAAATCATGGGGGAAAGAAAAAATTATTTTCGCATCTTAGATTAAGAAATTGTGTATACGTGGGATGTCTTTTAAGTTTTGCATAGTGAGAGATAGAGGGCGCCACTAATCTAATGTTAGTACTAAAAGTTAACCTAAATCTAAAGTTACGATAAGTGTAGTGTTGTAGCTATAACAAACTGTCAAAGTTGATAAGTTAGTTGAAAAATAGAATTAAACCAAGAACATTTTCGCGGAATAATTTTTTCGAAGACAATTATGTCAACAGCAATGCCTCGCCGAATTGGTTTGTTTTCGGCAATAAAGCACCACATCAGTCAACAATTTCTTGTTGATATGGAGAATTCAAACGTGGACGGACTTGTCTTATGGGTTAAAAAATTAGTTTCCTGTTGGATACCGCAGCTGTTGGCAGATGAACAGAAAGCAGCTATGGTGAATTGGTGTCAAGAAACTCTAAATCGCTTCATCGTCGGAAACTCTAAAAACGTGTACAACATTGCCAGAAAATAAACGCCAGTTGTTTCTTTGGGTGTTCTAAGGTGAAGGTAAGCCGGCAAATGTCATCCGTTCTCGAAGTGTCTCCAAAAAGATGGTCTCGACATTTGTCTCGAAAGCAGGTCCTTTAACAAGAATTCCTCTATAAGATCAAAGAACTGTTACTGCCGATTGGTATACAACCACTTTCTTGCCGCAATTCATTGCTGAACTTCGAAAAACCAACCCCGAACGACAAATCATCTACCACCAATGCAAGTTCGCACACAGCACGCAAGATAATTGAATTTTTAACGCAACAAAAGGTCGAATTGTTGGACAATCCTCCGTACAGTTTGGACCTAAGTCCCAACGATTTATTTATCTTTCCGAAAATCAAGAACGGACTGCGTGGTCAAAGGTTCCAGTCCTCAGAAGGAGCACTCGATGCATTTAAAAACGGAATTTTGACTGTACCAACAAACGAGTGAAACAACTGCTTCCAGAGTTGGTTTGAACGCATGCAAAAGTGCATTAATCTTCGTGGAGAATACTTCGAAAAGCAATGAAATCTTTAAAAGCTGTCATCTACTGTTTATTCCAGTTTTATATGCAAAACTTAAAGACAACCCACGTATTAAAAATATCGAAAAGAACTATACAAAACTAGAGGTAGAAAATTTCGTGGGTGGTCAAAGTAGTTCCTTCTAGCAGAGATGCATTCTTTACAATGAATTTGTCACTGGCGAAGAATGCCATAGATTATTATTTTCCAAAATGGAGCAAAAAAACCTCTCTAATAATGCTATTCATTTTCTCTAAAGCAGAATAAGTCTTCTTTGAGTTTAAAAAGTGATTAAAAGATATACACGTTGGAAGATCATGCGAGTTTACTGTGCGTTTGACACAGGTAACAGTTTTAATATGCGGTTGTGGTGGTGGAAGTTGCCAGGGAAACTTAGCGACCGGCGACTTGGGGCGTGTAGATCGCGTGCTACGTGTACCCTTATTAAATGCCCTCGTCACGCTTCGAAATGCGTTAAACAATGTTACGCGATAATATTTTGCATTAAAGTCGGTAAGCCCGGAGACGAAGCGCCAAAGTTCAGAATGGAACACTCCCGCGTCACCTGGCCCCAAGAAAGCGGACATGATCAAGTCGAAAATGAAACCTATGTTATCTTTTTTGACTCTCAAATGCGGCTTTCTACGTGTGAGTCTTCTAGCGACTGAGAAAAAGAAGATGTCTTCATTTTCTTGCGCCTCAAGACCGCGCTGAAAAGACATTTCCACGGCTCGGTCGAGGAAGTAGAACAGGCCGTTACGAAGGAATTGAACAGCCTTCCAGTTGCCACGTTCCAGGAGGTCTATTTTTCCGTTTCGTGGCAATTAATTTTGATTTATCGAATTAGTTCGAATAGTTTTGGGTCAAACCCTGTATACGAGTTAGATACATTTAGTTCATATAGCAGGATAGGTGTTTTCCACATTCTCTTACACATATGTGCAAGAAATCTCTTCCACTGTATGTTTTCAGACATTCCGGAACTACTTCATCATTCATATGTAAGGTAAGTCTTAAATATGTCTTCCTTCACTATCTGTAAACTGCTAATCCTCCAGAACGGGACAAATCGGTAATCGACAATTTTTTATATAGATTTTGAAATGCATTACTGTATTGTTCACTAACACGATGTAACAATTCATAGTTAAACGTGTTCTTGTGCAGGTTATAAAGTTTGTTTAACAAATGATATAGCATTATTTAAATTGTTAGCACAAAATAAACGCTTTGTTCTAAATTTTTTTTGTATTTTTATCATTATTAAAGTGTTCTTATTTTCGCAATTAACAGTGCATACTCTGTAAATCTATTTACAATTTTTTTTGTCTTGTTTTCAGTTCACTGAAACGATAAATTTACACAAAAGCATATAATATTTTCGTATTATTTAAATAAGTAGTATAACAGACATCTTAAAATCACTGAATTTTGCTCGGTAGATAGCAGGATAATATACTCCCAAAGCAAATATTTGCGAAGACATAAATTTTCACATTGCAATCTAATAAAAATTAATGAATTTTCTAATAAATTTTTCCATTCTATACTAATAAAAATTAATGAAGCATTTTCGTAAAAAACACTCAAATATATAAAGACACACGAAAACGATATCTCCCTCTTTAAAATCTCAACTAAACTTCAAAATGAGTCAACGGCCGTTTCTGCGAATTCTGCGTAGTATCTGGAAAGCCCCTATAGTCAAAATAGCGCACGCGATTGCCCCTACCAGTCCTTTCGTGTCATTATCCTAACCCGCCAGCGCCCATGATCGTATCGCCCGCATATGGCAATACTCAGTCATTCACCCCCTAAAATACGATGCTCTCTTGGCTATACTGGTACTGCGCGCTGCGTAAAGAACAACTTTGAACAAAAAAAAAAAAACTCTTAAAAATAAACCCAAGAAAGTATGTAGAAGAATTAAATTTAGTCTTTTGTATGTAATATATATTGAATGGAACTTTTTTGCACTCTGCATACAAATATACAATAGTGTTTTATAATTTATTGATTGAATTTTACCAGATCAATCTTTCAAATAGTATAATAGAAAGGAATAACCTTGTATAATATGCAAAGTATAGAAATTACAAAAATTCCAAAAGGCGGCTATGGTGATATGGACAACTCGTTTTTGTTTTTTCAGTTTCATAACTACAGCCACGTAACAGAACATGTTAACAGAGTGACACGCGGTGAAATATATATTGGGCCTATTATGTACATATGTATATGTAACATCTAACAAACATACAGGGTGTTGATTCTTTAGATCGTTACTTGGCGAAATACCACTAAACTAAGGAATAAATAAGACACTTTGTCTAAATTTCACACTATATTATATATTTACTGCGACTAGTTTCGTCTGTTAGGATATTATTGAGTCAGTATAGTACAAGTTACGATCTCCTTTATATAAGAAAACGGAGACCAATAATTAAATTTGACTACAAAAAAGGGGTAGACGTAACATATGCATCCATTAGTTCTTAATGTATTCCTAGTATTTAAATTTATAGATACTTCGAGCAAAGGTCTGCAATAAATAATCTTATTAAATAACCTCTGTATATTTTATCTCTAATAATTTAAATATGCAGACACGTCCATGCATTGCGAGCTGTCATAGCTGATTTTCTGGACGATTTACACTTAAATCATGTTGCTGCTACCAATTAGATGGTGCCCCACCTCACTTCGACCAACAACTTAATGAGATGTTCGAGAACCGATGGATAAGACGTTCGGAACCCGGCAATTGGGTAGGAAGATACCCCTGACCTTTCACCAATAAATTTGTTTGGGGTGCAATAAAACAAAAACTCTATTCCACACCAATTGATTCAAAAGAAGTTCTAATTATTCGAATAAGAAGATCAGTTGACGCTTTGTCAAGAGCGCAAATTTTAGGAGCTATTATAAATGGATTAATGGCAAGGATGTAGAATTATTTAAGACTAGATGGGGTTCATATCGAACATAAGAATTAGTATTTCTAACTATTATTAAATAACAAGTCATGCCCACGGTATTTTGGGACTCAAAAAGAATTTTACTGATCAAGTACATGAAAAAAGGTTCAAACACAAAAACAATTAACGAAAAAAGCGCGGTAAACTGATCGCCAATGTGTTGCGTCTCCACGATAACGCTCTGATTCACACAGTGATTGTTTTCACGGCTGCTGCGCGAGACTGTGATTTCGAAGTAGTTGACCACCCATTCTATAGTTCGGACGGAGTCCCTAGTGATTACTATATATTCACTAATTTGAGAGAAGAGCTCCATTAAAAATGATAACGAAGAATTCAAAGCGGCAATAAACTCACATTTTCAAATAAGGAGGAAAATTAATTTTTACAAGGTATTGAAAAGTTAATTTAAAGATGTAATAAATGTATTAAGGTTATGGGGGATTATATTGGAAAATATAAATTAATTCTTTTTTTATTTTTCTTCATGATGCAGATGAAACATTGAATGACCTTCGTATATGTTTATACAAAGGGTACCAGGAAAGTTTTGGAATACAGCTTGTACTATTTAATTTTTTCAAAGTAATTTCCTCTACACTCAATACACCTCTCCATCCTCCGAAACCAATCTTTAAACCAGTTCTGCCAAGTTTCAGTAAGGAGTAAAGCGCACTTGTTGTCCCAAACCCGCAGAAGGTCCTCATCACTGGAAAACCGCCTCCCTTTTAGCTTCATTTTCACATGCGGGAATAGTGCAAAGTCGCAGGGAGCAAGATCTGGACTGTAGGAAGGGTGCTCGAGAAGTTTCAATCCTGTCGTGGTCAAATATTCGGTGCAGGCTTTGGTGCGGTGAGCTGGAGCATTATCGTGATGGAGGAACCAGGTGTCCATTCTTCACTTTGGCCGCAGGTTCTTCATAGATCCAATGACTTTAGGCAGGCACTGTACAGTATACCACTTAGCCGTGACTGTCTTCTGTGTGTCCAAAACGATGCGTTCCACAATTACACTCGATTTGAAAAATACAGCTATCGTTTTCTTCTTTACAGATCGGGATTTTCTGACAACTACGGGTGTGTACTCGTCATCAAAGACCCAAACTTTGTTTTGAGCTTTGGTCGGCACATCATAATAGTATAGCCAAGTCTCGTCACCTGTCACGATGTTGTTCACATACCGAGATTGTCCCTTATTAAACTTTTTTTGGCATCGCCCAGCACCAAGTCACACGTCGTGTCAACTGCTTTTCAGGCAGTCGATGCGGCACCCAGAGAGGACAGTTTCTTCAAGTGCAAATGATCATGCAGAATCGAACGAATTGCTGGTGCATTTAAGCCTGAAGTACCCTCTATGTGTTGGTGAGTCACTCGCCTGTCCTCACCAAGCATTTTCCTCACAGTAGTAACGTTTTCCTCCGTAACTGACGTTCGTGGCCTTCCCGGCCTCTCAGCATCCTCCACAGCTAAATTTCCCCTTTGGAATTCTCTATATCACCTGAATATTGTTGTGCAATGTGGACAAACATCACCTAGTGCAAGAGTCATATGTTTAAACCGCGCACGAAATTATAACGCAAAACTGCCCTTATCTCATTTCGTGACCACGATGCCATCGCAAGCACTTTACACTCTGACTGCTAATGAATAACTGAGCCCATCGACATGGCGCGGTGGCTACTGTGCACGTATGAACATGTCTCAACATAGAGCGGCAAGCAGCATCCTAAGATTCATTGTTGCGTCATATTGCAAAACTTTCCTAGTACCTTTTGTCCAAAAATTGCCACATTTTAAAAATAAAATCTCTACATTTACTCCAAGTTTTTAAACTAGTTACAAATTAATCTTCATCCAATAGTCTTATCATAATGAATAAATATATTTAAAATACTTTTTTAATCCAGAAAAAATGTTTATTAACATAAAGAATGCATTTCTTCTTTATTTTAGTATCTTTTTTGATTTAAAGTTGATTCTAGGATATAAATATATAGCAAGCAGCGCTTTCAGCGTTTTAAAAGATTTGACGAGAAAATAAGGAATTTACAAGACGCCGCAAAAGCTTGAAATGAGAGAATGCAGTGAAAGATCAGACAGTTATTAAAGATAATAACGAATTAACAAAATATTGAGTAAAATGTATTTTATATTTAATAATAGTTATTTTAAAAATACCGTAAAAATTGACATAGAATGGTCTAATATCAAGGACTTTAGATAAAATATTCTATTTGTATAAAACAACGCAAGTACACACAGAGAAAACTGCACTAGAAAAAGTATTTTAAATTGAAATTACCTTATTATAGTACAAAATACAAAATTTAAAGGGAGTAAAAAACAAGCTGATATTATTAGCTGACATAATTCACTAAACTAAAATTACGCCGACTAAAATTACCGTACTATGTAACAGTAGGAAGAGTGCACCTTATTTTTGGCACCTTATAAATGTGAGTTAAACGGATGGCGACCGTCAGCCACAAACTTTGCCAATATTACACATGATTCAATTTATAAATACACGTCTAGGAGTCGGGAATCAAATTTTCGATGTAAGGAGTAAAAAATGTAATGTTTCGTGTAGTTGTACCGGCATGTTTTGCATATCAAATTTATTCTTATTTATTATTAAAATTTTTCTTTTTCATGTCGAATGTTAACATAATAGTTTATATGTAGAACTTGTACGAAATAGATTTCTGCACCAGCAAGGTTTTTACCATTTAGTCAATAACTAACAAAATTAAACAGCATATACGAGAGTAGTTTGACAAGTAGTGAAAAAAGGTGGAAGTCGGAAGGGGCTAGATCCGCCGAATAAGACGCATGCGATACTCATTGGAAATGCAACTCGTGGATTTTGGATATCGCAACTGTGCTGGTATGCGAGGGAGCGTTGTCTTGGTGAAATAGAATCTTTTTCTTTGCCATTCTTGGCCGTTTAGCACGAATCTTAACATTTAATTTTTGTAGAAGTTCTGCATAATATTGTCCGTTTATTGTAGCACTTTTCTGAAGGTAATCAATGAGCAAAATGCCCTTTGAATCCCAAAAAATTGATGCCACCACCTTGTTTGCCGATAAAGTGGTTTTCGCTTTCTTTGCAGGTGCAGAACCACGTTCTAACCATTGTTTCGACTGTTGTTTAGTTTCGGGTGTACTGTAGTGTATCCATGTTTCATCGCAAGTAACAAATCGCCTACAAAAATCAACCGGATTCCGTTTATGAAGGTCCAAACACTCACGGGAAATGCGCAAACGAGTGAACTTTTGATCAGTCGTAAGCAATCACGGCACCCATCTTGCCGAAAGCTTGGAAAGTCCCAATTCTTTCGTTAAAATGTGGTGTAGGCATTCTGTTGAAATGTTTACCATGTCTGCTATCTCTCTCACTTTGAGTCGCCGATCTTGCGTAATAATATTATGGATTTTTATAATCAATTCCTTAGAAGTCACGATTTTGGTTGCTCCAGAGCGCGCTTCACCAACACAGCTTGTTCTACCACGTTTAAATTCATTTACCCATCTACTTATTGTGGCGGATGATGGAGCAGATTCACCTAATGTTTCCCGTAACTCATCTTTTATTTCGGTAGCTTTCATACCCTTAATTACGAAGTATTTAATCACAGCACGATACTCTGCTTTTTCCATTTTAACAAAACGACGTGTTGCTTCTTTTTCAATCAGCTGTCAAAAATAAACTAATCAACCGATTTATCTAAATATCGGAATGTAAACATATAAATAGGCAACCTAAATTACAGTGCATTTGTTTTACCAATTAGAGCGACACCTATGTGTCATTCTCACTATTTGTCAAACTATCCTCGTACCAGGTGTACCGGAAAGTCATTACCGGTTTTTGTAACAGATTTCGCTAGGCTTAAGTATGCAATGTTAAGATATGAGACATAAATCATTTTGTTCTACTGACATGAAGCTTCAAAGCCATACATGTTACATTTTGCAAAAATAACACTGTCATAGATTTATACCTCTTTGAAAACGTCGAGTTTCGTGCCTGAAGAAATGCATTTGCGGCACGCATTACTTTTCTTAGTTTATCAAAAGAAGAAAGCCGCTGAAAGTCATCGTTTGCTGGTAGAAACTTACGGTGAGCATGCTCCAACCATAAAAACATGTGAGGCATGATTTCGACAATTCAAAAGTGGTGATTTCAATGTGCAAGACAAAGAACGTTCTGGTAGAGCGGAAAAGTTTGAAGATGCGAAACTGCAGGAGTTATTGGATGAAG
This sequence comes from Dermolepida albohirtum, assembly GCA_031893035.1. NCBI lineage: Eukaryota > Metazoa > Arthropoda > Insecta > Coleoptera > Scarabaeidae > Dermolepida > Dermolepida albohirtum. The sequence goes on from JAVIWB010003435.1 coordinate 282,235, forward strand.
CGAAATGTGGCCCAAGAAACGATTGGCGACCGATTACGAGCAATAGCAAAAATACAAAAGATGGAAAACTGGATGCCACATCAATTGAATGACAGCAAAACTACTGGTCAAGGAATCGTTGAAAGCATTTGGATGGGACATAATATCACACCCGCTGTATTCTTCAGGCCTTACCCCGTCTGACTATCACCTTTTCGCATCAATAGAACGCGCGTTCGATGAATTGTTTTGCTTAACGAACAAATGGATTGGCATCCATAAATTGCCTGAAAGATGTGCAGGATATGTAAAATCAAATTGCCAATACTTTGAATAAATGCATTTTTTCACTTTCTTGAAAATTATGTAGTTTTTTCGAAAAAAAACCGGTAATGACTTGCCGGTACAGCTGGTACAAATGACCTTAACTTTAGTTACGGAGAAAATGCAGAAAATTGTGTTGAATTCGATAATGTGGCCGGCAATTTGATCTATTGCAATGATATTTGTAAACTTTTCGAATCTATCGAAATACATCACGATCCCAGTTTATTGAAATAAGGTTCGTCAAACACCAATTAGAATATGGTAGAATAGAATAAAATACAACTTTATTAGTTATTATTTGCTGCGAAAACACTCGTTTCTGTAGCCTTAGTCATGATTGAAATTGAATGCTTTTTATATGGAGCATCATTCATGTCAAAACCTTTTTAACAGCGACTCTATGACTTCTAGACTGAATGACAATGAGAATCAATTAAATCAAAAATATAATCGACCAAATTTTGGAACTACAATTTATATAATTACGTACACTCACTACCTGCTGTATATTGTACCTAATGGTGGTATGAATAAGTAAATGGATGTGTTAGAAAAGGAAACTTGTAGGTGTGAAGTTAACATGTATCTACACCAACGCACATTAAAGTGCTAACACAACCAAATATATAAAAACAATTATTTAATTTCTATTTATAATTTCACACATTTACCTTCTTCATAATGCGTACTTTATTTAGAGAATAATTACATAATGTAAATGAACCTACGCGAATAATTATTTCTATAATTAATTTTGGTTTCAATAAACTCGAAAACAATTCAAAACAGTAATCGATTTCGTTTTTCACTTTTAAAGACTTGAACGCTAAAATTTTTCCTACGATGATATCCGAATTCGGATCATGACCTGTTTTTCGTGCATGTCAGCACTCTTATTACGCGTTTTAAGTCTAAGATTTGAATGATTTGCTATAATGGAATGTTTATATTCTGCTAGTTCAAAATCACCATTGTACGTACCATGAAAGCTAAAATTCACAAACATTTTGTTTTCAAAGAAATATCTCGCCAAAATTTGTATTTTTTAAGGCTGTTGTATATTCACAAATGCTCACGTTCTGATATGGCCCTAAGAACGATTATGATGTCAAATTTATCCAACTCCTTTTGACTTATTCCTTATTCCTGAAAAAATAAAAAACCAAGGCAGGGGGGCCCATCATCAACGTTATTTTTTAATATATCTTCAGAGACGATAATAAGAGAGATTGGTATCAATAGTACTGGAATATTAATAAATTAAAGTCATCAATGTTTGACATGATGGTCTAGTAATATTTGCGAGAGACAAACGCGAATTAGAACACTCAATTCAGCTGTTTATACGATTAGCAAGAAAATTAGGATTGAGGATTAACAAAGAGAAAGGTAATTACAAGCATGCTATCTGCTTCTGGGCTGGAACCGCATCATTTGTATATCTCTGCACTGAAACTCTACAGTAGTTCAGCCGTGAAGATGCCCCATACAAATGGGTACGAAACGTCGGCAGATATACAAGTGACATGGACCACGACCGCGGAAGTCTACGTAACAAGCAGTTAAAAACAAATGACAATGGGAAAGATAAAAAGATCTCAACATAACAGCAAGGAGAGGGGAAAGATTACAATTCAAAGAGATGGGAGGAATATATGTATATATTTAAGAGACCTAATAAATAGCAGATGCGAAGAAAGAAGAGAAGTAAATTTATGTAACTATTTTACTTACTTACTTAATTCTGTGAGATGAAAAACTTGAAAAACCACGTCAAAATATGAATTCTTGCACACGAAGATAGATTATCTAAAGTTTGAATGATTTTGCTAAAAAAAAAGGTTGTATTCTGTTAGTTCAAAACTGCTCTTTTACATGGTGCTCAGACTAAATTAGAAACCAAAATTCTAATTTTTTCAAAAAAAAGTGGTATTTTTGAAAAGTTGTACATTAACAAATGTTCACATACTGAAATTTTCCAAAAATAACTTTGATGTTGAAGTGTAAAATTTTGGGTGGATTATTTGTCAGCGCTTGAATTATTTTGCTATTAAAGTTAAGAATGTAAAATAAATTAATTGCATTCTTAAATGTACAAGGAGAACTAGAAGAATCTACATAGCTATGATAGAAGCAACTAATTGTGCATTTTTCTCTAAGGCTATGAGACTTAGGTACAGCACTGAGATTCAGAAACAAAATTCGCCTCTAAAAACCACCCGCGCACAATCTTCAGTTGGAAAGCTCATGGCTACCGCTTTTTGGAACCAAGTAGGAGTTATTATTGTTGAGTACATACAAAAGGGAACTACAGTAACGGCAGTTACCTACTATAATACCTTAACAAAATTGGCTATTGACTACAAACTTCACAAAAAAGTCCTTGCCAATGGGCGAATACACAAGTTAGCCAAAGTCCAACGCATTGTCCGCAAATGTAACTTCTTAGATCTGGACTGTTCACCATATAGTCTGGATTTAGCGCCAGTCAGAGTCAGTTTTAATTATATAATAATTTTGAAAAGCATCTCAGAGGACATCATTTTGCAGACAATAACCAATCAAGGGGAGATCTATGCCTATTTTGAAGACAGAAATAATTTTTTATAATGGAATAAAGTCATTAGCGGAAGTGGGTTGAAGTTAAGCGAGATCAAGTTGAAATCAATAACATCGTAGTTCTTTTGCTTTCATTGTCAGATAGAAAACTTTTCTAGCAATGTATATATATTATATGAAAAACAAGTAATCAATACTTCTAAACAGATTTTTAATTTTTTTTTTTTGATGTAAATCTTCTTAACCAATAAACACATTTTAAAGAAACAAGCATTTTTATAGAAAAAAATACCCACTTAATTTGCTTAACATTGGTGAGATAACCGCATATCTATATTTAATTTAAAAAATTTTACAAAAGAAAAGCTTTAATTTAAAACTTTCTCAGGAAAAAGATCGATATTAAGTAAACCTTGCGATGTATACATTTCCCTCCGTTGGTGGTATGTATCATGGAAAAAGTCCTTTGATTAACTCGAGACAGAAACCGAGAAAATTATTATTATTTAACGTTCCGGTCGGCCCTCTATTTACCGAATTAATACCACCTCATTCTTCTTCGGTGTTCTTTCCTTTCCTTTTCATTCCTGGTGATTAATATTTGTAATTTACGCTCAGTCAGCCTGAGGCGGTCGTAGGACAGCGCGACGCACAACAGTCGTGTTCTGATACGCATTTCCCTCTTCTGATATCATGAAAGTTCCATTTTGCGTATATGCAGTGATTAATCTCAGAGTACCACAACTGTCATTCCTTATTTCCTATTATGAACATATGTCTGCATAAATATAAGAATTATAATTTAAATTAATTTTTGCTGCGAAAAAAATGCTCGGAAATGTCAAAGGTGGCACGAGATTTCTAAATTTATTTTTGAATTATGGACCTTAAAACTCTGACTGATGGCATGGCATTTTAGATTGATTACCCAACAATTTTTTTATTTATAAATTGTAATTTATATACGAAGATTATAAATGCAAATGCCTCTTCTTTACCCTCTCCTTGTACCCCTGAGAATGTCGGCTTGTTCTTTATCACTCATTAACATTAATCCATTGTCTCCTGAAAGTTGCAGTCATTGAATTTCTGTGAAAGTCAAGACGCATTTTTGCAACAGATAGTGCTAGTTAATTTTTGCAAATACTTAGGATCATTTGCACTTATCTTTATGCTACGTAGGATGTCCTTTAAGTATTGTATAGTGGCACATGAGGCCGCCACTAATCAAATGTCGATACTAAAAATTCCATCTTTAGTTAACCTAAATCCAAAGTTTCAGCGCGATACGTGTAGTGTTGTAGCTGCGACGAATACATTTTCGAGGAATATTTTTTTATAATTTTCGAAGACAATTATCTCAACAAGAATGCCTTGGCGAGTTGGTTTCTGTTTTCGGTAATGAAGCACCACATCAGTTAGCAATTTCTCGTTGGTATGGAGAATTCAAACGTGAAAGGATTAGTCTTAAGGACGATCCAAGAGCAGGTTCATCAGAAACGGCAGTCACTCAGGAAAACGTCAATGCTATGCGCAAGATAATCAACGAAGATGGACATGTGACTTACCGCCAGATTGAAGCAGTACTGGGGATTTCAAAGATCTCAATTCAAAAAATTTTGCTTAAAGAATTGTGTGTAAAAAAATTAGTTTTCCGTTGGATATCGCATCTGTTGACCGAAGAATAGAAAGCAGCTAAGGTGAATTGAAAAAACTCTAGATCGCTTCAACGCCGGAAACTCTAAAATGTGTACAACATTGTCAATGGTGATGAATCTTGGATTTACTCACACTCGTCGATGAACCGAAAGAGATTTGGTAGAAGCCCTAGGCATCTCATTAGGCAACGTGAGCAATATTTTAGCTGAAGTTTTGGTTCAGAAATGCGGCGCCAATTGTGCAAAATGGGCGCCGCATTCGTTGACAATGGAACAAAAATACATTGGAATACGACTTTCTCAGCAACATTTGAAGCGTTTTAGAAAGAATAAAAACGATTTTGTGCGTCGTTTCATCAGTATGGACGAGACTTTTGTCTACTACCATAATTCTCAATCAAAACAAGAGGCTAAGGAGTAGTGTGAAAGAGAAGAAAGTATTAACATCAATTTTGTAGGATCCAAAATGAATTTTGTTCGTGGATCCTCTCTTAACTGGTAAAACAATAAAATCAGATTATTATTGTAGCTTTTGGACCAGCTGGATGTAAAAATTCGTGAAAAAAGATAGGGTTTAAAAAAATTATTTTTACAACGAACCCTCTCACACAGCGCAAAAAAACCATTGCAAAAATAAGTGAATTAAAGTACGAATTGTTGCAACATACACCCTATTCGCTAGATTTAGCTCCCTCTGACTTCTGGTTGTTCTCACATCTTTCATTCATGCGTGGAAAACCATTTTCATTGAACGAAGAGGTAATAGCAGCCGTGGAAGCGTATTTCGACAGTCTTCTGGATTCTCAATTCAGGGATGGAAATCATAAATTAAAAGATCACGGGAACAAGTATATTGAAGTTCAGGGAAGTAATATTGAATAATAAAATGTATTTCAAACCATAAAATCGCATTTTTCTTATGGAACGATAAAACTTATTGAACAACCTAGTATATAACAAAGATTTTCTTTTGCAGTAAACATAACAATTGTTTTCTATTACTTTCTGGGTGGGTAAACACTTACGGCCGGTAATGTAAAAATTAACACTTTTTTCGTTTTTCTTTTCCAAAAAAATCCTTGTTTCTTTTTAATGAAGTTGCTTATTTTTATTTAATTGAAGTTAGAAATAGAAACTTGAAGTGGTCTTGACGAATTGCTTTTTAGTTTTAATAATGTGACTGAATAATTTAATAGGGAACGTATTAAACTATTCCAGTGAAATACATACATGTGATTTTATAAAACGTAACAATGATTTGGCTCGATAACTAATGTCATTAACCACATGTGTTGCACGGGACAGGGAACGTGTTAAAAATAAAATTTATTTTAGCATTTTATTGTCCAGTTGGTCATCATTGGGAAACAGCAGTTCTCAAAAATAGCACTTCCTTGTAATTTTCGTGCACGTACATATGTCATAAACTTTAATTGATGTAGGCGAAGAGTTTGATATTATTATATTTTGAACTAAATTAAATATTAAAGACCTACTTTATTAAAAAAAAATGTTTTCTTTAGACAGCAGACTATATTTTGCAAATATTTTCTTGGCGTATAAAATGCTCTATTGTAAGTTTAATTAATAATTTCAATTTGAATTTTGTCTGCATAAAATAATAATAATAATAATAATAATAATTTATTGATGTATATGTACATGCACACGTCATTACATGATATAAATAAATAAAAACACAAAAAACCTTTGTGGCTCACAATAAATACGCCACCAAGCACTTTAAAACCCGCAAGATTTATACAAAACACCAGAATTACAATGAAAACATAAAGAACACAAAAACGGTAATGTCAAAATTTATATTTCAGAAAGTCATTTACTAAATAGAAACAGTTCTCCACCAGCACTGTTTTTATTAATCTTTTGAGTCTAATCCATGGTAGGCCCTTAAACCTATCAGGCAAAGAATGTTATATCTTCACAGCCAGGTAATTTGAACTTAGCTGACTTTTCCTAATGCGATGATACGGTATGACCAAACTACTCTGGTTTCGTGTTTCATATTCATGAAAATCACCATTTTCGCAGAACCTACTTGGCGACTTATGAACAAACTCCAGGCAAGCAAGTATATATATGTACAAGGATGGGAGGGTCAGTATTTTGTGTTTTCTGAATAGATTTACGCAACTTGTGGTATTGTATACACCACTAAAGACTCTGATTGCACTCTTTTGCATCCTGAAAACCGCCTCAGCCGTGCCAGACGCGCCCCACATCAATAGGCCATACATGGCCCTACCCTGAAAATTTGCATAGTACACAGTCCGAGACGCCTCGGGTGTAGCCACTAGTTTCACTCTTCGTATAGAGTATATTGCTGATGCCAGATTGCGACACACGTTATCGATTTGGCACTCCAAAGTTAGGTTGCTCGCAATTTGGAGGCGCAGAAACTTAATATTCACTTTGGGCTCCCCCGCCACTCCCCTAGTTGCTATTGTCAGCTGTTGGGTTTTGTCATGATTCAATATCAGAAGATTGCTACTAAACCACTCGCTAGCCTTTCCCAATGCGGTCTCCATATGAGCCCCTCCAACTTCCCTGCACTGGGCACGCACTATTATGGACGTATCATCTACAAACTGGGTGACTTTACCCACGGTGACATGATGGGGCATATCATTGACATAGATTAGAAACCTTCTAAATTGAGCAGCATACATGAAGAACCACTGTAATCCTTTTGCTTTGGTAAAATGTGATTTTAGAGTAGTATTAAGGTCACGTATTGTTATATTTAGATACTGAAATTATCCTTTGCGTGTAGAACAGTTATATGGTATTTGAAAATTACTTATAAACTACAAGCTTCAAACAAAACCACTTAAATCATGTTCTTCTTTGTGTGTAAAGCTCAGGTGTTTGATAAGGACTGGAAAGCCTATTAAGAAGCAATCTAATTATATAAACTATGAATTCATAAGAGAGCAAAAGCATTAAATAGAGAAAACTCGGATGGACTCTCTATCATTTTGTTTTCACCTTCAACAACCACTGCTTCGTATAGTACCTGGTGATTAAATTAGCCCACCGTACAATTTCAGAGTTTTAAGGTAAGGTAGAACTTTCACCAATGTTATGTCAAAATATCATGACATTTGCATCATTAGAAGCATAGAAATTGCGTATGAAGTAACAGTGTGTATTTGGCATTGGTCGAAAAATGAATTTTGAACGAAGAACAAATAAGTATCAAGTTTTGTTTTAAACTCCAAGGCAGTACAATATGTATTTAAAATACAGGGTGTTTCAAAAAGAATATACGTATTTCGAATGTATATATTTATTAAACTTTAAGACATATGAATATTAAACTTTACACACATATTTACGAACCTCTCAAGTTCAGATTACAGATGTTCAATATGTCCTCCGTCAGCGACACGAACAATATCACATCGACACTCAAATTCCTCCCATACTCGTTCAAGCATGTCCTTCGTCACTGATGTTATGGCAGTACGGATCCGGTTCAACTCTTCCAGGTTTCCTGGGAGTGGTGGTACATAAACGTTGTCTTTAACGAAACTCCACAGGAAGAAGTCACAGGGTGTCAAATCCGGTGACCGTGGAGCCCAGCTGAGACATGCTAAGTCCCAAGCTCCTTGACGACCAATCCAACGGTTCGGTTGAGTTTTACTGATATTCACGCACTTGGCGACACCAATGAGGGGATGCCTCGTCTTTTTGAAAAATAAAGTTGTCTTCGTGTAGCCTCGGAAACAACCAGTTTTGTAACATAACGAGATACTGCTGACCATTAATCGTGTTTCCATCAAAGAAAAATGGGCCGTAAACAGATGATCGGGATATCGCACAAAACACATAGATTTTAGGCGAATCTCGTACATGAATGCGTTGTGCGAAAGTGTTATCATTGTCAATAGCATCATGAATCTCGTTACAAAATGCCACACGTTTCCGTTTGTAATCAGGACGCAGAGCTTGTAACAACTGTAAGTTGTACGGCTTCATAACCAACCGATGTCTCAAAACACGCCAAATTGTTGTAACTCCCGACTAGCACGATGAGTTGATTTTGAAAGATCACGTTGGAAAGCAGTTTGAATTCGTGCAACATTTTCTTCAGAAACACGAGGGCGGCCAGGACTCTTTCCTTTACATACACATCCTGTATCTACAAACTGTCGATACCATCTGCGAATGTTCCACCCATTCGGAGGATCAGTTTGGTAGCTTAACCTGAAACGTCTTTGCACTGTAATCACGGAATTGCACTTCGCAAACTTGAGAACACAAAATGATTTCTGCTGCGGAGTAGCCATTTTAAACATATGGCGGTTACTAAGAAAAACAGAAGACAACTAACATCTAGCGGCTACTAAATAAAGTAGGCTATGTATTAGTTTCTCCAATAGCCGAGCTGAGACACAGCGATTGATAGTTTGGACAAAATAATAGGTATATTCTCTTTGAAACACGCTGGATATTATTTACCATGACTGACACTTGGAATTTAATTACTAGATACCGTATTTCTGATGTGTAGCCTTTACAATAAAAATTGGCGTGTTCGTGTATTTTTTTTATAAATTGATTAGTCAAAAAAAGTTAGCTTGACTATTTTCGGTGGTACGCCCTGTATTAAGTTCTACAACACAAGATTATAAACAGTTTATTAATGAATCAAGAGTATTACCGATTTATTGTAACTTGTTTGTTTGTACAACTTTGTATAATGTTTAAACAAAAATTTGATATTATCATTAGCAATAAATGAAAAGTAAATAATAATAAAATTTGAAAAATTATTTTTGTAAGACACTAAAATATTTCGCAGAAACATTTCCTTAAAATATCTAGACGAACATTCACAATATTACGATAAGAAGTAACCGTGCAAAACACCTTGTGCATTGTTGTATATTTTTATTCGAATGTATTTTCTTTCTTCTGGTGACCAGTTTCAAACAAAGGAACGAGAGATGTGAATACGTCTCCAATAAATGTAATACGCTCAAAATAAGAACACAATACAACAAATACGAGATTTGAAGGTCGCTTTTATATACGCGATGCATCGTGAGTGACCCTGTACTCAGTTATTTCAACATACAACATTTCATATTTACGTATTCTTACAAAAACATTTTGTAATATCATTGTCATTTGCCGAAAGTAAATATTACATATTATCGTTATTGATCGAAAAAATATATACGTCTGGATTTTATTATTTAGCCATTAAATAAATTACCAGTACTTTAAACAAAGGTTTTATCAAATTTTTATTAATTATTCCTCTTATAATCATTCATATATCATAAAATGAAAAGGATTCAAATATAGCCGAAAAATTGATGATATGATTTCATTGGCTCCTGAGCAGACAGTTGAAATACAGAAAAGCTCATTTGCTGTATCACTCCAATTTTACTTACTCACACAGCTTTATTAACTAATGTTCTGGGTTTCAGGAGCATACACGTCAACTCTAAACTTTATTTCGGTGTGGTTGGCGTACATACTAAGCTTGCAGAAACGAGTGCGCACTCATTGGCGGCGATGATATAATTCGAGAGAGATCGGATATACCCGAAGTCGAGATTCATAAGCGTATGGTATGTGTATGAATGCCTGATTAGATTGATAATAGCGAATCGACGGTGTTCTTTATGTTCGACGAGTAGTAATAGATTTCTTAACCGATATTCGACATTAGAATACACTGGCACTATTATTAAATATATTGTTTGCAATATCAACATTTTACCGTACATTATTTTTGTGTCTAAAAGACATGTTAATTGCACACAACACCGGATAAATGCGCAATGTGATGTACCATATTATAAATTTCTATATGACTTTATTTTAATGTTAAGTGTGTGCAACATTCCACAAAATATTGTAGACAATGAAGAATATCGAAACTTTTGGGGGAAATACGTTCTGAAATGGAGACTGCCAACAAGAGGTCAATTACAGTATAATTTTCCTCGAGTGAAAAACATGATTACGGATCAAATAAAGGCAGAGTTAAAGATCAAAAAATATGGCTGATGGTAGATGAGACAATGTATCCAAGAAAGAATAGTATTTTAAATGTGTTAGTGCGCAGTCTAAAAAGCGGTGTGATTTTCTTGGCTCCTCTTTTACGTAGTAGAATGTTAGAGAAGATAAACGCGGTAAGGATAGTAGAAACTATAAAACATACCGTTGGGAAGCTTAATATATCGGTAACCTAACTTGTAAAGTTCTTTACAGGTTCGAATATAGTTGAAGCTGGAAAGTTATTAAAACAATCTTATCCTCAATTGCTTCATGTAACCTGTTTGCTCCATGCATGTCATGTAGCTGAATGTATTTGAAACAGTTATCAAAAAGTAGACCAATTTATAGTTTCTACCAAAAAAGTTTGTATTAAATCTCCAAAATGCATTCGTGAGTTTAAACAGGCTTGTCCGAACATTCCTCAGCCACCACAGCCGGTATTGATATTTCAAGATACCGAAATCCATATTCAAATAGAGCAAATTCCCGAAAATTATTCAATTATTTTAGATACTATTTCCAAATTAGAGAACACCAAGTTGTCATTACAATAAGCGCTAAACATAGTATATTATCTCAAAGCCTCGTTAGGAAATCTAACAGATAGTATAGGAAGATTAACCGATAAATTGTGTGCGGTTAAAAATAAAAATCCGGAATTTCAAACGATAGTGCGTATAAACAAGAGTTTAACTGAAAACCATGAGTGCGAATATGATGCGAACGTCCTTTTTAAATTCGCGAACATCACATCATTAGACGTAGAACGCTCCTTTTCCAAATACACCAACATATTTTCACCTCGCCGTAGGAGTATGACTGAATCAGCACTGGAAGGCATACTAATGACACGATACAGCAGCGAATTTTTGCGTCACTCTATATCAACAACACACAAAAAAAAACTAAAATAGTAAGAAATTACATTTATTATTTTTAATATTAATAGTAACTAAGTCGAACGCTACTGCGAAAGCACTCGTTTCTGCAGCCTTAATGTTTCATTTAAGACCAGAATACAATTTAAATTATGTGAAACGAATCTACTGGATGTCGACGATGTACGTGGGCAATGTGAAAAGTTCTCGGCCTGACATTGAAAGACTGCGATTTAAATTCAAAAAATTATTTTATTTTTCTACATAATCTCCCTTGAGTTCAACACACTTGATCTAGCGTTTTTCAAACATCAATATTCCTTCCCGGAAGTGAGAGTCTGGAAGGCTGTCAAAATATTCTTCTACGATCCTTTCAACTTCTTCGTTAGATGTGAATCGCTTTCCAGAAACAAATTTTTTCATATTTGGGAATAGATGGAAGTCTGAGGGTGTCAAATCAGGAGAATAGGGAGGATGGCCGAGCAAAGCGTACCCCAAATCCCGCAATTTTCCCATCGCCAACGCACCTTTGTGTGCGGGTGCGTTGTCCTGATGAAAAATGATTTTTGTCTTCTTCAAACCAGGCCTTTTCCCGCGAATTTTGGCATCCAGCTGGTCAAGAAGGTTAGAGTAATATGCGCCTGTAATTGTTCTGCCTTTTTCAAGGCAATCAATTAACAAAATTCCTTTTGCATCCCAAAACACGCTGGCCAAGACTTCTCCGGCAGATGCGATCGACTTCGCTTTCTTTGGCGCTGAACCACCGGCTTCCACCCACTGCTTCGACTGCTGTTTCGTTTCTGGCGTATAGTGGTAGACCTATGTCTCATCCATGGTGACAAATCGCCGCACAAAATCGGTCGGATTCTTGTTAAATCGGTCCAAAGAATGCTCCGAAAATCGTTTGCGCATTTGCTTTTGATCGACATTCAGCAAATGCGGCATCCATCTTGCGCAGAGCTTTCTCATCTCTAATTCTTTGTGCAAAATATTTCGCACCCTTTCTTCTGATATTCCCACAGCCTCAGCTATCTCACTCACTTTCACTCGCCCATCGTCCAACACAATATCATGTACTTTTTCGATGATTTCTGGTGTGGTTGCGGTTTTTGGCCGTCCTTCACGTGGGTCATCTTCGAGGGACGTACGACCACGTTTAAATTCAGCTGCCCACTTTTTAACGGTTGCCATTGAAGGAGCAGAGTCCCCGTACACTTTTGTCAACTTCGGATGAATTTCCATAGGGGTTAAACCATCCAAAACAAAGAATTTTATAACAGCACGATATTCAAGTTCATCCATTTAAAAAAATAACACGCACGACGTCTACTACAAAAATTCTTGCAAACAAACTACTTGAGAGAACAAGTTGAAGTTTTCATATGAACTAAAAACACATGCAGCCACGCAGGAAACATAAATTTCTATTAATTGTAACGCCATCTCTGAGTCAGGCCGAGAACTTTTTACCTTGTCTTGTGAGTCCAGGTGCGACACTGTGATTATCTGCTGATGATGACAACTTAGTTGTCGAAATTACAGTGGAAAGGGGTTATATTAACCTTAATAGATTAATCATTCCTAGATGATGCGTTAAATTTTCTACTTATCTTGACAAACCAAGAGCAATAATATACTGCAAAGGCGGATTCAACATAATTTGTGCTATCGGTGAAATAAAAGCCTTAACAAAGTACCACAAACACAATTTCTTTCATTAATTTGAAAAATCCTGTATTTTGATGCAAGTTCACACACAATTTTCTCAGAATGTGTCGAAACAACGCAACTATACAAGAATTCACGCCTAATGAACAATTACCCAACAGATTCTCACAAAACTAAAATAAATTTACAGCTTGACAGTAAAAGTACATAACTGACTTGACGATAAGAAGCAACTACCTGGAAAAGTAGTAATGGCATTCACTTTATGAATATTCGTACAAACTCGGTAGGCATAAACACATGTCAGTTATAAACAAACAAATCTATATTACCATTGTTTAAATGATAAAAAGTACGCGTACACACATACACACATGCTGCTCAACGTTAGTTCCAAGGACGTGCATGCGCGAAAATAACTATCGATGCACAAATAGTAACTTGAAGTGACCTTAGATAATGTGTATATATATCATTAAGCCAAGTAACACGTACACAAAATTACATCAGTCAATAGATATATTAAACTTGAAAATAATTAGTCTCTGGCTCACATCAGTTACATATTCATGTGCTCTGACTTAAATATCTTTTGCTTTTGTAATATTATTCACATTTGTATAAAAAACGGAAAGAAATCGTTCTAGTTGTATTCACAAAAAAAATCTGTAATTAGAAAATTAATATTAATAAAAATAGAGGGAATGGTGGAAAAAGTAGAGTACAAAGGGTACTAGGAAAGTTTTCCAATATGACACAACAATGAATCGTAGGAAGCTGCTTGTTGCTGCATGTTGGGACATGTTCATACGGGCATAGTAGCCGACGCGCCATATCAGTGGACTCAGTTATTCATTAGCAGTGAGAGTGTAAAGTGCTTGCGATGGCACCGTGGTCACGAAATGAGATAAAGGCAGTTTTGCGTTATAATTTCGTGCGTGGTTTAAACATAGACCAGTACTACGAAGAAATGACTCTTGCACTAGATGATGTTTGTCCACATCGCAAAACGATATTCAGGTGGTATAGAGAATTTCAAAGTGGAAATTTAACTGTGGAGGATACTGAGAGGCCGGGAAGGCCACGAACGTCAGTTACGGAGGAAAACATTACTACTGTTAGGAAAATGCTTGACGAAGACAGGCGAGTGAACTACCAACAGATAGAGGGTACTTCAGGCCTAAATGCAGCAGCAATTCGTTCGATTCTGCATGATCTTTTGCACGTGAAGAAACTTTGTTCTCTCTGGGTGCCGCATCGACTGACAGATGACACGACGTGTGACTTGGTGCCGGGAGATGCTAAAAATGTTTAATAAGGAACAATCTCGGTATGTGAACAACATCGTGACAGGTGACGAGACTTGGCTGTACTATTACGATGTGCCGACCAAAGCTCAAATCAAAGTTTGGGTCTTTGATGATGAGGACACACCCGTAGTTGTCAGAAAATCCCGATCTGTAAAGAAGAAAATGATAGCTGTATTTTTCAAATCGAGTGGAATTGTGGAACGTATCGTTTTGAACACCCAGAAGACAGTTATAGCTAAGTGGTATACTGAACAGTGCCTGACTAAAGTTATTCGATCTATGAAGAACCTGCGGTCAAAGTCAAGATTGGACACCTGGCTCCTCCATCACGATAATGCTCCAGCTCATCGCGCCAAAGCCTGCACCGTATATTTGACCACGACAGGATTGAGATTTCTCGAGCACCCTCCCTACAGTCCAGATCCTGCTCCTTGCGACTTTGCACTGTTCCCGCATGTGAAAATGAAGCTAAAAGGGAGACGGTTTTCCAGTGACGAGGACCTTCTGCGGGCTTTAGACAACGAGTGTGCTTTACTCCCTAGTGAAACTTGGCAGAACTGGTTTAAAGATTGCTTTCGGAGGATGGAGAGTATTGAGTGTAAATTACTTTGAAAAAATTAAATAAATAAAGCTGCATTGCAAAACTTTCCTAGTACCCTTTGACTAAGCAGAAAAACTTTAAAAATATTTACGTGAAAATAAAATTTCATTCGAAAATGAAGTGGGGCTACAAATCAATGCAAACCAGTGTCAACACGCGCGGCGTACGTCCAATCACGGAGTGCTGTCTTTTTATATCGAAGCTGTGATAGAATTGTGATGTGTAATATTCATTATATTGTTTTTGTGTATAGCATAATTATGTCAAAGAGGTCGTATTAGTTTTAGAATTACGAAAAAACGTAAGTTTACTGAGGATGTATACAAGTTTAGAAAAGATCTTCCGGACTTAAAACACGATGGTGCAATAATATGTTCAGTGTGCAATAAACTTTTGTTTTGCCGGAATAAATTTGAATGTAAAAAACAGATAAAAAGTGCAAAACATAAAATAAGTGCCGAAAATTATAACGGATTTCTTTTTGATTTAATTTTTATGCCACTGTATACTCTGTATACTGTACTTGCTAGAAAAGGATTTCGTCAGTTCTGGAATACATACAATCCCAAATGAAAATTAGCATCTCAATCAACATTAAAAAATCATATAGCATCTGCGCGATCAAATCTGTTGTCAGTGTTTTAATATGAATGCTGAAACCGTCATTTTCATTGCTATTGGCTAGTAAAAGATTAGGAAAATGTACAGTCGCTACCACAGAGACCTAAATCACAAATTTAGGTTAACTAAAGATGGTGGTTAATTTTTAGTATTGACATTTCATTAGTGGAGCCCTCTATGTAACAGTATGCAAAACTTAAAGATATCCCAGGTGAAAATGGGCCAGGTAGACCTAATATAACAGCACTAGCAGAAGGTCGAGCAATAGTTTTGTTAAATAGAAGAAATAGATGAAAAACTGCATCGAAAATTTTAGCACAGAGACAAACAATAATGGGAATAAACTAGTTTGCGTCACAACGGTTAAATTAGCTTGGTCAAAACAGCACAAAGACTGGGTGCTGGAAGAGTGGAAGAAAGTGCTCTGGACCGATGAGATATCCGGTTCAAAAAGAAAACGTTTGTCCAAAGATTAGGGGGGAACGAGATCTCGAATTATGCACTGCATCTACCACCAAGCATGGAGGAAGATCCAGTAATGGTTTGTGGCTGTTTTGCTGGAACATCTGTAAGCGGTCTTATTAAAATAGAAAAATTCTAAGAAAGAAACGGTACAGAGAAATTTTGACATAGAATTTCATTTCTTCTGGAATACAACGAATTGACGAAAATTTTGTGTTGACGAGAGATAACAATTCAAATTATGTATTTAGAGAAATTAGAACATGAAGGAATAATTATTTAGTCGTCTCTTCAGAGTTCCGACTTGAATGCTATTAAAGTTATGGGATGATTTAGTTAGACAAATGCGAAAATTAGTTCCAGCGTCCACAAAAAAGCTATGAGCCCAACTACAGGCAGTAATAAAAGCTAAAAGTGATCACAAAGACAAACATTTAAACAATTTAAAAGAATATTTGGTAGAATTGTTTAAAATAATACTTTTTCAAGATTTTAAAACAAACATAATTATATAATACAATTTTGCAGTAAATATTACACTCTGTTTCTCTATTATTTTCTAAGTGAACATATACTTATGGCTGGTAGTGTATGTACATATTAATGACAACAATGCACTAATATTTTGTACATATTTTGACAAAATTAGGAGGTATGCGAATATTTTATTGATTGACTGTACATATATGGACTATACGACTTCACAACTGTATTCTTTAGTTGCATTGATCTCCGAGCTCTTTTCTAATTCACTGCAAATCACCCGCATTCGAGTATTTCTAGAACGTCATATAAAAATTCACTTACTCAGTATCGCCCTATACCGCAATTACCCTAATTGACAAAGATAACGAAAACGTTTTCGTACGTCATTAATTTCACATAAATACAGAGCCATATTTTCTTTCAGATAAAGGCTGAATATATATTGTACACGTCCGAGTTAATAATGGCGTTGTACAGCTCGAAAGAGTGAAGGGACAGCAACTACAGTTGGGGAATTGGTGCGTCCATTTGTCTGATTTGCGCCACAAAATAACTGATGATGTTCCAGGATAGTTTCGTATTTTATTGTATTCGTCTAGGTGTATAGAATTTGTCGCGTGTTATATGAGGTGTTTTTGTTTTGCTTTATACAACTGGTTTAAGAATTTTGGAATAAAATATATGTTTTTTGCACTCAAAAATTGAGTGACATTATCGTACAAGATTGCTCGAGTTTACTAACTAGATATAAAATAGAATGTAATAAAACTGGATATAAAATACTGTAGATACTCTATGTTCGACCATTTATCTTTTTAACGTCCTTTATATAAAACAACCTGTTTTACAATTATTTATTATTTACAAAAGACTAAAATAACATATATTAGGTAGAACAACACCCACTGTTTTTAAATATTCAAAAATTTCTGGAATAAAATAAACTTTAGTTGTTGTAATCAGGATTGCAAAGAATAAAGTTTTAAACTTTGATCAAACATGAGTTTAAGAGATCACTGCACGTACTACTCTTTGTTCTAAGGCTCATCAAGCTCTAAGGGATGAACTCTTTTCAAACTTCTGTTATTTGAATCGGCTTCTTATAGGCAGAACCAAAATTAATGGTCCTTTAATTTTTGCGAACTATTAAACTAAAGTCTAACAATTATGTGTAAAAAATGCAGATTAATTATTTTATTTAAATGAGTATTTTGTTTTTTCTTTTATAATTTGGCAGCTGTACAAATTATATACAAAGACCACTAGACACTTACGTTGTTTAATGTAATTATAAGAATATATAAGGACAGCTTTTAATGTAATAGATGCGAAAAACGATTAAACAAAAAAATTAACTTTCAAGGGGAAGGATTCAATAAATAACAAAATATCGTTTTTTAACCATTTTCTGAAATTGCAGTTCACATTTTGACCCTAAAGAAGTCAAAAAAAATTAATGGGTGAAATATTGGCGAAAAACTAAAAACTGAATTTGAAGAAAATCAAAAAAACAATTTAATTGCTGGATTCCCCAATTACCCTAATACTCATATAATTAATTATTATTGTTCTGCAAGTGGGTGTAATACTTGGATGTATATTGTATAATAATAAGTATTTGCATAACTTTCAAATTGCATTTGAAGTATATTTGAAAATATACCAGGTTGTTCAATAAGTTTTGTCGTTTGATAAGAGATGGCGTTTAGGTTCATCGTTTTATTTTTCTAAAAATTGTACCACTTTTTTATGAACACCTGTAAAGTTTCCTGATTTTATATTTTCTCATTCGAATTCAAAGGTGTTCAAAGTTGACGTGTCACAGTCTTTTTTTACAATGGAAAAAATTTAATATTATGCAGTGAGAAAATTCTTATTTTTAGAAGGTGTAGCATCGAAACAAATACATGAACGATTGTTAAAAGTGTATAAGGATTCTTCACCTACATTAGAACAGTAGAAAGATGGATTGCTGAATTTAAACGTGATCATACAAGATTTGCAAACGATCCACGCGAAGGGCGTCCAAAAAGTATATCAACATAAGAAATCGTAGCAAAAATACAAAATATGATTTACGAAGATCGTCGATTAACAGAGAGAGATTCAGTAGAAGCCTTAGGCATCCCATTAGGCAGTGTGAACAATATTTTGGCTGAAATTTTGGGTTTCAGAAAGCTGTATGCAAAACGGGTGCTACATTGGTTAACAATGGAACAATAACAGATTTGAATGCAACTTTCTCAGCAATATTTGAAGCGTTTTAGAAAGAATAAAAACAATTTTATGCGTCGTTTCATCAGTATGGATGAAACTTGACTCTACCACCGTGATCCTCAATCAAAACAAGAGGTTGGTGGTGCGAACCCGGTATTTCGGCTCCGGAGCGAGTTAAGGTCCAGAAATCGGCCACGAAGAAGTTTGCATCAGTTTTTTGGCATGCAAAAGGAATTTTATTCATGGATTACCTCCAAACTGATAAAATAATAAACTCAGATTACTATTGTAACCATTTGGACCAGATGCATGTGAAAATTCGTGAAAAAAGACCTGAGTTACAGATGAAAAAAATCGTTTTTCATCAAGACAACGCACCCTCTAACAGCTCAAAAACCCATCGCAAAAATCAGTGAATTGAGGTACGAATTGTTGCAACATCCACCCTATTCGCCAGATTTAGCTCCTTCCGACACTTCTGATTGATCTCGCATCTCAAAAAATGCATGCGTGGAAAACGATTTTCATCGGACAAAAGAGGTAATAGCAGCCGTGGAAGCGAATTTCGACAGTCTTCCGGATTCTCACTTCAGAGATGGAATCCATAAATTAGAAGATCACTGGAGGAAATGTATCGAAGTTCAGGGAGGTTATATTGAATAATAAAATGTATTTCAAACCATAAAATCGTGTTTTTCTCAATTCAATTGAGCCCTAAAGAAATGTGAACTATGTACATACATACACTACCGTTCATAAGTATTTGGGCACCCATATTTTATAAAATTATTTGAACAGCATCGCTTCTAGGAAATTCATTCTTGTAATATTGGATAGGTATAAGGAAAGTATTAAATCTACAGAAACGCTGCATAAGTAACATTATGTATTACTTTATTACCTGCAATAAACCAAAATTTGTTATTGGGACTACCTGGGGATTAGCGCAATAAAAGTTTCTCCAAGTTCTTGTAATTGTCTTTCTGTGAAGGATACTGAAGGATAAGTTTAGTAATGATGTTTTAATGACCTCGGGCGAGTTTAATGTTATATTTTTGAAATTGCCCTCAGTTACGTTTCTGTATTCGTTGTGAGATATTCCTGTGCTAGTAGTGTTGTTAAAATCGTTAAATATACCTAAAAGAAAAGAGATGGACATTGAAACGCGTTCTCTTATAATTGCGCACCATCAAGATGGCAAAAGCAACCGGCAAATTGCGAAACAATTAAAATTAAATAATACTTCCATAGACTATGTCGTCAAAAAATACCGAGAAAGTGACAGTGTTCTCAATAAATCACGGAATGGGAGACCCAGAGCGACAACTTCTGCTGAGGATCGTGCAATAGTGATCACAAGCAAAAGAAATCGACGGAAAGCAGCCCCAGAAATCGCTGCAGAAATCAATGCAGATCGTCCAAAGTCAATAAGCGTAACAACGGTCAAACGTCGCTTGTACAAAGCAGGTTTGTACGGACGAATTGCAATGAAAAAACCGTTATTGCGCAAACAGAATAAGCGGAAACGCTTAAACTGGGCTCGTGAACACCAACATTGGACAGTTGAACAGTGGAGTAAAGTCTTGTGGACCGATAAGTCAAAGTTCGAAATTTTCGGATCCAGAAGACGTGTTTTCGTTCGGAGATCTACAGGTGAGCGTGCGGCAGAGCAATGTATTATGCCTACGGTTAAACATGGCGGTGGTTCCGTGATGATCTGGGGTTGTTTTGGTGGTAAGGTCGTGGGTGATATTGTGAAAATTGAGGGAATACTAAGGAAAGAGCAGTATCGAAACATTTTGGAGACCAACGCTATTGCTTCAGGATTAAGACTTTTGGGTAGGAATTTTGTATTCCAGCAGGATAATGACCCAAAGCACACATCCAAAATATGCAAAGACTATTTGCAACTCTTGGAAGCGGAAGGATCCATCGAAGTTATGAAATGGCCTCCCCAAAGCCCCGATCTAAATCCAATAGAATTATTGTGGGAGGAACTTGATCGGGAGGTCCGGAAAGCAGTACCAACATCGGAGGCTGATTTGTGGAGGAAACTGCAGGAAGCTTGGGTCCGCATAACACCGGATACATTAGCAAAACTAATTGCAAGAATGCCGCGATTATGTGCTTCCATTATAAAAAACAAAGGAGGTCACATAGATGAATCGAAAATTTAAATATAATATGTAATTCTACTGCCAGATACTGTAATTAGTTATGTATGTACATGTAATAAATATATTTTCATTTTTTCACTAGTGCTTTTAATCATTTCTTCTAAATTTATGGGTGCCCAAATACTTATGAACGGTAGTGTATATGATAAGAAAGCTACAAAAAGAGTACGAGCGACCCTGGTTTAAATTGAACTTAAATGCGTAAGAGTACTTAATAAAAGGGAATGATGTATTAAGCGATCAACTATTGGAAAAAGGATGTGAAAAAATATAAATATTTGGAAGTAATTGTTAACAAAGAAGTTAGAACTGAAGGCGAGATCAAAGAAGTAGTGGTAAATGTAAGCAAATCCATTGGGGCATCCAACTCAATACTATGGGGAAGAAGTATTATGTATAAATGAAACGAAATCTTGAATTAATGAAACAATTGTTCAATATATAATACGATTAGGAAGGATGAAATTAATAGAAAGAAGTCGTTTGTCATAGAGATCAACTTCTTTAGAAAGAGTAGCGGGCGATCAGATCCGAAAGAGAGACGAAGAGAACAAGTACAAACATTACAAAAAAAATTTAGACGAAATTGAAAACAAACACCGCTGACCTTTCTTTTCAATTTCGATATCTAAAAATAATGAACAAAATAAGATGGTTAAAGAAAAGTATTAGGGCGGATGACATACAAAAAAAAAAACGAAAGATAGACCAAGAAGTTGTGGAGATGACGTAAACGAAGCAATGGATGCAACTTCCAAGAAAGTATCACATATCGAAGTCGGCCACAATTTGAAAAATTTCAACTGTGTTGTGCGCAATTACTAACAGATAACTTGTTATATTTTATCAGGCGTGATGATATGCCGTGTTTGCTTGTAAGGTAAATACATGATTTCAATTATTTACGTAACCAAAATGTATACGTACATTAATTACACCAGTTATCTAGACTAACTACTTAGACGTTGCGTTACATATGCATACGTACATGTTATCGTTTCATTGTTTAAAGTCATCACGGTTCGCTAATATAATAAAGGAAAAGTAACGTTCATGCGTGTAGAGTTTTAGAGGTAGCGATGACGGAGGGGCCTGGCATTCAGCGCTTTCGTATAATAGAACGGTTCCCAGTAAATAAGTAGGTGCAGTTGAGGAAATAGCCAGAACACATAGTAACAAAGCGACTGCCTATAAATACCTGGCCGCTTTGTCTACCGTTGCTGCAGACAAACTAGAAATAGATAGACACGACCGCATTGCTAAGAAGTCAACTTCGCCGCTACATTGTCAGAACGACTGCTGTGAAGTTCCTTTTTAAATTCGTTCATGCACATATTGGTTGCGTTTCGAACAGTATATACCTCATGTATCTAATTGACTTAAAATGATGGAAAGTATAGTTACTATTAGCTCAAATGTACTACTATCAAGAATATTAATATTAAATATGAGAAAGAATACTCGAAAACTGGAAAAGATCAACTGTATTTATTTCACAAACTAAATAAATATACACGCAAAGGTAAGGTTAGTATGTTAATAATTATATATAAATATATAATTAAGCACTTCACGATGTGAAATTGGTGAAAATTAGATTTTCTGCTATACCATCGTTGATTATAACCACAGAAAGTTATTAAAAATTTTTAATCAGCTTCTAATGTTAAACAAAAAGATATTTCTACGCATTTATTATGAATGTTTTCAGAAAAATAGAAAAGAAACAAAAATGAAATAGGAAATAAAAACATAATCATCATAGCATTTTACAAGACACTGTATGTAGGCTTAAAAACTAAATTGTGATTTTCAAATAAGAGAATAAATACGAGGGTGGTCCCATAAGTACCGGGCCTGACCTAGAAATGGCGGTTGTTTGAAAAATATCACTGTATTAGAAAGTACACAATCTATAAAGCATATGTTTCAAGTTTGAAGATGCCACGTTGTCTAGTATTTGTTCGGGAGCCATCAATAGTGACCGTTTTCAGTGAATTTGTAAAAATGGAGAAAATTGGTCATCGTTACGTGATACAATACTTTTATTTGACAGGCCTCAGCCCAACCGATATAAAAACTGAACTAGATTCTACTCTGGGTGAGTCTGCTCCTTCGTTTACAACAGTGAAATATTGGCCAGCAGAGTTTAAACGAGGCCGTACGAGCATCGCGGTGGTCGACCAAATGAGGTGACGACTCCAGAAATGGTGAAGAAAAACGGCAAAGCGGTACTGGATGATCGTCGACTGAAAGTGCGCGAACCAGCAGACATAGTAGGCATTTTAATAGGTGCGGTACATCGCATATTGTCTGAAATTTGGACATGAGAAAGCTGTGCAAGATGGGTGCCGGGTTTGCACACACTCGAGGAAAAACAATGTCGTGGAGATGCTTCAATTGAGTGTTTAACGAAGTTTCACAGCAACAAAGCAGGATTTTTGCGCCGTTTCATAACCATGGATGAAACATGAGTCCATCACTTCATACCCGAGACAAAAGAACAATCAAAACAATGGACTCAAAAGGGAGAACCGCTCCAAAGAAGGCGAAGACCGTTTCATCTGCAGGCAAGGTCATGGCATCGGCTTTTTAGGATGTGCGTCGATTAATTTTCATTGACTATCTTGAAAAAAGAAAAACTGTCAACGGCGAGTATTATGCGAACTTATTGCAACGTTTGAGCGAAGAAATCAAGCAAAAACGGCCACATTTGGCTATGAAGAAAGTGTTGTTTCATCAAGACAGTGCACCAGCTCACAAATCCGTTATTGCAATGGCCAAAATTAATGAATTAAAGTTTGAATTACTACCTCGTGCACCCTATTCGCCAGATTTAGCCTCCTCGGATTATTTTCTGTTCCCAAACTTGACAAAATGGCTCAGTGGTCAAAGATTTTCCAACGATTAAGAAGTGATGTCGGCAGTTAATGGCTATTTTGTGGAGCAAGACAGTTCTTATTATAAAAAGGGTATCGAACTTATTGAACATCGCTGGGAAAAGTGTATAGAGCTGAGTCGGGGGTGAACCAAAACTTCTTCAAGCGTCAAGTGTTTACATATACCATAACAACACTCTCATGGTTTAACTGAACTTATAGTATTTATTATTTAGTATTCCAAGTAATTTTTTTTCTTTCAGAGTAAAGTGTAAAGAAAATAAACTAATTTATTAACAAATGGCATGCTTTCAACGGGATTTAGGTCAAATGATTTTTCTGGCTAATGCTGAACGTAAATGGTTTTATTACAAAGGGAATTTGTAACTGATTTCGCAATGGAGCTCTATCCTGCATAAATCTAAAAGATGACAAGCAGAATTCAATTTCGTCCAATATGGAAACGAAATAACTACAAAAATCTCACATGCTGTTAATTTCCCATCTTACTATCAACTACATAAAGAAGTCCAGGAACTTCCAATAATTGTATTCGAAATCACTATTTGTTATATACAAGAAGAATGAAGGCTTTCATCTGGTCACCTTTGCACAAAATCGCCATTTCTGTAACTTCATCAATCCTTACTGCATCCATAAATATAATTTAATAATTTCAAATCCATAAATTTCCATCTAGAATCTCTCTTACAAATAACTTTTGAACAACATTATTAATTACCTTTTCTTAATTCTCAACAGTTTATTAAAAATGTTCCTCGTCCAACTTGAACCTCATTTTAAACAAATGTTGTGTAAAAAATGAAATTCTAAGAAAATTCTGTGGTTCTAATTCTTTGACTAAGCACTGTATATAATAAGGACTTAATTCATCATACTCACGATAAAACTAAAACCGTGAAACAAAGCTAATGTTTTCCCACTTTAATTAACACCGGAACTTACAGTATTCTTAATTTTGTGACACCGTTAATAAATGAAGTTAAGGAACCATTCAGCAATTTTATAAGCTGACGTTATATAGTGCATACAGAAACGAAGCAGTCGTGTACGTACGGGAAATGAGGAACGTGTAGTTGAGAAGAGAAACACCATAATGGCATTGCAAAGGTTCGTGAGCCGAAAAATAATAATTGCCCCTCTAAATTAAGTTCGACTTCCTGTTTAGAAATTTACGATATGAACTCCAAAATAATTTCAAATTATAACGACATAAATTACTGTAGACGAAAAGATCTATAATCAAGACTGTATATACAAATATATACGTTTCTTCCTATAAAACTGACGTATTATTTCCCTATTTAATTTTCCCATATTATATATTATTATTGGTGAGAATAATTTCATATAATTATTACATAATTTACATCTATTAGTGTGGTAGACACCCTATGTTTTATAGTAATGTTTCCTACCCGTTCTGTTTCAGAATTGAATGGCCGAGTTGGACGTATTAATCGGGTTACATTATGCCAGTTACCCTACACATTCACTTAAATTAATCTAACTAACACATGAATGGTAATTGTTTATAAAGTAGAGGATAAATTCTTTATTTTTATTATAGAAAATTATCAAGATTCTCGATCAAGCTATTTTTACAATCAATCACGCATCTTTTACTTTTAATTTTTATTTGTTATGATGTCATGGCCATCTCTAACATGACGTAGTTGTAATTAGTTAAAAATAGCCAATTTCAAAGACCTTGAATTAATAAATTGGGTTACATATATTTAACAGTGGAATATTTTTGGAACTTAAAAGGTTTAATAAAGTCGGCAATACTTTGCCATTTTTTGCCATCCACTGTAAATTTAGAATATATTTAAATGGCTATCGCCTTTTTTACTTCAAGAATAAATCGTCAACCATTTTAAATCTAAGCTTCCTTTACTCAATTCATCTATCAGAGATTCAATATACAAGGTCAAGTTGATTTTATATGATAATGATTCATCTACCAGTGTTTCTTTATGAAAAAAATTGGTATTATTTTCGAGTAAGCCTTGGGATTACAAGCGGCTATTTGAATTTTCAATATCGTCTGACATTTAGTTTGACAGATATAGTTAAAAAAGTGTTTAGTAAAAGTTGTAAAATGGACAAATAGCTATTCGTCGTGCAATTCAGAACTTATTTTTTAAGAAAATGAAAACAACTGAAATTTTAGCAGATATATGGTAAATATTGGTTAACGATGCTCCTTCGAAGGCTACGATTCTCCGCTGGATTGCTCACTTTCAATGTGGCGACATGAGTCTCGGAGATGGAGAATGTCCTGGACCACCAAAACGTGTTACCATTCCAGAACGGTTAAAAAAGTTCATGATGTTCGCGTATTACCATTCCAGAAATGGTTAGTTCATGATGTGTTAAGCGACCGAATATTGAAAGAAGAGGAGATTGCCAGGACTGTGGACATCTCTACTGAACGTGTACGCCACATTTTGCATATCGATATAGGGGGACATCAGGTGGGTGCTGCGTTTACTGGACGCAGATCAAAAACGTGAAAGAACGCGTAATTTGAAGCTCTTTAACATCAACCCAGTAGATTTTTTCACCGCTTTGTTACGGTCGATATGTCAGAGTCGAAATAGTAATCTTCGCAGTAGAAGTATCGTGGTAATCTTCCGCCAAGGAAGGTCAAGACGTTTCCTTCGGCTGGCAAAATAATGGCCGCGATATATTGGGATGCGAAGTGGATACATTTCATCGGCCATTTCGAAAAAAGTAAAACTATCGCCGAGATTTATTACGTTGCCCTTCTAGATAAAGTAAAAGTTGCCCCTACTGAAAAAAAAGACCCTCAATGGCTCGAAAGAAAGTGCAATTCCACCATGACAATGCATTATCACATACTGGCCGCACTGTTCGGAAAAAAAAAGATGAATTACGACTCCAGATTGTGCCCAAACCACCCTATTTACCAGACCTTACCTCTTCAGACTTCCACTTATTCCCAAAACTCAAGCTGTTTCTCGCCGGAAGGACATTCGAAACTGACGTGGTTTAAGTAAGTTATTGCAGAAATAAGTATTTTGACGATCTTGATGCTGATGGCACTCCAGCACCGCTGGTCCAAGCGTATTAATGTTAAGACTTCCACTTATTCCCAAAACTCAAGCTGTTTCTTGCCGGAAGGAAATTCAAGACTGACGATGTTTAATTAAGTTATTGCAGAAATAAGTATTTTGAAGACCTTTATGCTAATGGAACTCCAGCACCGCTGATCCAAGCGTATTATTGTTAGACTTCCACTTATTCCCAAAACTCAAGCTGTTTCTCGCCGGAAGGAAATTAAAGACTGACGATGTTTAATTAAGTTATTGCAAAAATAAGTATTTTGAAGACCTTGATGCTAATGGAACTCCAGCACCGCTGATCCAAGCGTATTATTGTTAGACTTCCACTTATTTCCAAAACTCAAGCTATTTCTTGCCGGAAGGAAATTAGCCTGGCGCGTCTTAAGTAAGTTATGCAGAAATAAGTATCTTGACGATGTTGATGCTGATGCCACTCCAGCACCGCTAGTTCAAGTGTATTAGTGTTAAAGGGGAAATAAACTAAAATAGAAAACAATATCACTGAAAAATAAAGCTAAAATACGTAAAACATCTACTTAAGCCAGTTGTGACCTATGTTTCTACCTGAATGATCAGAAATTATAGAAAAATTTTTGTACGTGGGAGCGACAAATATTCAGAACAATATACGGACCAAAAAATGAAAATGAGTTGTGGAAAGTATCAATAAATAAAGAATGAATTATGAAGATATAGGGAACCATGTGTATCAACCTAGATTAGAAGACGAATAGCTTGGACGAATCAGGTGTAAGGTATACAGTAGTGGTAACAAGCAAAAAAATAAAAATATCGTGGAGAATAGATCAGAAGAAAGAAGATCGGATCAAAGTTAAGATAAGTGGATACTGAAAGTTTTATAGGTGGAATGTGAAATGGAAAGAAAAAGCAAAATATCGTGACGTGTAGGGGGAGTGTAATGGAATACAGGAATATTGTAGGATAAATAAGCGATGTATAGAAGGTCCATCACAAGAGGAAAACTGCAAAGATTACGATCACATTTGAATACATTTCAAAAGCATTAAGTGCAAGTGCTCGAATCCAGAAAACCTAGTATGCAAACCCCAGAGTCCGGGTTCTTTACGGACAGTAGCACCAGAGTCCATGTAAGTAGGAGGGAAAATAAATTTAAATAAATAGTATAAAATACATTTACGACAATAACGTACGAGATTCTTTTATAATCTTTTTAGTTCTCCAACAGTTTATTGCAACTTTCAAGACTGACAGGCCGTATATAATTTGGTATTTATAAAAGTTGCCCGCTTTCTTTTATTTTTATTTACCATAACACCGACATTTACACGTTTTCCATCAATTATGTAAATATAAAGTATTTTAATATTGAGCTCGATTTCCTATAATTAGCTTAAATAAAAGTTTTAAAAAAAATTGTAACAAGCAAGACGAACATCGGAATGTGCGAAACAGTTCTATTTTTATAATCACAGGCTTTCTATACCCACATACTTACTGTTGATATTAGGTCGCCAGTATCTATCTGATATACATACATATCTGAAGCACTACAAGTGCCGGATAAATTATGCCAAAGATAGTGTAGCAGAATAATTATATATACATATACATATATACATATATATATATATATATATATATATATATATATATATATATATCGATTATTCTTTTAAACAAAAGTTGCGTTAAAAATTTTTGCTGAAAAACGAGGTCTGCAATTCCTCCAAGGTAATGGTTTTTTTAAAACAAAGAAAATTGCTCTTCTAATAAACTATCTAAATATAACTTACTTAAATTGTAGTTTCGTTAAGAATACAGTTTTGCAAAATGGAAATTATTAAATTATTTTGTTTTATTCAAATATATTTTTTAATATGTGTCTGATAATGTACGAGGGTAGTCGTTTATATTTCGGGAGTATAAACAAAAAAAAGTTTTATTATCGAAAATAGTTTTAGTACTTTTCAAAATATTCTCTTTGAAAATCAATTGCGTTCGTTTAAACCAATCCGAAAAGCATTGCTGCCACTGTGAAGCCGGTGTCTCCAAAATATGAGTTTTGAATGCCTGAATTGCCTCTTCCGGCGTAGAAAACCGTTGACCACGAAGTTTACTCTTCACGTGTGGGAACAAAAAGAAATCACAGGATGCTAGATCAGGGCTGTACAGCGGATGGCTCATCAATTCAATGTTTTGCCCGGTCAAATGTTCAATTATTTGAATCAACCTGTGAGAGCTCGCATTGTCTTGGTTGAGAATGATCTGTCGTTTTCGGTTTGTTTTCCTTATTTCTGCAAAAACTTTTGGCAAACAAATAATTGTGTACCATTCAGAATTGATCGTTCTACAACTCTCTAAAGGCACGGTTGCAGCGTGACCGGTTTTTTCGAAAAAACAGGCGACCATTTCTTTTGATGTGCTTCGAGAGTGAACAACTTTTGTTGGTTTTGGCTCATCTCGGAATACCCACACAGTCGACTGCTGTTTACTATCGGGCTCGTAGGTATAGATCCTAGATTCATCGCCTATGATGACTTTATAAATATTCTTTGAAGCACTGCCATTGTATTTTTGTGCATTTCTTGACACCAATAAGCGCGAGTCTTTTTTTGGGCAGTTTTAAAATTATGTGGTACTCTCCAACGTGAACATAGCTTCTTAACGGCTAAATATTCATGCAGGATCTTATGCACGCTGGTATTACTAATACATAGAGATGCCTCGATCTCACGGTATGTCACATGACGGTCTTGCATTATTAATTCAGGCACTGTATTAATGTTTCCGTCAACGCCGTCCAAGTTTGAATTCACTATACCAACGATATATTTCGATGGTACAGCACGACCATCATATCCTTGGACAAAAATCTACTGCGCATCGTAGGCGTGCCGGGTGGTACACTCCGAGTCATCGGTAAGCTGTTTGTGTCCTCAGTGTGCTTATGATCGTTGCGTGGTTAAGTTGTTAAGTTACGGTTAGTCAAAGTGAGTAATTGAGGTCTTGCATTATAATTGGTTATTATTTGTTTTATTTATTATAATTAATAATGTCCAACTTAGGAGGTGGAAAAGGACTGCATTCACAAACCCGTGAAGTCGTGTTTAATGTTTTTAAGTTTTTAAAGACAATTTCAGATAACGAAACAGACATAAGAAATTGTACAAAAAGCGAATTAAAGGAATACGTAGCAAGAGCAACTGGTGTTTCAAGAGCTTCTGTCTATAATATTTTAAAAGAGGGGAACGAATATCAAGCAGAACCAGAACGAAATGAGAAAGAGAACACAGAACAACTACCAGTTTTCAAATCGCCAAAAAAGAAAAGATCGAGGAAATGTTTAGTAATGGATTCAATAGACGACATTGACCTATACCAAATAAAACATATTATTTATAATTTCCACAAGACAAATAATCAGCGGATTACTATTAAAAATTTACTACAAAAACTTAAAGAAGATATAAATTTTCCGGGCGGCCGAGAATCCTTAAGAAAAATTATAAAGAAGCTTGGTTTTAGATTCTGTGCTACACAAAACAATCGCAAGATATTACAAGAAAAACCAGATATCAGAAACATTCGTACAAATTTTTTACGAAAAATAGATGTATATCGACGGCAAAATCGTCCAACTATTTATATGGATGAATCCTATATTCATAGCGGCCATACAAAATCGAAAAGTTGGACAGACAAGTCAAGAAATGGGTTATTTTCGACAATCTCCAAGGGCCAGCGTTTAATTATGTTGCACGCTGGAGGTGAGAACCATGGATTTGTAGAAAACGCTTTGTTACTTTTTAAATCCGGAACAAAATCCGGTGATTACCATCACGAAATGAATTTCGAAAATTACCAAAAATGGCTCGTTGAAAAACTAATAACAAATTTACCAAAAAATTCAGTACTAGTTATTGACAATGCTCCATACCACAATGTTCAGATAAATCCAGCGCCTAATTCTAATGCAAACAAGCAAAAAATGTTACACTGGTTGACCGGAAAAGGTATTGCCTGTACATCTGATATGACGAAAGCCCAGTTATATATGTTAATAAAATATAATAAACAACAACACTTACGATATAAAATAGACGCAATTTTGGAGGCACACGGTCATACATCACCCTGAACTAAATCCAATCGAAATGATTTGGGCGACTGTGAAAAATTTTGTGGCATCACAAAATGTCACATTTAAATTAGAGGACGCTAAAAGGCTAGCGGAAGAAAAATTTAAAAGCATTACAGTAAATGACTGGAACAAACTTTGCACTCACGTGAAGAGAGTCGAAGATGAATATAAACAAAATGAAGTTTTTATGGATGTTCTTACGGAGTCACTAATTATAAACGTGGGTGCTGATACATCTGACAGTGATTTTGGTTTCAGCGATGATTCAGAATAACTTAGTAATCATTGCTTTGTGAATGTGTTTTATTATGTAATTTATTATGTAATTATGTAATCATTTTGAAATAAAGCTATTTGCTTCTAATTACTGGGTATTATTAAAAAATTTTGTAATTACATTATCTACCTAATCATATTAAGATTTACTTTCATAGTACATCCTCAATAGAACACTATTAAATAACACTTAGCAGCCTCATTAATTAATAATTTACATTCCATTTGGACCAGTATAACATATATTAATAAATAAAAATTTTCTAAATTCTTATTCTTGGCGTCGCGTAGTACAAAATAAAACCGCGCCTTTCTGTTGGGAATGTACCTAATCACCGAAGCGAGCGACACACTGGCGACTGAGTACGAGTAATACCGAAAGTGTGCGCAGATTTTTCTAAGGATATGATGGTCTTGCTGTACTTCATCACCATATAAAGAATTCGGCTCGTCGATGCATTCTTGTTGAGATAATCCACGCCGAAAGTTATGAAAAATAATTGCACGAAAATGTTCACGAGTTAATTCCATTTTTTCGCTAACATAAAATTTTCAAGTTACTGTCGACAATAGAAATAACGAGCGGATAATAAAACTGTCAAAGTAAATATATTGTCAAAAATGACAAACTCCACGATGCAATCATCAGACTACAACAATGTGGCCATTTAACGAAATATAAACGGCTACCGTCGTACACTACCTGACAATTGCATTAGACCCACCCTTGCATATCAAAAAATTTGTAATATAAGCCCTTTGCATTTAAATATATTTAAAATTTTCGGATTTAGTTGTTCAACAACGATATATTCCTACCAGAAACAATCATTATATTATTAGGAAAATCCCCTTATTGGTTTTGAGTCATGCATCTGTTACGGTCTAAACAGACAATGACATATGCGAAAGCACTAGGGAAAATATACAATTTTAGTTGAAATTTGTACGTGCGCATGTTAAGAAATGTATTAAAGTGTTTTAATAATATATTGAGACTTGTATTATTAGTTTAATTTTTTGGTGATTTTTATGTGTAATTTATCTTTTACACGACTTTCAGACCGACGTAAACGTGTCATTGCTGACATTCAACCCAATTTATATGAAAAATCATTGGGTTCAACAGATTCATTCCTGTCAGTGGTTTCGTTGAGGACGTCTTCCATCAACAATGGCATTAACTACATTTTGCACCCAATAAAGATGATTTACCACAATTTTGTTTTACAAAAATGCGTCGCACTTAATGAAAGTCCCTTTACAATCACTTTAATGCTCTAAATAAACATTTTTTAATTATTGTATTAGGTGTATCGGAAAGTTCTGTCCGTTCCGGTTACAATGAGTTTCAACAACTATGCGCATATTCATTTAACATATCTTGCTCTCTCTTTTCCTCACTGAATGTATACATACTGACCTAGCTAATGAACTAGAACGAAGGTGATTCATGTTAGTATTAAGTGAGACGCGATCGTGTACCCAAGTTCATTTACGCCACTGTACCAGGTCGGCTGAAAAGTCCCCGGTCTGACACATAGATGGCGTTACTGTTATTAAATCTATGTTTTTGAGATAGTACTAACCTTCAAACGAAACGTGTGAAAATTTGACAGCAATCCGACCATTAGTTACTGAGATATTGCGTTAAGAGTGAAGCTATTTTTGTTATTTAAAAAAATGGAAAAAAAGAATTTCGTGTGCTGATAAAGTACTGCTTTTTTAAGGGAAAAAATACCGTTGAAGCAAAAGCATGGCTTGATGACGAGTTTCCGGACTCTGCGCCAGGAAAATCAACCATAATTGATTGGTATGCTAAGTTTAAACGTGGTGAAATGAGCACCGAAGACGGCGAACGCAGTGGACGACCAAAAGAGGCTGTCACAGACGAAAAGTAAAGTTGATCGAGATAGCTGACATCCTAAAGATATCAAAGGAACGTGTTGGACACATCGTGCATGAATATTTGGGCATGCGGAAGCTCTGTGCAAAATGGGTGCCGCGCGAGCTCACATTCGATCTAAAACAACAACGAGTTGATGATTCTGAGCTGTGTTTAAAGCTGTTAAATCGTAATAAAACCGAGTTTTTGCGTCGATATGTGACGATGGATGAAACATGGATTCATCACTACACTCCAGAGTCCAATCGACAGTCAGCCGAGTGGACTGCACGCGATGAACCGGCTCCAAAGCGTGGAAAGACGCAACAGTCAGCTGGAAAAGTTATGGCGTCAGTTTTTTGGGATGCGCATGGAATAATTTTCATAGATTATCTTAAAAAGGGCCAGTCCATCAACAGCGACTATTATACAGCGTTATTGGACCGTTTGAAGAACGAAATCGCAAAAAACGGCCCCATATGAAGAAGAAGAAAGTGCTGTTTCACCAAGACAATGCACTGTGTCACAAATCAATGAAAACAATGGCCAAATTAAGTGAATTGGGTTTCGAATTACTTCCCCATCCACCGTACTCTCCAGATGTGGCCTCCAGCGACTATTTCCTGTTTGCAGACCTCAAGAGAATGCTCGCCGGGAAGAAATTTAGCAGGGATGAGGAGGTGATCGCCGAAACTGAGGCCTATTTCGAGGCTAAAGACAATTCGTACTACAAAAATGGTATCGAAAAGTTGGAAGAACGCTATAATCAGTGTATCGCCCTCGTAGGCAACTATGTTGAATAATAAAATCGAATTTTGACAAAAAACTGTGTTTTCAGGGGACTTCGGGAACTTTTCAGTTCGACTGTTATTTTGTACGAATTTCTACAGAAACGTGTAGAAATTTATTGAAAGTGGTTGGTGAAGATACAGTTTCTGAAAGAACATGCAAAAGATGGTTCGAAAAATTTCAAATAAGTGATTTCGACCTTTCTGATAAGCCACGACGATACTGTTAAGATCACGTTAGAGCAAAATCCTTTGTTGACAACATCGAAGATTGCGGAAAGGATTGACACAGCTCAACAAACCATTTCGAATCATATTCGGAGAGTAGGATTGGTGTGTAAATATTAGAGATGGGTGCCACATGTGAGTGTGAGAAGAATGATCGAGTCATCACAAGCACATCTTTGTTTACGCGGAACAAAATCGAACCTTCTTGGACCGGATGATAACTGGGGATGAAAAGTGGATTACATATCAAAACATCGTAAGGAAAAGGGCATATTGTGAATCCAGAAAACTTGCTCTCTTCACCTTTAAATCGAAATTGAACCTGAATAAGAGGATGTTGTATGTATTAGTGGGGCATTCAAGGAATAATACATTTTGAGCTGTCAAAACCGAACGAAAAATTAATTTAATTTAAAAACAGCACACCAAGAAAAGAAGCCAACGACTCGGGGGGGGGGGGGGACTCCTTCATGAAAATGCTAGGCAACATACTACTTTGGTGACTCATAAGAAACTCACAGAGCTAGGCTGTGGAATTCTGTCGCATCCTTCGATTAACACAAAATTTTTTGCAGAGCTAAAAATTCAAAAGCGAAGAAGATATCAGACAAGCAATGGCTCAATTTTTCGCCTCTAGAGATAAGGTACTTTTTAAAAATGGGATATACATATTGCCATCTAAGCAATTTATATATGGTAAGAAGTCGTAAATAAGGATGGGAATTATATTATTCAATAAACTTTATCCAAGGTATGAAAAATTTATTATATTGTTTTATTTTAAAAACAGACAGAGCTTTCCGGTGGACCTGATAGAAGTCAAAAAATTGTAGTATAAAAAAGTAATTCTTTTCTTGCAACGTTTTTTTATGGATAGATAATAAAGACAGTAAGACAATAAAGTATTCATTAAATGCTCTGGTATAATTGAACGTATGTGCGAGTATATGTATCAGCTCTATACACATGTATATAGTAATACGCCTGGTAATGTATGATAACATTAATAGCTTAATTTACTACCCCACACTGCATATGTTTTGTGTAATTTACATCGAGCGGATGTTCTGAAAGATAATGGCATCTGTTCCCATCTAAGCGGTGTACTAAATTCTAAAGTTTAAAGTAATTTCTAAATCTTGAAGACTAGATCGCATTTGCACGTAGGTAAGGCAAAATTAAATAAATATTACAATTAAACATCGAGACAGTTTTGACGATTTTTCTCACTGTCGAAGCACATGCTTGAATATTATGCTTATTTTCATCTGTCTCTATTTTTTTATATAATTTAGACGTAAGTTGTGGTGGACGATTCAGAGCAATATACAGGGTGTTTCAAAAAGAATATACGTATTTCGAATGCATATATTTATTAAACTTTAAGACATACGAATATGAAACTTTACACACATATTTACGCCTCTCAAGTTCAGATTACAGATGTTCAATATGTCCTCCATCAGCGACACGAACAATATCACATCGATATTCAAATTCCTCCCATACTCGGGCAAGCATGTCCTTCGTCACTGATGCTATGGCAGTACGAATCCGGTTCTTCAACTCTTCCAGGTTCTGTGAAAATGGTGGTATATAAACGTTGTCTTTAACGAAACCCCAGAGGAAGAAGGCACAGGGTGTCAAATCCGGTGACCGTGGAGCCCTGCTGAGACATGCTAAGTCGCCAGCTCCTTGACGACCAATCCAATGGTTCGGTTGAGTTGCACTCTGATATTCACGCACTTGGCGACTCCAGTGAGGGACTGCCCCGTCTTGTTGAAAAATGAAGTTGTCTTCGTGCAGCCTTGGAAACAACCAGTTTTGTAACATAGCGAGATACTGCTGACCGTTAATCGTGTTTCCGTCAAAGAAGAATGGGCCGAAAACAGATGATCGGGATATCGCACAAAACACATACATTTTAGGCGAATCTCGTACATGAATGGCTGCATGTGGGTTCTGTAGACCCCAAATTCGAACATTGTGTTTAATTTCCAGACTACTAACATGGAAAGTTGCTTCATCACTGAACACGATGCGTTGTGCGAAAGTGTTATCATTGTTAATAGCATCATGAATCTCGTTACAAAATGCCATACGTTTCCGTTTGTTATTAGGACGCAGAGCTTGTAACAACCGACGTCTCAAAACACGTCAAATTGTTGTAACTCCCGACTGGCACGATGAGTTGATTTTGCAGAATTACGTTGGAAAGCAGTTTGAAGTCGCGCAACATTTTCTTCAGAAACACGAGGGCGGCCAGGATTCTTTCCTTTACATACACATTCTGTATCTACAAACTGTCGATACCATCTGCGAATGTTCCGCCCATTCGTAGGATCAATTTGGTAGCTCAGCCTGAAACGTCTTTGCACTGTAATCACGGAATTGCACTTCGCAAACTCGAGAACACAAAATGATTTCTGCTGCGGAGTAGCCATTTTAAACATATGGCGGTTAGCAAGAAAAACAGAAGACAACTGACATTAGCGGCTATTAAATAAACTAGACTATGTATTCGTCCAATAGTTTGAACAAAATATTATTTTGTAATACGTATATTCTATTTGAAACATGCTGTATTTTTACTATTTAAATGTTAACATAATATTGACCTGATAAGTGTTTGTAAACGGACATTACCTAAAATGATTAGGGACACTAAAGAGTGTCCAAGATTAATAAAATTTAACCAGAATTACAAATTAAGTGTAAGTAATCTGATGATTCCAAGATTGTACTGTTTATTTAAGATACACAAACAAGGTAATTTGATGAAACGAATTCTTTCAGGGATTAACTCATCGAGTTATCTAATTTCAAAATGGTTTTTGAATGAATATAAAAATTTGCCCGAAAAAAAAGAAAGTTTGTGGATTGCTAATTCAATAGAATTTATTTAAATTATTAAGGACTTAAGTGAAAGACGAGGAAATTTTAGTATCATTCGACGCAGCGTCATTGTTACTTCGGTACCTAGTTCAGAAACTTTTAACATACAGCCTTGGCCATATGTCTGAAGCACCCTCAAGTTTTGGATGTAAAATGAAATTAGGAGGTATAAAAATTAAACTACAAGTGTATATACATTTTGAATGCAAATTTAATAATATACATTAATATTTTGTAGCACCACCGCGACATTTGATAACGGCTTGTATCCGTTTAGGCATTGTAGCCACTAATTTGCTACATATCTCGGGTGAAATCTTTTCCCATTCTTCAAATATCCTCGCTTTTAATTCGTTTTTGTTTTTATGTCTATATTTTGCGACATTTCTCTTTAAAATACGCCACAAATTTTCTATGGGCGACAAATCCGGCGATTGTGCCGGCCATTCGAATATGGGCACGTTATTTGCGCTAAACCACTCGATTGTACGTTTGGATTTATGGCAGGGTGCATTGTCCTGCTGGAAAATGTAGGCCTCTTCATCGGAATCGAACAGCTTTACAATAGACGGTTCTAGTACTTCTCCTAACATATCGATGTACCTACTGCCGTTCATTCTGCCTTCACAGACGTACACTTCGCCGACACCCTTAGTGGTCATGCATCCCCATATCATCACGCTACCACCCCCATACTTTACTGTAGGCACAATACAATGTGGCTCAAACGCTTCCCCCGGTCTTCTACGAACAAACTGAGCCCCAGGTGTTGGCAAAATCTACGTAAGATATAGAAAAATTAATAGCTGTTCAAAAAATTCCAATTCACTATTCAGCACATTCAAAATATCATATTTATGTAACACAAAAGTAAAACTGCATTAATTTATCATACCTCTACATTGGATTCGTCGGATCATATGATTTTGGACCAATCCTCAACTGTCCAATTTTTGTGTTTTTTTGCCCACAACAACCGTTTTTTCTTCTGCTCCTCGCTCAATAAGAGTTTGCGGCGAGCTTTACGACCATGTATATTTACTTCTACCAGTCGTCTTCTCACTGTTCTCGCTGATACAGAAGTTCCTTGGCGCTCATTTATTTCTGCAGATAAATCTTTTGATGATTTCATACGATTTTTCAGAGAAAGTCGCGTTAAAAATCGATCATCTCTCTCCGTTGTAATACGTTTTCGTCCACTTTTCGGTCGATTTTCGTAAGAACCTGTCTCTTTAAAACGTTTTATTGCCGCTTGGATGGCATAGCGCGACCGCTTCATTATTTTCGCGATGTTTGATTGCGATAGTCCTTGAGTATGTAATAACACTGCTTTACTTCGCTCTATTACATCTAACTCCCGTTTTCTAGGCATGTTGTCACAATGTACAACACTATACAAAAACACAATATTCAATACAACTGGTTAAATCAATTTTATAACACAATATCGTTTCTAATACACCTCACTTATTGAACAGTAAAGATCAACTAACAGCAATAAACCTTAAAACTACAGAATATTTGTATACTTCTTGAGATTTTCCTGGTAAACAGTCATTATATACACATTAGTAATGGCCCCTTTCATTACGTTCTTAGGGTTCAGGTAATATTGCACGTTTATGGGGGTGCTTCAGACATATGGCCAAGGCTGTATTTAGATGATTTGCTTTATAAAAATAAAAGTAAACCGGAAAAAGTAAATGAACATTTGAGGTTGGAAACACAAAATTATTTCCAATTCGAAGTAAAGTCTATGAACAGCAATGGGTAATTGTCTTTCTCTCCATTTATAGCGGATTTATTCATGAGTCATTTTGAGGTTGAATCACAACGCCAAATATTCTCCAAGAGCATGGATTAGGTATGTAAATGATATTTTCGCCATTTTTAACACACACAAGTGTAACTTAAACAATTTCGTTAAGCGATTGAATTCATAATTTCCGCTGATCAAATTTACGACAGAAAAAGATAATAATGACAGCTTACCTTGATTAGACATCCTAGCAATTAGAAATAACATAAAATAGAAATTGATATTTTTCGAAAAGAAACCAATGTTCAAAGGTTTTAATCACGGCGGAATCAAATCGTTGCATACAACAAAGGGTGACTTCTTACAACTTTCTTATCAATTATCTGCTTCTGGGCTTCCGGACTGGAACCGTGTCACTGGTATAACTGCCGACGTTTCGTACCCACTCGACATCTTCAGGGCTCAACGGCTGCTACTGTCTGTCGCACTGAAACTGCTTCAATGCGAAGTGAAAATATTGAACATACGAAATGGCATGGTTAGTCGCCAGACTTAAATTCTATAGAACAGTCTGGGATGCTCTTGACAGACATGTTTCTCAAAAGAACTCTCTCCGAACCGTGCAAGAACTGACAAACATCTTGAGAGGGGAGTGAGACAATATCCCTTAAGGACTCCTCAATAGCTTAGTAGACAGCATGAATAACAGATGCACAATATGAACCGGTGTTCGAGAAGGGCATCTTCCTTACTGAAAGGCTGCACCTATTGCTCTTCCATCTGGAAAAACTTTTTTGCGACTAGGAAATTTTTCAAAGGAGAAATTAATTTCGTTTTTTTATTTCGCTTTCCCATGTGGAGAAATCTGCACCATTTTGCATGATAAATACGACATTCCACCTCTATTACATATGTATGTTCTTAGTTTCATTGCCTTTGATTATTCATTTCAAAACATATCTCTGTTCTTTAACAATTGTCAAGCAGTAATATAATTATATTATAATCGTATTTATGTTTATAAAACCAACATCTAACATACTAAAAGTTCAATAACTTTTAGTCAAACATTCTTCATTTACTCTATGATAATTCTTTCAACAATCGTTCTATCAACAAAAATAAACTGTTCGCAAATACTGAAAAATATTTACAGAAATGTTGAATTGCTCTACGTTTGTTAATTTAAATGCTTTATTTATTAGTATAACATTCTATTTGTCACGTCTGTGTATGTCAAAGTAAGTCAAAAGTCCATTTTTCTTTCCACGGCGTATTATGATAAATAATTGTTATTTTAAACGAAATATTAAACGTAAAAGGTAAAATAAGAGTAAACGAAATACGTAAATTCCGCAACCCGTAATAAAAATTAGGGGGCCCCACACACAGAAAAGTTCAATGGTCTTGTTGACCTAATCTCACCGGAACAAATTAAAAAAAAAATCTCATTCTTATGGCAATTGTTTAAACAAGAAGGCAAATAAACCGGCTCAATTTTAATGAGATAAATTATATTGAAAAGCTCAGTTATATTAAAATAATGGCTAATTAAAATTATGAAATTATTAGTGGTATAACCGATTGGAACTACATAAAAAAATCATTGAAGTATAATTAATTTCTTTGTACATTTTAACATCGTACTGAAATTAAATTTCCATATTATTTGCTATTGAAAAACGTAATTGTTAAGTAGATTTGGATACTGTTACTTGAATTTGGGTTTATTCATAGCTAACAAATAAATTTTAAACGATTCCGCAGTAATTTTGAAGATTATCTAATTCATATTTTATGGTTTTTCTCCTTTTTTTAGTTTGAAAACTTCCTCTTCGGAGTTAATAACATTGTGTCAACAAGGTTTTTAGTTTCTAATGCGAGGGTAGCCGTTTATATTTCGGGAATTGGCAAGACTGTTGGTGTTGCCTCCGATCTGATGAATGCATCATGAAGTTTGTCATTTTTGAAGATCGTATTTTTTATGTGAACTTCTTAAAATAACGAGAGGAAAACCAACAAGTTTAGAAAAACTTTCTGTAATTATTGCTTTTCATCAAGAAGGTTATTTAGTGCGTCAAATTTCCGAAAAGACACATGTTAATAAATCGACTGTTAGTGATATCATTCGGCGACATGAACGCACGGGCAGTACAAGACATCCGGCATGTTCAGGTCATAAGCTAATAACATCTCACGCCAACGATGAGACGAGACTGAGAGCACCCGAAATCGCTGCAGAAATGAATCGCAGCCGTGCAAGAAAAAATTCTGTTACTACGGTGAAAAGAAAATTAAAAGCTGCAAATCTTCACGGGCGCATTGGTGTAAGAAAATGCTTACTTCGACGGAGAAACAGGCAGAAACGACAAGAATTGACAGAAACACACAAAGACTGGGCACTCGATAACTGGAAAAGGGTCTTACAGACTGATGAATCAAAGTATGAAGTGTTTGGACAATCAAGGCGTGTTTTTGTAAGAAGAGCGAATGGTTAAATAATGCTGCGGGTTTGTATAGTGCCAACCATCAAACAAGGAAGGAGTTCTGTGCTTGTTTGAAGTTGTTTTTGCTACGCCGGTACAGAGGACTTGAAGCGAATCGTATTTTGAGAAAGGAGGGTTGTTTGGAAATATTGCAAGAAAATGTAATACCATCCGGGCTACGTTTAATCGGTG
Organism: Dermolepida albohirtum; assembly: GCA_031893035.1. Lineage (NCBI taxonomy): Eukaryota > Metazoa > Arthropoda > Insecta > Coleoptera > Scarabaeidae > Dermolepida > Dermolepida albohirtum. The sequence goes on from JAVIWB010003435.1 coordinate 323,844, forward strand.
AAAATTATGTGCTTATGCGAGACAATGACCCCAAACACTACATATGTAAAAAAAAGCGAACAAAACATTAATACCTTACAAATAATGACATGGCCATCGCAAAGCCCCGACCTAAACCCCATAGAATTCGGGGATGAATTGGGCAGGAGGGTCCGAAAGGTGTATCCAACCTCAACAAACGGAACATATTTCAAGAAGAATAGAATAGTATATCGAATAGTCATTGAAAAAGTCGTAAAACGGATGACTCTAGTTGTACGGGATGTTCTTCAGGCAAAAGGGGTTCATCGATGAGCGAAATGTTTAAGATATCTTTGTTTATTTAACGATAGAATTACTTTAATTTTTATTATTATACTTTGCGAACATCTATAAACAGTAATACAATAAAAATTTTGTGTTTTGACAGAAATTAGTTTAACTGTTTTCCCTTTTTTTTAAATTTTAGTGTCCGAACTAATATGGACGGTAGTGTACATTAAAAGCATTACTGCTTGTCTTAACAGTTGTTAAAGTAAGGTATTTCAAGTGTTTTCTTTTATTAGAATAAAAATTTTTAATATAAAGAAATTATCCATAAATGCAATAATATACTTGAACTTTTACGGTCAAGTGACGATTAAATACAGGTAATATAAACATATTTACTTCCGAATTGTCAATTTTATTTGCAGTTTATTGATCACGCCTAATAAGGACTTATATATATTTTACCGCATAATATGCAGTGCCCGGCTAAAAATTAAAATTATCTCCGAAAATGCGTAATATATGCTCTAAAAACTGCCATTTCAAAAAAATATAATGTAATCATTCAATTTATATTTCAACCTCATAGCGAAATTTAATTTATTGTTTATAATTAGTTTATTGTGCTTCTTTTACTGTAGAAGCATTTTATTAAGAATAAAAATAAAGGCTGGTGGTGTCAAAATAAAGTTTATTATACTGCGTTTGTGGGTTACAAACTTTAAACTTTTAAATTTTTGTTTTATTTAAATTTTCAATGGTCAACAAGAAAGGTATTATACCAAAAAGCAATTTTGCTTGTGTTATGCTGTAATAAAGAATATACACTACCGTCCATAAGTTTAATCGCATCGAAGTATTTTGTGTAAACGAATGAACGCCTTATTTTCTATTTCAAGAAATAATATTCAGGTAAAAAATATAATGAAGGTGTCATGGAGGAGATTGTACCTTACATGTAATTGTTTATTGTATGGTTTATTACGTGGACGTAATAGCCAGTCTTTACCTGATATTGGTGCGCTTGCAAGGGTATATTTTATGTCTATACACAGTGAATACTCAGTATTCACGTTGTTAATGAAGTGTCAGCAAGTGCTATCGAGTGAGCGTATTTCTTGTGTTTAAAATATGGCAAGGAGAAAGCAACTAACTCTTGAAAAAAGGGCAAGAATTATTGCCTTGCAGGAAACAAAGCTTTCTAATAGAGCAATCGCCCGAAAAAATAAATGTTTCCGAGTATTGTGTTCATCAAACTATAAAGACAATAGCAGAAACTGGCCAACTCGGGGACCAAAAACGCAGTGGACGGCTGAGGGTAACTACGAAAAAACAAGATGAATATCTGAAATTAATGTCCTTGCGCAATCGTCGCCTTACAGCCCCAGAAATAGCAGCATAATATAAAGTACACCACGAAGCCACGGTTAGCGTAACAACCAAACGCCGTTTGGCTGGAGCTGGACTTAGAGGTAGAGTAGTAGTAGACAAACCACGTCTGTCTGCACAGCATAAATAAAAAAGATTGGCCGAGAACACACAGGTACTGGACTGTCAAAGCATGGAAACAACTCTTATGGACAGATGAATCCAAATTTGAAATTTTTGGAAATAGACGCCGTACTTTTGTTCGTCGTCGTGTCAGGGAGAGAATGTTAGATGAATGTATGGTTAAGACAGTGACACATGGTGGTGTAAATGTGATGGTTTGGGGTTGCTTTAGAGGTGGGCACATCGGAAAATTGATGCAAATCACAGAAAGAAGTCTACTTAAGTATATTGAGAAGAAGGGCATGCTCTTCCGTCAGCGATGGAGCTAATGGGTCCGGGGGTTTGTTTATCAGCACCCCAAACACACAGCAAAGATTGTAAAAAGGTTTTTCGCTGACCAAACTGAAAGAGGAATCCTTACATTAATGACATGGTCACCTCAAAGTCCGGGCTGCAATCCGATAGAGCTGTTATGGAACTGTTTGGATTGCGAAGTGCGTAAAATACCTCCTACTAGGAAGACAGATCTTTGGGGTAAGTTACAGAATGCATGGAACTCTATCGATGTAGAATATCTCGACCGACTAGTTGAACGAATGCCAGGTGTTTGTGAAGCAGTGATCGCAGTTAGGGGTGGTTACTTTGACGAAAGTAAAATTTAACTTATTATAATATTACTTAGATTAATAATGTCAATTGCTTGAATTGTATGTTAATTTAGTATTTTATAAATAAATTTGCCATGAAAATAAACAATCTCTTTAATATCATTGTGCAATTGAAATTATCTGTAGTGCGATTAAACTTATGGACGGTGGTGTATACACACTATGCATTAGCACGAAAAAAGGTGGTTTTTCACAAAAATGTGAATTTCTGAATTTGAAAAAAATTTCTTCGAATCAGTACATCGCGTCTGTATTTCGGTAGAAGGAAAAAGATAATTAGTGACATGTGAACAAAAAATAGCTATTGTTTCAGAATAATCAGAAGATTATTGAAAGACAGTCCAAAATGTAGGTGCCAAGTTAAAAGCGTAATTGACAGCAAGAACGGGGAAAACGTGCCAGTTGGATTAATTAATATCGCCATTATATAAATTATTACATCTTTTGCTAAAGCAAATTACTTCCAAAAACGTTTTCAATAACATGTGTAATTTCTTTTAATTTCCATAGGTTAGTAGTTACAAGGCGAACCGATGAATGCTAAGTTTATTAGATCGTTTAAATTCCAAAATGAATCAACCACCTACAGAAATTTTACAGCATTATTTACTACTACACATTCAATGACAAAAGCAAAGAAAGTCATATTTGTGCACAATGTTTTATGCCACAAAGTCAAATCCATCATAGAACATTTTAATACAGTAAAATTATCGTTATTGGAATGACAGAAAACATAATTTATATTTTTATTTTATACCAAAACAAAAATAAGTTCTGCAATTAATTAATTTAATAACTAGAGGAGCTGTAAGTCCTTCAAATCAATCAATTATAATGCACAATTATCACATAGTATATTGAGTAAAAAAAAAGAATAAACAAAACGAATTATTAAAATTGAATAACGACAAAAAATACTCGTAATGAATTAATAAAATAAAAAAGAATTTGTATAATTTTAGCAATTAATTTCATCCATCTTGTGCGATCATTTCATCAAATAAATACTGCGGAGATAATGACAAAAACATAGATTCGATATGCAGTTATAGAATCATCATTGATGGATGAATAGTGCAAAGTCCAGCTTTATTAATAAACGTGCGAAGTTTATTTACTGAAGTCGATTGTCTGTCATACCATTACAATCTAATCTATGTACTTGTTTATGTTCGCCATTCAGATAACACTTATTCTATATTAGACGCATAAGGGAAGAAATTAACACTGGCCGGCCAATATTTTAGAAAATACATTAAATTCAAGAAATATTTAATTCATAAATAAATTGTAATAATGTGTAGTAACTCGCTGTTATTAACGACTTCCATAGAGTAAATCATATTGAAAGATTCGCGTTGTATTGTTAAATTTTGAAACAAATGTTTCGTGAATATGAATGTACCCGGAGAACTAAAATAATCTAGGCCAAAAGCGATGTTATGTAATATATGTAACAGTAATAAGGCATAATATAAACTAAAAACTTAAGAAGTGAGTAACATTAAGTGAAAGATAGCTTTATTCAAATTAAAAACAACTATACCAAAATAAACAATGGAAGTTCAATTTGTTAATATATTTTCCCAGAACTTTAGTTTTATTTATATATCATTAAAAACTCAAATTAAATCACAAATTCCTTGCGATAAAATAATTTAAAGAAAAAACTGAGAATTTAGAAATATACAAAAATAAATAAACCAATATTGGTGTGCTGCATCTCGAGTAACCCACATGTAATCTATGTCGGCATTCTCGGCAAAAAATAGAATTGTTTCCAGTTTTCGCAAAAACGAAAAATATAAGATGCGAATAACTCAACTTGCCTTTAGATTTCGATTTATCCATGAGCATGTGATGGTCGTGCTTATGCCACGCCATGGGCTCTTGGGACACCATAAAAGGGGCCCCGCACTGCCCCCGGGGCTCCAGGTCTGTCACTCAGAGCACATCACTCATGAGTCGGCTTCCATGCCGTCACTGGGTAAACAATCCGGCGTGCTCAGGGCAGTAACCTCGCTCTCAAGGCCAACTCTCTGGATGCTGATGCCTCGACAGACACCGCCACTTCCGCCCCGCGAAAGAGCGAGACAGAACGACAACAAACAGTCACCGTGCGTTCAATTAGCCAGGGCCTTCTGTCGATTTATTTTAACAAAATAACTGCCTTACGATTCTTTTAAACTCACGTCAAGGATATGTTCCTCTTTAATACGTCGATTACTCGCGAAAAAAGAGTTCGTTAGAACCGTCTTCGTCTGTAAATTCGTCAAGTAAGATCCAGAGTCATGGAGACGGAACCGATGCGTACACCCCTCGTCTCGAATCGAAGTGGACTCTACCGCATATACACTGCTACCACTCGGCACTGCCTCGGCGCTCTCGGGTCAAAAGCACACAAGCAAAATAATAACAAATGTGCGTGTTATTCACGTTGGCAAGGCCCGTTCGCAACGCCTCTGTGCACACAATAATCCGAACAACACAGTACGCACCTGTACCCTCCTTGAATGTACCGAAAAAAATCTTGAAAATCCCCAAAAAACCACAAGCAGGATCGTTCACCTTTCCTCAACAAAAAAAAAGTTCTATTTCATTGGATATTGCACTTATTTATGTATTTTCAAAGCACGTGTGCGAGTGTATGTGTGTTCTGTAAAAAAAGGTAATATATTCATGTAAATGTGTGTGTTTGATGTTATTGCATTTGAGAAAACTCAACAAAACACTTGATGCCACACACATACACGAACACACCAAGAACGATGATGTTTTCGATGTGATCCAATACACGATAAAACACTTCGCCCTCTCTTAAACACTATCTGATACTTGTGTGCTGTTGTTTTGTTGATTATTGTTGAGAAAAATGTATTAAATCGTGATATCGCACACCCCAGACTAGCAACATGGCAAACTGTTACTGGGCGCAAACGACTGGTCTGTCAAGGCGTATCGTGGAATTGCGGTTAGAAACGAAGGCGCGCGATTCTATCTTCGTCCACCGATGGCGCTACTGATCGGCGCTCAAGCTTGTTTAGAATTCGATAGAGCATACTGATAGAATAACTGTATTCTTGCAATTTAAATCTTACCAAAATTTTAAAAATATTTAAATGAATAATTATTACATTTATAAACCTAAAAAAGCGAAAGATATTCTTATTATTGCGTGTTAATAAATATTAATTTGGGAACAATTCCATGACGTCATTTATATTAGATTTTATTTCGCAATATTACGTAAACTCTTCGAATGTGGCTGCGCATTCTAGGACGCCTACTGTTGGTGACGTAGAATTTGAAATTGTACGTCATTGACATGACGTTTCGAAGATTCCATACTCCAAAAGTCGACCCCAATATCATACAATCATATAGGCATAGTTGTTTCCGCACGAAATAGTTAATAATATAGGTAGTATGCACATTTAATGTATAATAAATTACGTATTTTGATGCGCTTCCAATCATTTTAGTGTGGTAAGTATCAAAACGTATGTACAATTGTAATAACTTTTTAATGTACCTATGTGTTTATTGTAAACACATCAAAGACATCCATGATAATGTTTTGCAGAAAAAAAAGTTTAGATATACCAGTAAGTATTTTTGTAAATTTGGCGCCCAAGTAATCTATGGAAGTCGCAATGTGTTTGAGATAGTTAGTGATTGTTAACATTTCTCTAGAGTATGTTTAATTAATTATAATCTCATGATGTTTTAAGGTTAAAAGATATTTAGGTTAGGATGTACAATCAATTGCTACTATAATTACGAGCCATGATTATATGCTTCACGGCCAGCATTATTCGACAAATTTATTAAAAGTTACATTATGAAACAATTTTGTCGTTACCACAAAATTAAATTAAAGGAACGACTAAAAGAATATTCCAGACACAGAGAGTGTCTAAAAACTGATTATTTTTTAAAGCTGTCATTCCCAAAATAAGTTATTATTTAGCATTAGTTAAAAGAAAATGATTTTTCTATCCACAGGACACTGAAGCAACTACAGTGAGTTCAGAAATACTCTATTTTACTGTCTAAGCATACCTGAACATTACCTATGTTAAGAAATGGAAGAAATTAGTTAAAAAAGTTAATTTTTTGACTTGATTTAAATTATTTAAATTACCCTTTTTAATAGCTTATGGTATTCAAAATAAGGCATGTAGACATTAGATTTTTTAGTTTCATTCTCCTATTGATGGAGATTATGTGTATTCCATGTAATTGTACGACAATTACATTTATAATCATATTTTTTATTGTAACATTGCATGACATGGAATAAATAGTAGGTAATCATAAATTGTTTGGGAACTTTCCGGAACCGAGTAGGATATTATGCAACATGTACAAAATTATAATTTTAATTTTCAATTACATATATATGTATATTCAAACTTGACAGAGTTCATTATGACAATTTTCTCAGTTTAATGAAATAAATAAATAGAGCAATCCAAAAACACATGGTGTACTTATGCCTTGACAGACGACATAGATTCATCAAGTCGATTAAAGCAACTAATTAAGATGTTCTATTTTAAGAAATTTAATTGTCTCCATAAATAACTATACAACCAATGCCAATGACTCACATGTTTAAAAATAAAGTGTGAATAATTTTACAGTAAGCTTTTTCACAGTTTATTTCATTCTAGTTGTAAATGACAAAATAATTCGCCCATTTTTTAAAAATTATTGATAAAATAAAAAATTCTAGGAAAACTTTTAGATTTGAATCTAATCTTGTTATACTTTAACGTGTTTTTGTTTGAATCCATCGAATTAATAACAAGTTTAATACCTGAAAATTAAACTTATGTAATTTATTGTAGGAAAAATGACATAACCTTAAGGCTTAAAATCATTTTGTTTATGAAGTGTACCAATATATTTAAACCATCAAATTAATACGTAAACTATTCCTTTTACACAAAGCCAATACTTTTATTTGTCATATGCCAAACTTCTAATGCAAAGAAGTAAAAAAAAATTGTCTGTTTTGTCCAGACGAAGCGGGTTGGGGCAGGCTAGTCGTTACGACCCAAGTCTTGAGTATTGATCTTTAGCCTACTCGTTGGCTACTCCCAAGTAAGCATTCACGAAGTTCAAGATGTGAAATAGCAAAACCAATCATCTTATTAAATTATTTTATATGAACAAAACCATGCAAAGTATTTTTATAAGAAAATGCAATCAATTATATATAAAAATGTTACGTAAATTCTATTTTATTTTATGCAATATCATGATACAAATTATTTAAGATTTTATCAATAAGATGATGTTACACTATTTTAGTTCTGTAAATAAAAAGTAAAAAAGAACATTTAACTTCTAATTATTGAAATCTTAATTAGCGTATTTAAATTATAACAAAATTTAACTTCATCAAAGTTCGAATAAATAAAAATCGTTAACGTTCTGTTACAGTTGCATTTTATACAAGTATTGATGAAATGTTTAAATGTAAGAACTATGTTGAAGTGTTATTCATATACAAAAGTTGAATAGTGAAGCTTTAACTTCCAAAAAATATATTCTCTTTGATTTTTCAATTGGCAGTACTATTATTTTATTTGCTAAGAAAAGAAAATTGGCATAAATTTAAATCGATGATCATCAATCCATTTCGTACTGTCAATTCCTTCAGTCTTAATGAGATATAATCTATAACTGTAGTTAGTTCTTTTATTTGAATTTATTGAATTTTATATTTTAAATGTTTACTTGTAAAAATAAAGAATAAATAATTTACCTTAAAGTTTTGAAATATTTATTTTTACCACACTTTATTATTTCGTTAAAGAAACTTCAAGGAATCAGTTGCATTTCACCGAGCCGAAACCAAATGTATTTTATTCAGAAGCAGTATTTTACTTTGTAGTTTTAATGTTTTGTTAGATGTCCCTTCCTTTCTATTATAGCTGAGTAATAACCTAGTGGTAAGTAACATTCTTAGCGGATCGGTAATGTGTTTCAGGACTTTCCATCACGTTTAAGGTGAATGCCGACAACCAAAAATCTTAAATCGTTCCACGAACACGTGTAATAGCAACTTATGGCTTGCCAATGCCCCTGTTGGTGATTATAGTTATTACAGTTGCGCTCTTAATTTGTGGTTTCAGAGCAACTCAATTACTGACTTCGCAGTATATTCAGTATCATTATCGTGCGTGAACAACTACGTAATTGGAACATATATTATCGTTGTTACCGCAATAGGTCATGTCAAAAAAATATGGTTTTGGAGGGTAGAAAAACTGTGGAGTAATTTTCGAAACATAGATACTTGCATTCGTACAGATCGGCACCTGTTAGGGTTCAGATACCAAAAAATAAACCATTCTAAAATTTGTTTTGGCGGAAATATCTCAAAAATGGTAAACAGTGACATTCAACGATATTACATAATAGACACTATTGTATTTTAAAGATCGATTTTAATGGAGACTGTGCTTGATTGAATTAAACAAAAAAGCTAAATAAAACTCCTTGCCACATCAATGTTCGTATTCTGTATACATATTTCGACAACTAAGTTGTTATCATCAGCACAACCACCAAATACACACTCAATTATATCATCTACTGCTGGTGATAAATTAGTTGCCAAAATTGGCAAGGGGTTTTATTGATCTTTTTCCGTTAACTGTTGTATTTTGTGTACACAAACTAATTCATTTTTACCATACATTTTCTGTATTAGATCTACACCCTGGCATATTATGCAACCCCATACTTTCACATTACTTCACCATGCTAAACTCTTTATTACATTGTTTGAGTCCATTTGGATTCATTACCAAATCATTAAATATTGTTTTTCGTCAGATGTGCTCTGAACTAGATTAAGATATCTTTGTAAACATTTCCATCTAAGCTTCCTATTTTAACTACTCGCATAATTTGTCTTCTGCAACATAATCTGTCAGTTTATAATTCCTTATATTATTTACACTGTTATTTCTATTGTAGTAGACGATATTTAGGCCAAACCTCTCTTAACACCCGTAATTGAAGTAGTTTCTATTAGATCGACAATATCTCGATCTCTTTTGCTTTTTTTAAGATATTATTCTGTTATTTTTCTACTATATTGCATTATTGATATTTTTGAACAATTAAATCTGATAGTATTTTACGCTTTTCTCTGACGTTTTCCAGTGTAAAATGCTCTAATAGCTTTTGTAAATCCACGATGACAAACAAGTATTACGAAGTATTTTTCGAAGAAATGTTTATCTATTCACATGTCCCAAAATGTAAGTGTTAACAATTATTCGTGGAAATTTTTCATTCTGTCTGTAACCAATAACAAATATTGCGATCTTTTTTGACGCAATCCATTTGAAATTTTTGATGGGATTTGCAAAATTAAGACAATTCGATGTTACCTAAATCACAATTACATCAATTTTCCTATTTAAAAAAATTTTAAGTCATACATCATCAATAGAAATATTTTAATTCGACAAAAATTGTTTATAAGTCGAATAGGTATTTAGTAAAAACGATTATAGATTCTTGTAGGTATTTATTCAATAGTAATACAGACAAAGAAATTATTTAATGTTAAAAAAATAAATAAATAAACCTTACGAAGAGATGCCTAATTCCAGAACATGAAATCGCTGAAAAATAGTTTAATTAATAAATTTATATTAAATAATAGTGCTAAAAGACTCTCACTTATAGTTTACAACTGTTTAATCTAACAAAAAAAAAAAACGTGTTACCGAAATTATTTAAAGATAGTTTGTATGTAGATAAGAAAAAAAAGTTAATTTAATATTAAATAAGGAAAAAATAATAACTAGAATATCAATCTACGGCCTTCAGACGTAATTTTTCTCCGTGTACAGAATGTCCACTACATGAGTTGACATATTTTGAAACTGTTTTATGGTTAAAGCTAAAGAATTCTTGTTCATACATAACTGTATATTCACAAATGTATCTTTGCCAATATGAAAATACATTAGTATCATAATAAGTTACATGAATAGACGTGTAACTTATAAAATTGAAAATTAACTACTAGCAAAAGTATTTTGTAAAAATGAGAATGTAATAATTGCTCAAAATTACTATTGTTTACTGCTATATGTACATATTTCCTTTCATACATAGTTTGCACAACTACATTTTAACAAATGGAAAATGTATATCAAAATGATTTGACCGAAGATCAAAGGCGAAATGAAACAAATGAGTTAATAGCATTACATTTTGTATTTATTATTCCCTTTCAATTTTAATGTACCTGGACCAATGATGCTGAAGTATTTATGCCATTTTTGCAATGGTCTTCCTCAAGATTCTAAAAATATTGCTCCGTTACTGCAATAAGTTCGTCGTCGGCCCAAAACTTTCCAGCAAGTAAAAGTTTGAATTTGGGCAATAAGGAAGTCATTTGGGGTTAAATCTGGCGAATAGGGTGAATGAAGTACAATTTCCCAAATCTTAACTTATCCAAATTCTCACGAATCTGTATAAAAAGGCCCGTTGTTGTCATTTTTATGAACCATTTGTCTAGTAGAGTGGTGTAACATTGCAAGATAGTCTATGAAAATTGTCTAATTCGAATATCAAAAAACCATAGCCATTGCCTTGCTCATTGATGGAAATGTATTGACTTCCATAGAGGGTGAATTACCATAATGTATTTATTGTTAAGATTGCCGTCTGGGTTCAGAACATAGTAATAAAGCTACATTTCATCAACATTTTTTGTAAAAATTTTAAAATTATCGGTTGACGTTCGAATTCTTCCATTTCTTTTTGCTACAATCTAATGTTCACGGCAGCCACTGGCTGCGTGGTCATGTCCCATTCTAGGCGCAAAATGTGATGTACAAGTTCAGTCGATGTAGCTCACGATGCTAGTTACCTCCTTGATGCGAATTCTTTAGCCGTTCAAAACAATACAGTTATTCTAAAAGAATAAACCGATTTCGTGACGCAATATTTGACTTATCAAGCATTGTCACAAAACGAGTCGCTGATTATTTGAAGGAGAAAGTTTCTAAGTTCCGAATGGCTGCCATATAAGTGATATAGGCACGTTGATTCCATAACACCGCTCAATTAATTATTTACACTAAAAATTGCAAGTGGACAGCAAAAGAAAGAATTCGATTGTTGTAGTATCACGTGCTTATCGAAGGCAATTCGACATGCAGTGTTTATGAACAAGGTTTATTACCCCTTTTGTTTTTTAAGAGAGTACCGTAACAGGACAGTTTTATCTTAGTATACTTCACAATTAGCTTTCCTTTTATGTAAGCAGATTCATATAACTATTCATTCTTCAGCAAGATGGACTGCTGCTCCACTAGCATCTGATGGCTCGAGCAGTTTTTGAATAAAGTAGTGCCTCAGCGATGGATTGGTCGAAAAAACCCAAGATCTTGCTCTTTGTGCTTCGTCTATGAGATCTCCGTATTTCACTTTTTGTGATGTTTTTCTTCTGGGAATATATGAAAGATCAAACTCATGTTCCCTAATTACTCAATAACTTAGAAGACTTGAACAGTAGACATGGGACTGTCTTGCAATTTTGAATTGCTTCTTCCTAATCAAATGTTATGCTATGAAATTAGTTAATTTCTTTAGAATAAACATTTATAATTAACGATCCTTTCCGAAGTTGTTGCAGTTTCTGATATGTCTCGGTCGCACATCTTCGATGCTATCACTACCTTTAAATTGGCAACTTAGTCTAAGTTAAAGCTTTCGAAAGAGCATAGTTGCAAATAATACCAAAATTTCAAACGTTTTTAGTATTTTCCGTTTAGCTTTACTTACACTGCTGCAACTTTTGAATGTCAGAAATTAATCAAATTTCACCTGACACCATAAAAAAGATAACAGAATTAGAATACCAAGTTTGTGGGAAAGTAACTGTGCTTATTATAAGTTACTTGTACATCATTGCATATCAATATTTTACATAAGTTGTATACAACTATTTTTTAATTTTTTGCTGCGGTAACTATACTTTGTAAAAGCGTTGATATTTTCTCTAAAATTAATAATTCGCAAACAGAAAAATACCATAAACACAAAATATATTTACGAAAGAGAGGTGTTTTTCTACCTCATTCCAGCTACTCCAAGCTGTACCATGCTATTAAACGCTGACTAAATCTGTACATTGAATTTTTTTAGAAGCACAAGTTTGTTTAATATAACAGGTCTTTCAATAGGGACTTTCCGAACTTGATAGCGGCCATATTGTTTAAGCTACATCTGTCGAATTAGCTGTCATTTATTCAGTCTGTTCTGCCAAATCACCATGACGGATATAGCGTTCAACAACACGTGCAAATGATAAAATTCTTATATTCGGGCAACGTTCCGTGTATTTTGCCCATTTTACGGTCGCCATAATCGTCCTACCGAGAGAACTATTCGCAGTGTGGTGGATAAATTTGAATCCACTGGTTCAGTAAACAATGAACCAACACCCGTACGACGACGAAACACAAGATCTGCCGAAAACATTGCCGTTGTCCGTGAGAGTGTGCAGGAGAATCCGAGGCAGTCGATTTCGCGTCGCTCACAAGAACTCGGACTTTCGCAGACCACAACTTGGCGAATTTTTCGCGGTGACTTGGGCCTGCATCCGTACAGAATTCAACTGACCCAGAAGCTGAAGGTAAACGACCATAGACAACGACGTGTGTTCGCTGAGTGAGCCCTGGAGCAGTTGGAAACACTCTAATTTTCAGCAAAAAATTATCTTCAACGATAAGGCCCATTTCTGGATGAATGGGTACGTCAACAAACAAAATTGTCGAATTTGGGACGACACCAATCCATACGAGATCTAAGGGCGTCCAATGCATCCCGAAAAAGTCACTGTTTGGTGTAAATTTTGGGCTGGCGACGTCATCGGTCCATATTTCTTTGAGAACGACGTTGGCCTGGCTATCACCGTAAACGGCAAGCGCTATAGGTCGATGATTACCAACTTTTTTTAGTCCGAATTGGAGATATGGACACCAACGACGTGGTTTCAACAGGACGGCGCTACGTGCCGCACAGCTCATATCCCACTGGACATTCTGCACAAGCGGTTTGAGGGCATTGTCATCTCACGTGGAGGTGATGTTAACTGGCCACCGAGATCGTGCGATTTGACCCCGTTAGACTTTTTCTTGTGGGTTTTTCTTAAGTTGCAGGTCTATGCGAATAATACACAATCCACAGCGGCCTTCAAAACCAACATAACCCATGCCATCGGTCAAATTCAGCCTGATTTTTGCGCCAGAGTCGTGGTAAATTGGACATTTCGGATGCATGCCACCCAGCTAAGCCGCGGCGGGCATTTACACGATGTTATATTCCATACATAATGACATCGATAGGCTTTTCAAACGAATGAAAAATTTCGATATCTCTTACACACTTTGTTTTATTTAAATTTAAAGATAGGAAGCGCTTAATGAAAGACCCGTTATAATCCGCTTAATCAAGGAAGGTAAATAAAACCCCTTTCCACAATAATATACGTATTCTGTATACGACGAAGTTGTTATCATCAGTAGGTAATTAATTAGTGTCGCACCTGGATTCACGGTAAAAATCGCACAGAAACAAATCCGTACTAGACATTCACCGTCAAAAACCAAACACACACTCATCATCATAAGATAATCTGCTTGATGGAGACTGCGGCGAGGAGTATTGTATTTATGGTTATGTTATGTATTTGATTAATATATGAAACATCTGCCTATTCACACTTTTACAAGTATAGCCAATTCCCAAATTAACTACCACGATATTAAATGCTAATCAAAATTCTTTAGAGTTGGCATACTCGGAGAAGCAGAGTGATTGCTTTGACAATGCCTGAGATGTTTTACCAGTAATTGGACTTATTTGGCCAAATATCAGCTCACTTATTAGTAAATACACAAAATGTGGTACAAAAATGTTTCAATGTGGCGCAACCAACTGTTCCACGCTGTTATAAGTTCAGTATAGATTGAGACATATTCAAGTCTACACTGTAATTGGTGACTCGACGTCTGTATTAGTTACTTCCAAATTGTAGCGGTGTAATTTTACGAGGATAGGACTGTTTAAGTTATCTGCTATCGAGTAGAAAAAAATACCCTGGGAATACAGGGCCATCTACCCTACAGTCCAAATCTTCCATGCGACTTTGCCCTGTTTCTTGTGAAGAACAGGCCGAAAAAGAGCAAGTCTTCCAATGACGATCTTTTAAGGCACCGAATGACGAACGTGCTTAACTTTCAAAAAAACTTGGAAGCGTTAGTGCACAGAATGGAAATTACCTTGAAAGAACGAAAAAATTATAGTTCAATTGCAAAACTTCTGTAATTCTTTTCGTACAACTAATTTTCCAAGTAAGATTTATACAAAATAGTGATACTTTTGAAAGATATGTTCCTCCAAATATTATCGTTCAATTGTCTTCAATTAGTTACGAATATTAGCCTTTGAATTTAACTTTAACTGACACCAACTTATAAACTGTCCATTTTATGTAAGGTTTTTACAAATAACATAAAATTAACTACTTGATAAAACACTTTTAATTACTATTCATTGACAATAAGTGTTCACTTCTGATCAACTGGACGCTTAATTATAACTAGAGATGGTTGCTTTTGCTGGCGTACAGAGCGTGCCAAACACGAGTTTGGCTGTCGTCCGTCGAGATGACTTTATTTGCAAATATGTCGCGCAATTATGTATTAGTTCACCAGAACCGTTTTTTAGGGTTAATCGTTTATTAACTGTCCATAAACGATAGGAAATGTTACGTAAACGAAAACACATGTTACAAGAGATACATCAAATTATTAAATTTATGTATTGGTAATCTGTTTTAATAATACCGTGCCAGTTTCGTATTATGTGATGCTTGCAATGTGAATTTAATGTACCAGTTTAGAAACGACTCGAGTAACTAATACAATTGCGTCATATGGTTATAAATAAAATCATTCCGTCCGACACCAGCCGAATTCTTTCGGGTACACCACTATGCATCCGTAAAAACCTACTATTTCTAGTTACAAACGACTGATACAGTATTTACAAAAAATACGAATATGAAGATTAGGATAAATGCAAATCAAAGAATTGGAAAACTTGAAACGTGAAATT
The DNA here is from genome assembly GCA_031893035.1 of Dermolepida albohirtum. NCBI lineage: Eukaryota > Metazoa > Arthropoda > Insecta > Coleoptera > Scarabaeidae > Dermolepida > Dermolepida albohirtum. The sequence goes on from JAVIWB010003435.1 coordinate 339,422, forward strand.
ATAAAATAGCATGGAAAAGAAATATTGTACGTAAAAAAGTAAAGGATACAAAACACCAAGTCCAATATTTTTGTTAAATATAGAGAAGCGATTTTAGGATAGAATGAAATAGATAGGAAAACTTTGTGTGTTGATAAGAATTTGATGGAGAGGATGACTATATCAAAATATGAATTCGGAACTGCAAAATTTAGATTTATGGACTCCATAGTCATGGAGAGGGTGTGGAAATGGGAAAGCATTGGAGGAAATGCAAAGTAATATGAGGTGGGGAAATATCGATGAATGTAAAAGTAAAATATTGTCAAAAAATATATACAGTGAATAGACAGAAAACATCTGGTACGTAGACTTCCGCGGTCGTAGTCCATACTAACTGCTTCTGGGCTGGAATCGCGTCACTGGTAAAACTGCGGACGTTTCTGGGCTCAACTACTGCTACTCTCTGTCGCACAGAAACAGGTGTCGATGTTGGACGGGTTTATATATGGGTAATGGGTCATAGGCAACTGTAACGCTCCATTGATCCATATGTAAACCCGTCCACCATCGACTTACACCAGTTTCAGTGCGATAGACAGTAGTAGTCGTTGAGCCCTGAAGATGTCCCATACGAGTGGGTACGAAACGTTGACAATTATACCAGTGACGCGGTTCCAATCCGGTAGCCCAGAAACATAAGACAGAAAACGTTTTTGTATTTTGGTAAATATTAAATTTTTTACTGTGTATTTTGGTAAATATTAAATTTTTTGCTCTGTTTAGCAATGAATTTGTGTATTTTATCTTAAAAATCATCTCCAAACAGCTAACATGTTTTTAAAATTTAATAACAATTGTCATATCTTCGAAGACATGTACAAATTATGACGAAATCACATCATTAAATTCATATAAATGGACACTACGATTTTGCTACGCTCAAAATTGCGTATTCTCGTACTCAATCAAGAATAAAGGAAGACAGAAATTAGAAATTCCCGACGAATTACTATGTAGACAACGCTTTTTGAGAATATTTTAAAAAGTAATATTTATAAGATTCTGTCATAACAGAAACTTATATTACACATATATATTCCGGTTTAGATTTTTTTCTTTCGGAATTAAAATATTTTGTTTGTATTTATATCAAATACTGAAAGCCCAGGATGATCATGATGAATATATCTCAAATACAATTGCTTCGTAAGTTCATTAATTTCTCGTATATGCATTGAAAAATGACGGCTGTGTTCCACAAGTTATAATTTACACGTTTAAAGCAGTTTACGTTAACAATTAAAACTTCACTAAACACTTAGCACCGTCCCATACAAATTGTTTGTTAGTTAGCTTTAATATTAATTGTTTTTCCGACAGCTTGTACACTGAAACGAAAAATTATTGCATGTAATCAATCTTCGACAACTTACTTTTTAATGTATTTATTATATAACCAAAAGAAAACATAAGCGTCTAATATAATACATAATCATACACAGACTGCAATTACATAAGTATATATCTTAATATAAGTATATTTCTAAATACGACTGAATGGCAATCATTCTATATATACGTCTATGTACATAAATTTTAATGGCGTTTTCCGTAAAACACATGTTGCAATTGGTCAGGTGAACGATTAGAAAAATTCGGAATGTTGTTATTCCTGCCTGAAATGGACCATCCCGAATTGGTCTGAAAGTTTTTTCTATCCATATCGTCGAAATCCCGATATATATCGTTGCGTCGAGCCGGCTCCGGAAACGAAGTCGACCATCTTGGAGCTGGCGGCGGTGAAGTTTCCTCCTTCTCCGCTTGAGCCAATAGTTGTGCCGGTGTCAGGTTCGCCAAGGACTGCTTCTTCAAGATACCCTTCGAAGGCGATGGAATATCGTCGAAACTCACTTGACATCCGAAATCCGCCACGGATACTGCTTCAGTTTGAACGTATGTACTCGATGTCCGTTGGATCCTTTGAGATTCTCTTGTAGATTCAGCTTTGGGGGTTGGAGTGGTCGGTGGAACCTGAGCTATTTCTTGGAATGTCACGTCCTTCCGTAACTTGTACATGAGACGATTTAAGTAAGTCGCCAGCTGGGGCTTTTCCTCTGTTTGCTTTATGTATGTGGTAAATTGGAACTTAATGGCGGGAACTTTTTTGAAAGGACTTAGGCCTTCACCAACGGGTGTATGGACACACTTCTGAGATTTTCGAAGGAAAAATTTGGCCGTATTCTTGCCGTGTCCTGTTATTTCATTCAGAGCTTCTTGACAATGTGATATTACTAGAAGTTACATATGAAAACTCAATTATACAACGAAACTCTTTTATCGGAGGTATTTTTTATTACAGAATTTACTATAAATTAATAAATACTCACCTTTAATTTTATTTTGTAAATCAACCGGATTAGAATTATCTATATAAAAGAAATAACCATATTAGTATTCTTAGATTTCACATAGTATTGGAAAATAATATTTTAGAATAGTACATAGGAGTATACAGTAAGCAAGAAATAAACGAATATTAAAACTATCAATACTTGTTATATTAAAATTAATAAATTATTTTCCAAGAAAACTAAAATCTTGCTACTTACTATATACTTTACAGTAGTTTAAAACAATAAATACAATCAATTTATAGACAAAATATTATTTTCTTTCTATAATATTAAAAATCTTACTAACATTGAAAGAGTGATTAACCGCCATCAACGACAATGTATGTTCCCAGTTTAAATTCAGTCACAAAAAAGCACTAACGAAAATATAACTTTTATCTAAGGTATTGTATTCAAATAAGGTGTGATTAAAATGGTGGCGAAAGTATTTCAAACGAATAAAGTTCTCGTTTAGTACGAGGAATATTTCCAAAGTTTTAGGAATTTGGCTATAATTTTTTTATTTCCTTAATTTTTATCCAAATTACATAGTAGTTTTTAAAAATAGTCCTCAATTAATTGAATACACCCAACGTGAAACTGATTTTTTTTAAACTGTCCATAAAAAACATTTTCGGAGCCTCTGCGATCCACTTATTTATAGAAAATTTTATTTTATTTAAGCTTCGAAATAGAACACCAAATTTCAAATTTGGGAACAAATTATAATCCCTAGGAACATCTGGTGAATAGGGTGGAAGCAATTCCCATAGCAATTCGTTTAAAATATCCATCGGTCTTCTTGTGGTACGGCTTGGTTGGCTTGTCCTGTTGCAATGACGGACGATTATGCAACTTCCCAAGCGGTTGCCATATTGGGCCAGGTAAAAGATTATAATAACAATCTGCTTTAATGATAGTACCTTTCGATAGATAATCTATAAAAATAATTCCCTCGCAATCCCAGAATGCAGTATTAATTTTCTAAACGACGGAATTGAACTTAAAACGGAGGCACTTCTTCGGGGGTGGGGCTTTCTTTGGACTGATTTTTGGTGTCAGAATTGAAGCAAGGTATGCATGTTTCATCGGTAGTTACTATCCACTGTCAAAATTCTTATTGCGAATCTGTTAAGTTTCTGTTGTGAATTGAATCCTTATTCACTCTTGTTTTCGCGAATCTGTCGTGTACTTATTCCTACACTAATATTAATTTAACAAATAGTTATTAGCCTATCACCTTTGAGTAGGTTCTCCAGGGCAGTAACCTTTCTTTCATTTACAGCGGTGTTTGGGCTTCCATTGGGTGGATTGTCTTAGATGTTCGGCCGCTTTAAAGCAATCGACCCATCGATAGACAGCACTTTTACATTCTGCAGACTCTCCATACACATCTTAGAGTAGTTGAATAATTTCTAAAGATTCGACACTCATTTTAAACAAAAAGAAAATGATTAGAGCTATCATTTTTTATTTAGCCGTATCTTCCAAGGTTGGAAAAATCAATGGTGCGGAAATACATCTGTATCAGAAGTACATATAATATCCCATAAAGGGAAATGGAAGGGCGAGACCAAGAGAGTGGGTAGAAATATCTTCTCTCAAATACGTCTAGAAAATTTTAGTTCCGTTGTATGTGGTACAGATAACAGTTTTAGCTAAAATATGTACAGTGTATGTAAAAGTCGATGCAGTGTTTTTGTGTAAGCACAGTAAAGGTCCTAAGATGACAATTGTAGCTAGGCATTTATACAAGTCGGAAGACTTCGTCAGACAACAGGTAAGGCGCTGTCAACAAACCCAGGGTATAGATGGTCGTCCAGAACGCGGATAAATCCATACTACAGAAACGCGACAAAGTAAGGCTATTATTAGTTTATTTAAGAAAAAAACGCAATTAGCTCTTCGTCCGGAACAATACTAGCTAGCCAAAAAGAACAAATATTATTTTAATGACAATTAAATCAGATCACATAAGCACGATATCACTTATGGAAGCATAAATATTAAACTGTTGCTCACCAATCAAAATCACATGTGCATGTAACATGGGTATAAGAAAATGACGGTAGAAACTTACTAATACAAAGGGTACTAGGAAAGTTTTGCAATGTGACGCAACAATGAATCGTAGGAAGCTGCTTGTTGAGACATGTTCATACGTGCATAGTAGCCGCCGCGCCATGTCGATGGGCTCAGTTATTCATTAGCAGTGAGAGTGTAAGATGCTTGTGATGGCATCATGGTCACGAAATGAGATAAGGGCAGTTTTGCGTTATAATTTCGTGCGTGGTTTAAACATAGACCAGTGCTTCGAAGAAATGACTCCTGCACTAGGTGATTGTCCACATTGCACAACGATATTCAGGTGGTATAGAGAATTCCAAAGCGAAAATTTAACTGTGAAGGATGCTGAGAGGCCGGGAAAGCTGACGAACGTCAGTTACGGAGGAAGATGTTATTACTATGAGGAAAATGCTTGGCGAGGACAGGCGAGTGACCTACCAACACATTAGAGGGTATTTCATGCCTAAATGCACCAGCAATTCGTTGCCTGCACCTAATATTTGACCACGACAGGATTGAAACTTCTCGAGCACCCTCCCTACAGTCTAGATTTTGCTTCTTGCGACATTGCGCTGCTCCCACATGTGAAAATGAACCTAAAAGGGAGGCGGTTTGCCAATGATGAGGACCTTCTGCGGGCTTGGGACATGTGTGCCTTACTCCCTAGTGAAACTTGGCAGAACTGGTTTAAAGATTGGTTTCGGAGGATGGAGAGGTGTATTGAGTGTAGAGGAAAATACTTTGAAAAAATTAAATAAACAAAGCTGTATCGCAAAACTTTCCTAGTACCCTTTGCAACGCGACCTATTAGATTTATGCAATTGAAGTAGGGCAAAATTCCTAGAACGTTGGAAACATTTTTCATATTTTAACAGAAATTGAAAAATCACTCTAGGAACTATTACTCATCATAACATATTGCGGATCCAGCTATACATCTCCAATTATTGAAAAATAATCAAAGTTGACGTGTCACTGTTATGGTTTTTTGCAATATGTATTGAAATGACTGAAAACTTTAAACATTAGTTGTTTTGTTAAGAAATTATGCTCCGCAAGCAAGCCGTCTTGACATTAAATAAAATTATGGTTATACAACTAATTCTATTCTGTAACTTTGATACAAAGATGACGCCAGCAGTTCATGAATTCTGTGAAACATTTCTAAAATCACTTGGATATTTACACTGGCGGCCACCACAACTTTTTTATAAAGTCTTGTTTAAGTACAATTTTACATATCACTACGTTACATCAAAAATGCCTTACAAACCAAGAAATTAAAATCTACAGGTAGGTGTTCACATTGAAACCAAATTTCGCGTCCTATGTTCAAAGTAACGTCTTCTAAAAATCCTGGTGAAATTCCTCAAGTGAGATAGCAGTCCGTGTGAAGCAAGTCGCTGAATCGCATGTTCAGGAACAATGGCATCTCAGAAATTAACGGAAGATTGGTTTTCTTCTGTAATGGTTAACCGACGATAAACAAAACGATGACACAGAAGTACTCCAGAGCCGCCTCTTTCATTACATCTAATTTCCTTGAAGACATGATGTATTATAAAAGGTTTCATAGCAAAATCAAGTATAATAAACGCATTTAGATAATAATAATAACCACTACTATTTGTAATTAAACCACTTTTACTATATGTTAAAAAGCGTACGGACATAATTATGTACGTACCTACCCCAAGAAGAATTACTACATTCCACAGTTGATGGCTAATATGCGAACAATATTAACAAAAGTAACTTATTTGCATACGAAGTTCACTTCATGCTTTTCAGACTGAAAGAACAAAGTGCGTTCAATCAGTACTAAAGGTTAGAAAATTTCAATAGATAAGCAGATTGTCTATTCTGGGAGAATATGTGACCTCTCTCTCTCCAATAGTGCTTGCGGCAGTATAATTGAAAGAAAATGGTCTTCATGTAGGTAGACTGGTGACAGGATCACAGCTAGTACCCAAGATAGCAAAAGAGCTTTAATAAACTTGCAATTATAGAATGTGCACCCAACATCTCCAAACACATCGATTCTTGTGATTTAAGTGGCTTCTAACGATCTTCTGTTATGGACGTACACAATTCTTCAAGTTCTTCAAACTTCCGGTCTAACAGAGAACGGGACCATCGAAAGGGATACTTCCTAATTGTATTGTTAATGCATTTAACTACTGATTGCTAAAGCTAAAGCTAAAATATTTTATGGCCTAGTACAAAAAATATACCCCAGTGATTGTTTCTACCCTGTAGATGATCATTCTTCAGATATTTTTTGGCTTATTTATTTATGAATACATAAATTGGTGAAAGAAATGAAAATACCTGAAAAAATTTTTTATATTTCCACAAAATATTTCATCTTCTGTCTTTAACACACATTATATTTGACATCAGACTTTTAATTCACCAAGGTATGGAGTTTCTCTTACTATAATTATATACATATTTTATAATATACATTTTGTATAGGCAGATATAAAGCACAAAATTATGTACGCTATTCACAGAAAAAGAAAGAAAATATCGGTTGCAGAGGAATAAAATGAACATATTTTTTGTATTACGCATTAATATATATTTCTTTACGAAACATTAAATCCCGAAATTCGTATAAAGAAGTTCACGTAAATAGACTATTTCGACAATAAAATTAGATCTTTGAATGAAAAATGTAATACATTTTATTTCATAAGTAGAATGTTTGATTTCAGCATGGCTATTCAATATAAATAACCTTTTTAATAGTAATTCTTAGTGGCGCTATCTATTTAAAAAAATATCCGTCGGTAAGGTCAAAATATCATGACATTTGCATCATTAGAAGCAGAGAAATTGCGCATAAAGTAAGTGTGTATTTGGTGTTGGTCGAAAAATGAATTTTGAACAAAGAGCAAATATCAAGTTCTGTTTTAAACTCGGTAAATCGTTTATTTAAAGACGGTCGTACGGACATAAATGACGGCAAATATTCTGGTGCAAAAAAAAACCTGTGGTTACAGAAAGTAACATCAAACTTGTGCGTGAATTTATCATAAATGCGCCGAAATCCTCATTGTCACACGTAGGAATGGAATTAAATATTTCCAAAGATTCAATTCATCGCATTTTGACACAGCATTTGGGACTGAGAAAGATTTGTGTAAAGTTTGTACCACACAATTTGAATTCAACATTGTACAGACTTCATTAAAGACTCAAAAAGGACGAAAACTACAGGTATTCTATTGTAAGTGGTGATGAGACATGGTGTTTTTAATATGGCCCAGAGACCTAGCGTTAAAGCTCTGAATGAAAGCATCCAAACGAAAAAAGACCGAAAAAAGCCGTCTGGAGAAGTCAATGGTGAAGACAATGTTGATTTGTTTTTATGATTCGATAGGCATAGTGCACAAAGAGTTTGTACCAACTAATCAAACAGTCAATGCTGTTAATTATCTTGGCGTTATGAAGCGTCTTTTGACACATATTCGTCGTATGCGCCCTCAATATCGTGAAAATGGTAGCTGGCATTTGTTACATGATAATGCACCACCTCATCGCTCGATGCTTATCACTGATTTTCTAACTACAAATGGCATTTAACCATCAACCATTCACTGTATTCATCGGATTTGGCCTCCTGTGATTTCTATCTATTCTCCAAACTACATTTGCCGATGAAAGGACAGCGTTATACCGATGTCGAAGCTATTAAAAAGGCGTCCTAAGAGATCTTGAAAGACATCTCTAAAGATGAACTTAAAAATTCATTCAACATGTTAATTGCCCGTGCAAAACGTTGTATTGCAGCCGAAGGCGACTACTTTGAATAAATTAAATTAATTTTACCAAAATAATAAGCTTTTGTTTTTATTTTAAAAAAGTTCAGTTTTCTCTGAGGCAGACTGTGTATAACGTCGACGAGTATGGAATTGTCACATAACAAAAGTCATTTGAAAGGCTTTCCAAAATTGTGAGAGGTCTTGTAAGTCCCAAAACTGTAGAGCTCCAGGCAAACCACTAAAACACTAGGGAGATAAGCTCACAAAACCAACAAGAATGAAAATGCAGAATTCCAACAAACCGGACTAGATGGCAAAGAGCATTTTTGCTGCAAAAAGAACTATATTTTCCACAAATATTATGTAGGTGAGAGAGAATTGTGTGATCTTTTAAAAAAATATATAAATTGAAAAATACTCTTTCTTGATGCAATACTATAACAAAATATAAATTGTTAATTCATAAAATATCCCATTTTGTATAATCAAAGATATATGGCCAGATTATTTTCTTTGGTTTTCTGTAAACTATGTACCTAATTTGATTAATTCAACCCTATATTAGTCCACGATTGTGCAGACATAAATCCTCTTTTGATATGCAAGCTAACACTAAAAATTCTAAACTATAAAATCGGCAACTTATATTAGCTAATGTAAATTCACACTTGACTTTTGGTGAAACGTTGCAACACAACTATTAAAAATAAAAACTTATGTTTTTATTTCATAAACTTTATTTAAAATAATTTGGACAATTGTTTGAAAGGTTTCAGTTCATCATCACCTCTTTTTGGTAAACAACTGTCCACTTTATTTTAAATAAAACTTATTTAATTTTATCATCGGCGACTTTCTATTAATCAACATCTTATACAATATTTTTTTTCTTCAGAAATATAGAATTTTTAGTGATTCTTATATATATTTTTTATAGAATACACTGGAAAACAAATATTGTTTATGCATAAAATCGACCACAATGTTTCAAAATAGCACTGAACGACTTGCAACTTCAAAGATTGTTATTCAAAATATTTTATACATTGATGTATTCAAATATTTTCAAAAATCCATGAAACATGGAGAGTGAATGTTTAAAATTTTTCATTTAATAGCTGATCACTCACTAAATGTCAATATTCGCCAATGTTACTTTGAAACTTATTTTTTTATTTAGAGCTAATACAAAATGTATATATGTAATAGGTTAATCGCACCTGAAGATTTCGCCGTAACGCTGAGGTAGTCACTTAGAGTAATCTTATTGTCGGCAAAGAGCTGCAAAATTAAATACAGTCAAACAGAAATATTAATATAATGTATGAGATATTACTTTTGCAAATAATTCTTCTTCAGAAACTCCATGACTAAAGTCAGCCGTAGGCATTGCAGGGGTTATGTGCTCAGTTCCCTGTTGTGGAAGAAATTGCATAAACTGTTCCCGTGGTGCCATATTAGTTGGATTATCTAGGAATTCCATAGGTGGCGCCATATTCGCAGGATCCTCTAAGAATTCCATAGGTGGGGCCATAAGAGTGGGTTGACACATAGGTTCTTGGTAACTATTTGGTTCTATATTAAATTGATTAGCTTCAAAAAAGCTAGTTGGTTGAGGTTGCTCCATAGTCCAGTTCTGTTGAAAATTATGTTGCACATTTGGTGGCATTCCATGGTCATGTAACATCTGAGGTTGTAATATAGACATAGGATAGTGATTGTTTGGCTCCATTGTTGATTGACCAATGAAAAATTGCTGGTCCAATTTAACATGAGCTGATTGAGGAGGTGGAACTGGTTGTAAGGGTACAAAATTTTGATTTGGTGGCGGTACTGGTGCATAAGAACTTCTATCGCCCAAAAAGTTTTGAGGCATGTCCATACTAGAGATACCATGTGTATTTGTCAAATTGTGTTCGAAACTTCTAGGTTCTGGGGAAAGTAATTTCATTATCCTTTGTTTTGAATGCAATTTAGCTCTTAACATATCAATTTCTCTAAACAATTCTTTATTTCGTTTTAAGAGGGGCGAAGTTTTCCTCAAGGGCGATCGGTGTCTATATTTATCCAGGAATTCCAAAGAACGACTTCGTGTACGGCGCAGACTCTTTCTTCGCCTCTCCATTCTTCTTTTGGCACTTAGACTACGATCACGCGAATATCTATTCTTAATACTCCTTGAACGCGAGCGTAATCGTTTCATAATACTTCTTGAACGTGATCTTAATCGTTTAATACTTCTTGACCGGGATCGTATTTTTTTGTATTCTCTCCTTAGCTCAGGTGAATAATTTCTTTTACCAGCACTTGGTTTAGTAAGATTATACTTTGCAGAGTCTGTTCGAAGGGATTTATTCCTTTTATTTTCCAATTTTTTACTTTCATTATGCTTTTCAGTACTAGGCTCCTTATCAAGTATTTCACCTTCTTCTAATTTAGTTATTTTGTTTGTATTCTGCATTTCCACTTCCATTTCCATTCCAGGAGGAACAAGCCCTGTCTCGACAACTTTCAATTTTTCATATAATATTTTTGTATTTTTGTCTTTCTCGCATTTGTCTTTGTCACGTAAAATATCTCTCTGTGTTTTAGAAGGATCTCGTCTTGCTTTAGAATCAGTAACTTTGGGGCTCCGTGACCTACTATTTCTTGATCGTTTTGATTTATTATATTCCTTATTCTTAGAATGACTACGAACTATTCTTAACCTATTTTCTCTGCCTCTCTTGCTCTTCTTGTTTTTCTTCTCTTTTCTATATTTATCCTTTGAAGAACTACCTTTACGTTCTGCATCAGTACTAGACTTATCAGGTTGCAGTGTGGAAGTATGAATTCTCTTTTGCTTTACAACTGCTTCAGTGCCTGTTTTGTTCATATCATCACCTTCCCAAGTATCCACTACATTCAGTCCTTCAATGAAATCATCACTCATGAAATCATCAAAAAAATTTTCAGGTACATCTTCCTCTTGTTGATCTTTATTTTGTGAGCCACTTTCAGAGATGTCCGGTTTACAATTATTCGTGTCTTCAAACGATTTACTATCTTGTCCATCTTGTTTTCCAATGTGCGTTTCATCTTTGGCGCTAAAATTATCACACGATTCATCTTCCGCGAATCTACTAGTAGTATTTATAGTGCCAGTATTAGTACTAGTACTATTTTGTTTTCCAGATACCGAATTAACATCCAATATTTTGTTAGAAACAGATGTATTTTCTAAAACATTTTTATTGAAGTCACTACTATCAACATCCGTCATTTCTGAAAATTACAACGTATAATTTAAAAAATCACAGATTTTATTTGATACAATTTAATAATAGGAAATAAATAACTAGTACTTATATCTACAACAAAATAATAATGAAGATTTCGAATAATTTTCAGAAAATATCAAGCACTAAACCAAGCTAAAACACAGTGCTGCCAATAATACCAACAGTTATCATTTGGGAAATATCCCAATTATACAACTGAAAAAAAGATTTTCTTTTTATTGTGGATTTATTCTGTATAAATTTTTAGTCATAGAAAACTTGAATTCACAAATAAATTGTAATTATATCGAATCATTGGTTAGAATTATCAAATGTTACCTATTTGGTGCAGTATGATTACAATTAGGCTACCCAATCAGCATTAGCAATAACAGTAAATACCTCTAACATGTAATAACTAATAAGGAAATAAGATAATTTAAGATCAATAGGTTTATAAGGTAGTACATCGTTTTTTAGATCATGTTGCATTACGGTGAAAATTACATTGCTACATTGCAGTTTAACTGCTTAATAAGAAAAAAATTAATTTATGTGAATATTTTTAATTTTTTTCAACCAAATAATTTATTACAAACACGATTATTCAATTTCGCAGTAGGTATAAATCAAAAATATATATTTTTTGTTTTACTATAATCTAATATATATGTGTGGTTATAATTACATGGAAATGTACAGTATAAAATGTCTCAGAATAAGGAGTGATTCAAAAATTGCGCCAAAATAGTACATATTTTTAAGAGATTTGGATAAATGATATCGACTATTTTTCATAACCTGTAAACGTTTTATTACATTTTTGCATTGTTTTATTTTAATAATATTTAATCTTAATTTTAGCTAGGTTGTACATATTAATCTAAAAAGTAACGTTTGTACAATCATACTTCCATTAAAATGAAACTTTCTTAATTTATTTTTCTATAATAAAGAAAAAAGATTAATATTTTTGACAAACTACTACATTCACAACTGTTTATGTTTCATTTTGATGGCAAGTTATATTTTTAAGCTGTTCTGCGTTTTAGCGGGATATTTGAATCACTCCATCATTTTCTGTGACAAGATATAGATCTCTTAAGCAATGTAAATCCTGTTTGCGAATGTACAACATAAATTGCAGGTCTGTAGCAACTTAGCCCTACATACATTATAATTCAAAAGTATTTGGGTACTAATATTTTATAAAACTATTTATACAACATAGCTTCTAGGAAATTTATTCTTGCAAAATTGAACAAGTACAGGGAAAGCATTAAATTTACAGAAATGCCGCAAAGTAACATAATGTAAATTATTTTATTACCTGTAATAAACCAAAATTGGTTATTGCCACTACATAGGGATTAGTGCAATAAAAGTTTCTCGAAGTTCTTGTAATTGTCTCTCTGTTAAGCATACTTTTAGATATGATATTTTAGTTACCTCAGACAAGTTTCAGGTTAGATGATCGAAATTGCCCCTAGTTACGCTATTGTATTCGTTGTGAGATATTCCTGTGCGACTACTGTTGTTAAGACTCTTAAATATGCCGAAATGAAAAGAGCTAAGCATAGAAACGCGTACTCTTAAAATTGCGCAACATTACGTTGGCAAATCAGGTAACAATTAAAGTTAAGTAATACTACCATAGACTATACCAGCAGAATAACGGAATCGCTTAAACTGGGGTCGTGAACACCAGTGTTGGACAGATGAATGGTGGTGTAAAGCCTTTTGGACCGATAACTTAAAGTTCGATATTTTCGGCTCAAGAAGACGTTTTCGTTTGGAGATCTACAGGTGAGTGCGCGACAGAACAATGTATTGTTCCTACGGTTAAACATGGCGGTGGTCTCTGTGTTGATCTGGAGGTATTTTGATGGTACAGCCGTGGGTGATATTGTAAAGAACGAGGGAATATTAAAAAAGAACAGCATCGAAACGTTTTAGAGAACAATGGTATTCCTCGCTAAGATTTTTGGGTCCGAAATCTGTATTTCATTAAAATAATGATCCGAAGCATACATCTAAACTGTGCAAAGACTATTTGCAACACTTGGAAGCAGATGGATCCATCAAAGTTACGGAGCGTCCTCCCCAAAGCCCCGATATAAACCGCAGTTATTGCGGAACTTGATCCGGAAAGCAGTACCAACATTAGAGGCTGATTTGTGGAAGAAGCTGCAAGAAGCATGGGTTCGGATAACACTAGATACCTTGACAAAACTAACTGAAAGAATGCCACGATTGTGTTGTCGTTATTAAAAACAAAGTTCACATAGACGAATCACAAATTTAGACATATGTAATTCTACTGCCAGATATGTAATTAGTTATGTATATGTAAATAATAAATGTATGTTCACTTTTTCACTAGTGTTTTTAATCATTTCTTCTAAATCTGGGTGCCCAAATACTTCTGAACTGGTGCGTATATATGTATGTTCGAACGAAGGTTCTCGCGGTTGTAAGTATGAGTAGTATTATATTCTTGGGCTCTTCGCGATGTTGGACAGAAGTTCTCAAAAGAATCGACGTTTCGATGACATCTCAATAATCTTTTTCAGGAGTTGTTTTGTAATAAAGATGATTGAGATGTCATCAAAACTTCGAGACGCTGATTCTTTCAAGAACTTCGCGGAGAACCCGAGAATATACTACTACTCATATATATGTGTGTATATATATATATACATATATTTTAGATTATTGATTTAATAAAAACGAATACAACAAGAATTTAATTCATTTTATTAAAATACACATTGCAATTAAAGACATCTTTAGTTAAAGATAAAAACTAAGAAATACGTAATCAATTTTCACACGAATTATTTTCGACAAGAAAAATCAACTACTACTCTGACTTATTTTTAAAACGTTACTGTTCAGTTCGTCTTCATAAACATTAAACAAATGAGGTAATCTATTCGCCAAAAATGTACACATTGTTTTAAAATAACCCCTCACTGAAGAAACATTCGTCACTACAAAGTCCATTTGTATCGGCGATTCACACGCGTACATTGTAATGTAAAAATCCACAATATTTTTGTTTAAAGTGATATTTTTACATAGCACGTTCTCAATATAATTTGTTACTTCGATTTCTCTTTCTAAAACCGTATCGATTTTGCTCAAATCGAGATCCTTTATAACTGTTCTGCGAGACTCCCATAAATTGTATTTTCCCTTACAGTGAAATGTTACCGTATCAACTGGTGCAACATTTCTCGAAGGCAACATTTCTTTATCGGGTGTTTCTTTCAAAACGTTTATTTGTAATCTCAACACTTTCAATAACATCTTTATCACGAATTCATTGATCGTTTGATACCAAATTTTCTTGATTTCATAAGATTTGTCCTCTGCCTCTGGTGGTACTTTACTTTCAATGTATTGCAGTCGCGAGCGCATATCGAATTTAAACTCGCACTTATTATTGAACTTAAATTTTCCTTCGGTAGGTTCTTCCGTTAATAATCTATATAGTACCGGATTTTGGTTTTGTGTATTATGTAGAAGGCTAGCGCTGTGTTTACATTGAGTGACAAAATCTTCTAAAAATTTATTGGAAATTCGTAGCGTCAGATTGTAATTATGTTCAAAGGGATCTTGAACACAAAGTGGTGCTTCCACGATAAAAGGCATCAATGATACTAAATTGACTTTGTATAAAAGGAAAGAATCAGATAATGATTCTGGTTTTAGAAGATCTATTTTGGGTACTGATCGCCCTAAAAAGGGGCATATGACATTTAGGTTATAGTCGAAACTAGAATAAAATTCAAAAAACTCCGTTAGTATTTCCAATATTGTCTTGCTCATTAATTGTCTATTACACAGTTCTAGTGGCTTAAAACCACCATTCCAACCATCCTGCATATTTTCAGTACCCTGTGGTTTTTGCATAGTCTCTACTGAGTCGACGTTGTAAGGCTCTTGTTGGATATAAAATATGAACATCATGATCAACGCGTAATTTGTAAATTTATTGTTTGCACCCGTAAAGTCATGTACTTTCGCCCAATACTTAATAACCATAAGTACCCAAAGTAAATTGGGCGCCAAGGACAAATAATACCTTATGAGGTAGCTGTTACAAACACCGAGCATATTTTTAAAATTAAAATCGCAACTAATAGCTGTCGGTATATGAACGCATTTCACTATTGGCGTTTTCGCTTTGGGTATTGCTAGTAAGTTACTGAACAAGGAATATTTTGGTAACGCATTTCTTGCTTTCTTCACATATTGTGACGAATCAGCACCTTTCACGTAATTAGGTGAAGATGTTATGTCCACATATACGTCAACATCACTGTTTCTGAAGTTCAATCTGGTTATGGTGGAGCCAAATGGATACACTTGACAACCAGGAAATACGTTTTGCAAACATTTTTGCAAATCATCGCACAGATACCGATACTCCCACATTTGCTTCTGTTGATTAGGTTGTAGGTGGAACAATAATGCTCTCATTTCTTCGTCAAAATTAGTCAAACTTCGCAAGCTTTCGTTGATAGTATCGACATCAATTTCTGATTTGACTTGTTCTTTCTCACCTGCAAATAAATATGTCAATATCAATATAATTAATATTTAATATCACTAATTTGACTGTACTGTACATTTTCAGTATACATTAGTACAATTGTTATAGTTTCACATAAGTTAGTGAATAAGCTATTTATATTTTTCAGGTACTCTACAATTAATATACACTGTTCTGATACTATGGGCTGTTGGACATGAAAGGTAAGTAATATAAGGTTCATATAATATAATAGCGAATCAAATTAAACTTATATTTCTGACCTTCATTATCCAAATGTTCACCCGGGTTGACCTATATTCGTGTGCACCTGAGATTGATCCCGTTGAGTTAATCAGAAGTATACGGACGTACGATAATACCAAAGGGAGGATAAAGGTACAGAAGAAAATAAAAAGGAAATCCTATAGGAATAAGTAACAATGAAAATAAATGTCATAAACGTACTTCAGTTCTTGGGCAGATTTGTAGTTTCAAGCACGTGCAGACACGATAAATCGTCCCAAGGACCAACGAATCGTTTAAAAATAATAATCGCACAAGTAAACAGCTTCTTTTTATTAATCCTCTGCAAAGGGGTTCTAAAACGTAGGGAAAGAATCGTACAACTGCAACGATGGCTTGTTCGAGATGCAATGAATAAGTGAAGTGACGACAACCCATTCAAGGCAAGAGGTAAAACGGGTGGAAAGGAAGAAACGCAAGTCCATTCGACTCACAAACGAGATAAGGGCCTTCAAATGAACACGTGTATGCATACCGATCGTAGACGTGAGCAGGACAGCCAGATCGGTCGATTTAAGTATAAGCAAAAAACTGATACGCAAAAGCCATACAAGTTACATTCCCCCGGTTTTAGAAATACGTATACAACTATTGAATTTGAAAACAATAACAATTAAATGATATATTTTACAAACAAAAATAGGAATGCATGAAAATAAGCTAATGCAGAAATACGATGAAATTTGTTTTTCGACTATAGCGGTGTCTGTATATACAACTGGAAGTAATGCCCCTCCTAAATAACTCGAGCGCGATTTGTACATACAACTGAAAGAAATGCTCCTCTTAAATATTTCACGTTTTTTTTTTATTTTCACTGTACAAGCACATAATTAATAAGTTACACAAGTTGTTAGTACAATTAAATCTATACTCTTTTAACTTACCAGCTTGCCTTTTACCCATCCTAGATTTAACAGTCAATGTTTTCCCCATAAAGAAAATATTTCGTTTTTTAATTAGGTCCTGAGCAGTCTTCTCTTCCTTAAAATCGACGAAGGCGATGTTGTTCATTTCGGGAATATGTATTTCTGTTGTGTTACCTAAATCCCCAAGAAATTTCATTATTTCTTCTTTAGGCACCATATTGGGTAATCCTTAAGCACTTCTGTTTTATTATCACTACAAATCTCTAAGTCAGTTTTTTCAAAAGCTACTTACCGGAGATGAAAACGCCCCGCCTTCGCTTCTTGTCCATTACGTGATCATTATGTAAGGCCAATTGATGTCGCTTGCCAAGTAAGTGGGTTTCTTGAGATTTAGTGTCGGGTAATTTTACTTTGCATAATTCACAATATATTTGGGAATTATTCATTTTGTACATTAATTATTTAAATATTAATTTTAGAAGCTCAATAGTTCTCCTAGAATAGAGGTTAATCATGTATAACAATTCAGAAATTGTGAAAACTGTTTTTTTTTTTGACTAGTGACTTTTCAAATATCTTTACCAATTATCTTATAATACTTCACAAATGAGAGAGGTCCTTTTAAAAACGTCACAACTTACCAGTTTTAAAGTCACAAACTTTTATGAAGAATTTGGGCTCAATAACACCATCACCATTACCAGGAGATAAAATTACACCGTTTGGAGATCTGTAAAACTTTAATCCAGCCCTTAAAGCTTTTTCAATATGAATGTAAATGACTATTTCAACATTATGTCTCATTCCACTAATGATTTTGTCAGTAGGTAAACCATTAGCAAAGTGAATATGTACCCTGTTCATTCGTTTTAGACCATCTTTCTTAATGCTCTCCCAGCAGTTATAATATGTTCCATGAATTACATTTTCTACTTGATTAGAAGAAATTATAGGTTCAAGTTGCAAATCAACGATACCCTAAAAAGTAAATTAAAAAAATAAATTATTAGAATACTAATAACATACCTGTAAAGAATGGCCTTGATTGGCTTTTATTTCTAAGTTTCCGCTTTGATTAATTCGTAATGTAAATCTTTGTTTACTATTATTTTCTACAACTCTATATATATCATCAACTGTGCATTTGCCTTTCAATTGTTTGTATGATAAAATTTTATTAACATCTGCATAACCATCAGATGTAATATCCAAACCTTCTTTTAGAGCACCATGTCTTAAAATCCAAGATAATGTTTTACTAATGAAAACATCTTTGTTTGGCTACAATTAATATATTTAATAAAATCACTTAGATATTAAGTAAAGATAAGATACCTTTTCCCTGTTTCGATACATAAATTGTTTTGTTATTACTTTTGATTGTTTGTTAATTAAAATATTGCAATTTTCAATAATGAATAATATGTGGATCCAATTCTAAGCGAGATAATCTACTTTTTCAAAATACTCAATACGTTAGTTTACCTGTAAGGCATATGTTTATTGTAGATTTATATCACTTAATTGAAGGTTAAAAAAATGAAGATGTAAAAATATATTTAGAATCAAATTAGATATTTAATTTGAAAGTTTTGTGGATAATGTGAATTTGATTGTACTTAATAACAAAATATACCTTAGAAATAAGAAAGGAAAATGATAAAAATGCTTAGAACAACAAAATTTTGACATAATTTTGACAGTGTCATATGAAAACACCACAGCCAACTTAATATAACACGTGACAAAATAAAAAGATAAAGATATAGAATAAGAGAATTTTTTAAAATATAATTATATTCAGGTGGTGGCGAGTTGTCAATTGTAATGTAGTTTTTTACCTTACTTTCTTTATTAAATTGTAAATGTAAATAAATTGTCATATCACTTGTTGCGAATATTTTCTTTTTTTTATTTTTAATTTCATTATTGAGCAAATAATAAATTCACGATTACAGAACAATTTGACAGATGCTCATCTACTTCATATTAAGATGTTTAAAGAAAAATATTTTATTTTATATAGATTTTATTTTTATATAATAAAAACATGTTAAAAAACTAGAAAGAGGGGGACTCCCCACTCGTCCGAAATGTCGTTACGAAAAATTAAATGTTTTATCATCTCACGATTGAAGCTCCCACTGAAAAAGGATAAAGTTTATAATAAGATAATAAAAAATTAGATTTCGTAGGAGTTTCCATTTTTTACTTTAAAACGGAACATAATCCGGCTGAATATTTGACGTACTTCTTCAATAAATCTGTATTTATATATATTTTGTAAATTTAAGTATATTATCATGGCATTATTGATAATAATAGTATATAAAAATTTGTATTTAGTTCCTTTTATGAAATTAGGTGGCGTATGAGTGTGTGTTACAGTGGTTTATTTCAATAAAACGAGCAACAAGTGATAGGATGATATAGATGATATGAACTACGAATATAAATAACGAAATTTATCCTGATGTAAGCATAACGTGTGCTATAACATAACCACATAATCATACCGTCAATATTATATTTAACGAAAACAATTCATTCAAGTTTTATTATATGTATATATATAATTGACTGTATGTATAATTATATATTGAAATAAATAAAATTTAGGCATAATATAAGAATGACATAAAATGGACGAGTCAAAAAAAATTAAGTATGTAATGTAGAATAGTTTATATATTAAATATAATAATAAATTTGTTAGTGCAGGAAAATATAGAAATAAACAGCGTTACAAGAATAAAGCAAAAATTGTTCCAAAACAACAAGAACAAACCAAAATTGAAAAAGAAAGTGATAAAATAATTGTAGAAGAGAGTCCTGTGTTTCAAAAAAGAACCTTAAAGAGCAATTGGTATAGATATGAACCAAAACAAGAAGATGAGCGAGATACTTCCAGAGATTTTGCAGTGTTAGCATCTGCTCCAGTATCATTAGGCAGTTATTTTCAATTTAAAAGTGATAAGAATATTGCAATTACTGAAGATATTAAACAAATTGATAGTACACTATTTCAACTTGATATAAATTTATTAAATTTAAGTATTGGAACAGTTCCATTTCATATTCAATGTGGAATAGATGAAAAATACTTTTCTGTTAGTTTTAGTCATTTTTCTAGCAACTGCTTAAAAGTATTTACTTAATTTTCTTTTTCAGAAAGATCAGTTAGAGGATTTTATGAAGGATACTGAAGATAACATTGAGAAATGTGAATCTTATTTGAAATCTATTAAAGAAAAATGTCTCAAAGTTACTAACGAAGTAAAGGAAACTATCCAAAATGAAAGTAATGATGAAGAAAAAGATATAAATCCACCCCCTTCACAAAATATCGAAAAATCAGAAAGTGAAGACCTGGAACAGTGGTTAGATGATATTTTAGATGACTAATTGTTTGGGGATCATTATTGATTGTACATTGTATGATCTTGTGTATTTTTTGAAAATAGCTAGCGTTGCCTTAATTATATAACTACGTGACCTTAAATATAAATTAAATAAACCGAATGCTTTTATTTATTCTTCTATAATTATCTATTACATTATATTCATGGAAGTTAATTCTTTCATAAATTGATATTATTTATAAATCACACATTTTATTTAAAGTATTTTGAATTGGCAGGTAAAGAAGTTTGGTAAATATATTCATTTAGTACTTCAATTAAGTGAAAATTTGTTTTGCTGTAATTTCATAAGTAAATGAAGATTAAGTAAATTATATTGGTTTTGACAATTTACATTATATCTTATTCTAGTAATGATGATCATGTTCATATTCAAATCGCTGCAAAATGAATGACTTAAGTATATTAATAAAATAATTTTGATATGTATTACAAACTAGATTTTTGATGTTAACAAAGAAGAAATGAATAATTTTTTTTCCCCAATTACATCCAGGATGTCCACATTATCTCAAAATAAGGAGTGATTCAAATATACCACTAAAAACCATAACATATAACTTAAAACGTAAAGTAATGAATGCAGTAGTGCAACATTTATTTTTATTATTTGTTCAAAGTGAAAAGAATTTTATGATTGTACAAAACTTACTACTTATTAGTATGTACAAGTTATCCAAAATTAAGATTAAATACTGTTTGACATAACTCATTTCCAGGAAAACTCCAGCTTACTGATACTTTCATTTCAATATGAAAGCAATATATTTGTAAATCGTAAATTATTTATATTTCTGAAAAATTTAAAGTAAACCATCAACTATTTTTAAAATTTATTATAAAAGTACAATAAAGATTAGAAACATTAGTGGCAAAAACTAATCAGATTCATTTGAGCTGAACAATAATAAGTCACTTTTATTATCATTGTTTCCAACACAAATAATAAATGGTTCTACAATATCATTTATCCAAGTCCTACTTTCTTTCTTCTTCTTTAATTACATGATTAATAGAATTTTTTCAATTATTTATTGCAACACAATGTTTTTGTATCTTATTGTTTCCATCGAAAGTTCTTGTTCAGGTGACACTTTGAAGATTAATACCATTCATTTTATCATGATAGTCAGCTGTTTTTCTAGCTTCGAAAAGCAATAACCATCCTCCATAAATCTGAATTTAGATCCTATATGAAGTATTATTATTAATCATCTACTTTTATCACTATGATTTTTTAAATCCTTTAACAAAAGCTTGCCATGCATTTGTTACACTGATATCAATCCAAACTTTTTCCTTTGTGTGTCCCTCATTTAACTGCTTTGTTTCAGTAAAATATTGGGTGATTCTCATCACTGTAATGTCTTATTGTTGTCAGATATTTTCTTCTATACCAGATATCTTCATCCTTTTCCATTAGCATATTTTTTTTGTTAAACTTGAAATATAAATAAAAACTGAATATGTTGTAATGTAATCAATTTTCCATTAACACACTTGGAATTAATGAGTTTCAAGAATTTGTGTAGAGTTGCTCGACTCATTTCTGGTATGGTATCTCTTGTTATTTCTGCCAATATTTTATCAAGTGCTTGAAGTTCGTTTTTAAAAAAGAGACCATTTGCCATTCAGTACTTCCAACAAATTAATCAAATTCTCAAAGGTTGAAATGCCTGCCTAGTTGTACTTTAGGAAGCCTGAGTTCACTTGTTTGTTTATATTCCTTAATAATGTGATATACAATTGGTTTTGCCAGACCTATAACACATTCTTCATAATGTATTATTGTGGAGTGATACCTATAACTTACCGTTTTAAAGATGTTCATTACAATTACTGTCGTTCCTATTGTTGGAGTTTGCAGTGTTATATTTTGCAACATTCTATACATATTTAAAACGGTATGTTTTTCTTCATGCACCGGGTGTCCTAGACGTTGACGCTGTTTGGGTAGTATCAATCATTTTATTCTTGTACTTCGAAGTACAGATTTTATTTAATAATACCGTAAAATGAATAAATAAATGCGAAAGTGTAATTAAATGTTTAGAGGTTATAAAATATAACGGACATCTGGTATTTATTTGTCCAAATTAATCTTGTCGGCTTAGGAACCAATGAAATCTCATGTAAACATGTAACAATTAGGCGTAATATTTGAATCACACCTTCAAATTTTAAGACCATCTGATTTCCATATTTCTTTTATTAGAAGATAGTTTTGATGTAAACTTGTTTGCATAGTTTCATTACTAATAACTAGATGGTACTTAAAGTCATAAGCAAAACAAACATATAGTTATTAAAATAAAATAATTATTCTTGGGTGATGTATTTTATATTTTGAATTGCATATATAAACCAAATAATATTAGATTAGTATTTGGAAAGACTGTAGCTTTTGTTTGTTTCCTAAATCATAGTTATCTATTGAAAAGTAAAGCGAATTACTAAAAAAAAACAGATATTACAGCAGATTATCTAAATAATCATAATATGTGGATGGTCTTTGTATCTCATTTTTCTATACCCAGAAAGTATTTATATGACTACAACCAATCGTAGCTCATATAGTTACAAGTGTTTGGTAGAAAGGTCTTCGTGCTACCTTTATTGTAATTTAAGGTAAATGTATGTTTTATATTTAAACATAATTTTGGTTTTAGGTGCGTTTTTTAATAATAAGGTATGCAACAATTATAATTATGAATAATATAGTTGCTTATAAATAAATACAAAAATAACATATTTTAAAACATAATTTATTTTTAACGTATTGTTGCAAATATTAAAACAATTTCTTTTAATTAATTTAGATTTTTTCTATATTTTTGATTGATTTCCAGGCTTCACTCTAAATATTTTTTAATTTACAGCATAAAAGTAACCCACTAAAATATTCGTAATATATTAAAGTAGCAAAAGTACATATACAACAAAAAATTTTTGCGATAAATTTTTATCCTCCAAATAGTTGTAAGAAAACGGATATAATTTTATCCAAAAATGTGTTTTAATCAAATTTACCGCCGAAGATACATCTCATATATTTTCAATATAATTTTGACATCGAATTTGTGAAGATTTACGCGTTTGTGTTCGTTAATTTTAATTTTTTTATAGATTACTGACATGTCTAAAGTGTTATTCCCGTATTAAAATGTGGAGGCAGAAATTATATCCACTATATTCATTCAGTGTCGAATGCTTTTCGCTAAAATGAAAGATTGCGGTTTTATGTGATGCTAATTTGAGCAAATCCAAGTTTCCTTTCTGTATGTCTCTATGTCAATGTTGGCCTTTTTTTGAAGATGGTGCGTTTTCAGAGTTAGTGGCTTTTTCAATAATTACTTTTAGCGGACACTAATAAATGTTCCAAAATTTTTAAAAAATTTGTTTAATAATTAATTTAAATTATTTTGATAACCCTTTCGAATTTCTTCGTCACTCTTTTCATTTGTCTCGGAATCATTAAGAAATTTATCAACTACTCTAGTACCTTTATTAAATCTGCCAGTATTTTAAATATCCTTCTTCTTCAGGTACCCCTACTTTTTCAACTTCTTCAGCAGTTTAACTTTTACCGTCACCAATTTTTTGCTTTCTAAATGGCATTTTGACTTTTAAGGGTATTTGCAAATGTATTGACTGCACATACTCATGCTGAATTACTAATAACGTCTAAATCTATAACCAAGTGTGTCAGTAATACGTCCATAAATTAATTGTTTCTATAAAATTTCATAATATTTTAGCAATGGCGGATACAGTATTTCGTAGTCGATCTTTAGGCACACCTGCTGAAGGTGTTAAAGATCAATATGCTGATGGAAAAGCGGCTAAAGTTTGGGAAATATTTATAGGCGATAAAAACTCAAGAACTCAAAATTATAAAAATTTTCTTATCAGTTTACTTCGTTCAAAGGGCTGCAAAAGAATACTAGACGTTGCTTGTGGAACTGGGTAACTATATATTAACTGCTTGTTTATTTCGAATATTCCACTGAATCTATGCAAAATTCTTTCCTTGTAGAATTGATTCTGTTCTACTTTTGGAAGAAGGTTTTGAGGTTGTTTCTGTTGACGCATCAGACAAAATGTTAAAATATGCTTTGAAAATTAGATGGTCTAGAAGGAAGGAGCCGGCGTTCGATAATTGGGGTAATTTGTCTTAATTAGAAATTATTTAATAAATTTCAAACGAACAGAAACGTTTTAATTGCATAGCAGGCTTATATGAATTTGCAATTAATAAAAAAGTAAATACGTTGCAGTTATTGAAGAAGCCAACTGGTTAACACTGTACGATGATATACAGCAACAGATAGGTAGTGGATTTGATGCAGTTATTTGCTTAGGAAATTCGTTCGCTCATATGATGGATTCTTATGGGGATCAAAGAGAACAAAGGTATTGAGATCGAGTAACTATTTTAAAACAGTATATTAAAATTGGTGATTCATAAGGTATTATTTTGTAATACGACCTTTCCACAAAATAAGTGTGACAAAAGAAGTTATGAAATGAGTTTTTATACCATTTTTTTTATTTTGCATTTTCTTATCTTAATAAATTTTAATTCTCTCTTTAGAATTTCAAATTTTTTTTTTATATGAATCCACAAATCATTATTATTCTTTAATGTCACCTATATTGTCTTTAGGAATATAAAGATGAGTGATATTGTTGTACTGCACCTAAATAAAACAGCTGATAATAATAACTAACTGTAGCTATAATATGTTTCAAAAAGAGACGCAAATTTCTGAACAGACCTTCAAGCCCAAATTACAACCTATAAAATTCGTGAAAATTTCAATAGAAAAGTAGATAAGGCAGTAGCATTGTTACATAATTCATACAATAAAATTCTTGTTTTTATGTGTATAGATAAGATGTTTGTTTAGAAAACACATGTAATTTTATTTATTACTTTAAAAAAGTTCGAACTTATACGTCATTATAGATAGGACTATGTGATTTTGCCTTGCTGTCATTTAGATCTGTTCAGAAATTTATCTACATCTTTTTGAAATACAATACAAATGTATTAAATGTCAGTTAATGAGTATTCAATACTGCTAACATTGAAAAGTGAAAAAAATTAATGGGAATTTCACATAATGTTAACAGTTTAAAAACAAAAAGATATCTTAAAATACGCATCATTATCGCGCAAAGTTAAATTTAAATTAACATTTATTTTGCCACTAACAACTTACTATTTTGTAATTAAAATTTGTTTTTTTTCAATAAAGGTTATCTTGTAGTGAACTAAGTTTGTTGCTGACGCAAAGATACGCCTTAGTAACAATTGTCCAATGAAATTTGTGATAATATTACATACGGCACTTCCAAGGTATATAATAATAAATATTATTGAAATGTAGACCTACATTTATGCAAACGACGATTAATGATATCTGCTTCTGGGTCTCGATTAATGATTTTAGTAGATTTGAATTAATTACATTACATTAAAATAAAACAAATTTAGAGGATTGCTTTTACCCTGGACTATATCAGGAATTAAAAATGAATAAAATAAAATTTTATTGCTAAATGTATTTAAAAATGTATTTTTTAAAATATAAACTTAAGAAAAAAAGATGTAACTAATAATTTTCTTTTGTTGAATGTTTTTTTTTAAATTATGTTCTGTAATATTTTACATAAAACTTTTCAATTTCTTTAACACATAATTTGGAAAACTTTGTGATTGAAGAAATGTTGACATAGCAAATTCGAATTGTAACCTTTACTTTTTATAAAACAATAAGAAGCGTTCTTAATATGATCTTGTGCTTGGTTTCGAATCATTAGAATTTTGAAGAATATGTACCATATTTTACAATTTAAAGTTTTCTGTACATACATATTGGTATAAGCCAGTTTTATATCAATTGTGCCACATATTTCCTTATTATGCACTCTATGTATTTCGTTAGATGTTTTTTTCGATACAAATTCCTTATTTATTTTCTATACCGTGCATTTATTTTACCTCGCTACGAAAACTGTACCACATTATATTCGGGTCTAGCTGCCGAATACCGATCAGAATGTAAAGTGGTGGGGCGCGAGTCATTTTAATCACGACTGTAACTGACTACTGATCGTACTAGCCGCCAAGTACCACGAACAACTACTTAATCTGTAATCTGTAGTCAGTCGTTGTTGTGCTTGAGTTAGCAGACATGGTAGGCATTTTAAAAAGTGCTGTATATCGCATGTCTATTGAAAATTTGTACATGAGAAAGCTGTGCGCAAGATAGGTGCCGCAATTACTCATAATTGAATAAAAACGATTCATAGTCATGGATGAAATATGGTCCATCGCTTCACAGCTGAAACAATATGTTTTTATTTGCAGGCTACAGGTGTCTTCTTCATAACAAAGAGTACAAAAACACATTTTCGTTCGGAAAATGTGTCTTTGTACTCTAGAGTGTCTATTTCAAGAAAAGGTTTGAAAAGTCCTAGGTATTTGGCTTCCTGGAAAACGGCAATGGTTTGTTTTATTACAGCCTGACCGTACGTGACCAAAACCAAGATTTCGCATCTGAATATAACATAAAGGATGTTTAAGTAATAATTTATGATTTCAAATTCGAATTGTATTTAAATTTAAATAAATAAATTTAAAAAAAGATATAAAAAGTTATTATGTATGCGAAGCGTAACATTATGAAGGGGACATGCTTTGACTGCCAGTTTTGTTTGTATACCATTAGTATAAAGACCGTTCTACATGAATTCGGCAGATATATTTTCGTATACATCGTAAGCCTATATACTATACTTTGATGGGTATCCTTTCAATCAACATTAACTCCATTATCAATGTTGATGGGAATTTTCATTTATTAATCTCAGCAGAAATCTTGCCAGCAAATATAAAACAGTATTTCATCGTCCAATCAGACTATTTTAGTAGATATTTAGTTAGATATAAATTACATATTTTTTTTAGATTGGCGTTAAAAAATTTTGAAAAATGTGTGAAACCCGGAGGCCTTCTTCTCATAGATCATAGAAATTACGATTATATCATCAGCAGTGGTTCCACACCAACACAATGTTTGTATTACAATGTAAGTAATTTATTATAAAAACGAGTCGATTTTATAACTTTTTCTTTTTAAAATATAACATTGGTGACAGTTTAATTGGTAAAAGTTCGTCATAAAATGGATGAAGCAGGTAGCTTAAGTTTTATGAGACACAATAGTATCATTGTGTCTCATAAAACTTAAGCTACTATATACTATATAAATTTTTGAATCTCCCAAACTTTGAATATTGAGCTCGATTACTTCATATTATTAATTTAAATATCGTCCATGACTTCAATATATTGGGTTGCAAAATTAGTTCTGCGGTTTTTTCTTAATTAATACTTAGAAAAATTTGTTTTGTGTGTATATTTTGCATCATACTATTAAAATAGAACAACAAAAAACTCATTTTCGATATTTTTTGCTACTCGTGTTCAGGAAAGAATGAAAAATGGCAGAAGCCCAACGCGAAATATATGCTGCATATAGTGTCATGGCTATGAGTGTTGACGCTTGTCACAATTGATTTGCTTGCTTTCATTTCGTATAGAAGGTGAATGTTTGCATTGTATGAAAAAATTTTTGGATTGGATAATAATGTTGGAATTTTTCATCAGACAGCATTCACTAGCATTAGTTTTGAAGCTACTAACAGCAAATAATGAAAAATGAGTTGTCTATAATAAAGTAATTTTAATGGAGCCTAAGGTTGATTAACTTAATCACTTAAGGTTGAAATATAACCCCTTTCGACATTAATTTTCGTATTTTGTATAGTAACTACGACAACTAAGTTATCATCATCAGCAGATAATTAAACAGTGTCGCACCTGGAAAACTACTGCACAGTGTGCGTTTTGGTTTTCGACAGATCGTGTACGGAATTTGTTTCGTGCGGATTTTTGCCGTAGTTTTTCAGGTGCGACTCTGTTTAATTATCTGTTTAATTATCTGTTTAATTATCTGTTTAACCCGGTCATATCTTAAAGAAACAATCGTGAAAACATCAGCTATGTTGCAGATGCTCCATCAGTTTTAACCAAACTTTTAATATTCACCTAGGTAAGCGTTTCACAGCAGTACGTAATTCATAAATTATGATTTAAACCAATTTTAACGTTCTATAATATCCCCGAAGAGACGCCTATGTAATGTAATCCAACTTGCGAACTTTTGTTGAAAGTAAACGCAGAACAAACAAATAACCTTAAATTAATGAATCGAATTCAGTAGGTTCGTGGCAAAAAAACCGCAAAACACCTCACGATCAAATATGCATGAATTTCACTTTGACTTAATTCTATATCATCTTTTAGAGTAAACACATGATAGATATTAAAACATCAGTATTGTTTGAATGCGGAAAGCCTGCTCTGGTTAGCCTGGACTATATAATCGATATATCACAACAGAAAGAAGGGAAAAGCATTTTGAATACAAATGAAACCGTCAGGTAATTAATTTTTTAAGAAATTAAGTCTTTAAAATATTATATTTGAGTATTGTAAGCTAGATTTTGTTGGTGTAATTTTTGGATGAAATGAGTCAGCAGAGATTATTTTATTTTAATATAACACATGCTCATATTAACAGGATGTTTAAAAATATTGTATTTCTTAGATATTTTCAACAACATTTTGAGTCATAAACTTAACTAACTGCAGGTAAAGGTCAATTTTTTCTGTTTCAGTTTTTGGTCAGAAATTTAGTTATGTTAAATTTATGTTGTTTTATTTATCTATAACCATATGAAATTAAATCTGGAATATGTAATTGTTGTAATTGCAGATTTTTTTTTCTAATTCATCTACAATAATATATTTGGCAATTATTTTTAGACGATTCTTCAAAGATGATATTTATTAATATAAACCATATATAAATAATTAATATAAATAAATTTACTTAGGTCAGGTAATTGAAAATGTACGAAAGCTATTTTTGAAATAAGCTCTGTTTTTTGATAAGAAAAATACTGTAAATATTATTCTAATATATTTATTTCCACATTCCAAATATTTTTCAACTACTTTCCCACATAATTTTTATTTAAACACTTATCAAACCGTTCAAAAAGTTTTTGAATTCTGACGTCAAAGAAATCTCCCGCCTGTGAAGAACTCCAATCCGTCACTCACTTCTTCGTCGTCGTTGAAACCTTGACTACTAAGGAACTACTTTAAGCGCCGAAACAGGTGAATATCACCGACAGCATGGTTTGGACTGTAAAATGGTAGTTGTTCACATCTAAAAAACCTGATGAGACCTTGTGTGCAATATCAGTCCGGAAGGCAGCAGGCTATGTCATTTCACACACACACACACACACACACACACACACACACACACACACACACACACACACACACACACACACACACACACACACACACACACACACACACACACACACACACACACACACACACACACACACACACACACACACACACACACACACACACACACACACACACACACACACACACACACACACACACACACACACACACACACACATTTTGTATGGCATGCCGGAGTTTTGTTCGAAATACGTATCAAAATTGATTATTGTGCCTCTAGCCATAAATTCCACAAACAAAATCCCTTTCCTGTCCCAAAAGGCAGTTGCCATGATCTTTCGTGCAGAAATTGTCTGTTTGGTTTTCACTCTGGTTGGCGACGATGTGTATCGCTATTCCATTGACTGTCTCTTCAATTCAGCAGTCATGTTAAACACCTAAGTTTAATCTCCTGTAACAATGTGGTCCAAAAATGTATCTTATTGCTGATCATATCGCATCAAAAACGGTAGCACAGATCAATCTTTTTGTTTTGTTTGTGGCCGTCAGAAAGAGGCCTTGAAATCATAAAACAGCATAGTTTTCGATACTTCAGTTTCTTCGAAATAATGGCGTACGAAACTGACCTTGAAACATGTGGAAAATTAATTAATAACTTTGAAATCGTGAATCGTCGGTTCTCTCGAATTTCGCTGTCCACACCACGAACCGAATCTTCAGAAATCAGAGAACGTTAACCTGCTCATTTTTAAATATTCTCACCCACTTTCGAACTTTGCTATAAACTCATATCATTATCGTCGTACACTTCACAAATTTGGCGGTGAATTTCTGTTGCTGCCAAGTTTCTTATATTCAAGAAACGAACTACAGATCGCATCTCACAATAGCGGGCGAATCAATTTTTTTAAACATTATATGCTATAGCTCAGCACACAGACAAACGATGCGGATGCAAATGGCGCCAAAACGTGCGCAAGACATGTTGGAAGCAGACGCGCTTGTACACTGCAGCGATCGCTCGTCTTTTTCACTCATTCACAAAATGCACTTTATTTAAAAAGTAACCCTTGTATGTACCGAATATTTTACTGTTTTTTTGTTATATATTTTACAGTGAGTTTCGTTTATCCTACTACCCACATCGATTGGAGAATTTTAAAAATATGTTAATGGAGGCGTTTGTAAATAAATGTAATTACAAAGTGTTTGGCGATTTTAAACCACTCAATCAAAGCCAGAATCCCAATTTTTATATACACGTCGTTGAAAAATCAATTATATAGCTAGTCCATTAATGATGAGTAATTATTGTTCATTTGAAGTTATATACTTGTGTTTGCAATATATTAGTAAATGATTGTTAAATTATTTAATAAATGTGAGCGTTTTTTAAATTGTTTTTTTATTTTACTTTACATAAAAATTATTTTTTTATGCGTAGAAAATACAAGGTAAGAATAATAATTTATTGGATTCAGTGCAAGAAAACAAAAGAAAAAGAAGTACAAGTAATTGTGTAAAAAGAGTCATCATCAGTTATGCAATGGCTCCCTATTTTGTTTATTTAAACATTTGTTAGAAAGCGCGCTAATCAGCGTTCGTATGATGCATATGTTTAGTCTATAAAATTACCCACTTTAATAACATAACGCAGCTGTTATAATAAAAACGTTATTTATACAAGGGTTGTTAGTAATATTTCTGGAAATTATGTAAGAAATACATAGAATTTAGCAACTTTAAACTTTATTGTTTGCTAAAGTATCGTCTTTGATATCAATACATTTTACAGGCGCTGGAAATTTAGCTCACTTCTTTCTATTTCATCGATAACGTCCAGAAAACAAATTGTGGTATTGCAATCAGTGATCACCGTTCTTGTGAAAGAAATGCGGATTGTTGTTTACAATTAATTGAAAATTTCGTCAACAGTAATGAATTACTCATTAACTATTGAATTATACGCTTGCATGCCCACTATATGGCGTATGCCAAGTTTACTAGGTGGAGCGGAAAGTCGTTACCGATTTTTCTAACAGAGTCGCTAGGCTTAAGTATGTAATGTTATGATTTGCCACACACGTCATTTTATTCTACTGACATCAACTTCAAAGCCATACATGTTATATTTTGTGAAAATAACACTGTCATAGATTTATACCTCTTTGAAAATGTCGAGTTTCGTGCCTGAAAAAGTGCATTTGCGGCAGGCATTACTTTTCTTATTTAATCAAAAGAAAAAGGCGGCTGAAAGTCATCGTTTGCTGGTAGAAACTTACGGTAAGCATGCTCTAACCATAAAAACATGTGAGGCAATTCAAAAGTGGTGATTTCGATGCGTAAGACAAAGAACGTTCTGGTAGATTGAAAAAGTTTGAAGATGCGAAACTGCAGGAGCTATTGAACGAAGACCCAACCCAAACTCAAAAACAATTGGTAGAAGCGTTAAATGTGGCCCAAGAAATGATTAGTGATCGGTTACCAGCAATGGGAAAAATTCAAAGTATGGGAAAACGGGTACCACAAATTGAATGACAGGCAAATGTAAAATCGAAAAATCGTCTGTGAAATATTGCTTTCAAAGGTATTATCGAAAGTCATATCTGCATCGAATAGTAACGGATGATGAAAAATGGATTTATTTCGAAAGCCCTAAGCGAAACGAATCATGGTTATCACCACTATCATTTTGGTCGCTAGACAGTGCTCTGTGCTTGGTAGGACCAGAATGGCGTGGTGTATTACGAACTGTTGAAATGCTATCTATAACAAATTATCAATTTAAACCATGCATTGATAGAAAAATGTCCAAAATGGACCCGAAGATACGGTGGAGTAATACATACAACAAAACCGGTCAAGGAAGCGTTGAAAGCACTTGGATGGGCCATAATATCGCATCCGCTGTACTCTCCAGACCTTGCCCCGTCTGACTATCACCTTTTCGCATCAATGGGACAAGTGCTTGCGGAGCAGCACTTCGCCAATTTCGAAGAAGTTAGAAAATGGCGCGATGAATGATTTTGCTCAAAGGACAAATAGTTTTTTTGGGATGGCATTCATAAGTTGCCTGAATGATGGGCAAGATATGTAGAATCAAATGGCCAATACCTTGAATAAATAAATTTTTCAATTTTCTTGAAAATTATGTAGTTTTTTTTACGAAAAAAACAGTAATGACTTCCAGTACACCTGGTAAAGTGCTGTGTTTAAATACGCGTCGTCACAACTTAGTTGCACACCTAGCGAGATGAACACGCATTTCTATACATTTCCTTTTCTCACACAATTGCTTGCTTGTACGATAGAGCGAAGTATAGTTCTTTCTCACCCGTCGTAGGCTAAATTTGAACCCCGGTTAAATTTCTTCAACATTTATTTTAACCACTTCATACCCCGTTTATGTTTTTAATTCTGTCAAATTGTATGGGCTCCAACGACTCTAAAATTTCTATATGTTTAGGTGTTTCCGTAAATAATTGAATAGGCATGCTTTCATGCTTATTCCCAAGGATGTTTGTGTCTTAACAGTGTGTGACATGCTAATCTTGTTCAATCATTCTACGCCCACTATTATATATTAATAATTTTTGGTAAATGAGAACTTTCACCGTCATTCTGTGCTTTTCGAAATACGAAGCAGAACGAAGACTATATTTTAAGTTTTTAATTTTTTGATAATGCGTTTAATGTAATAATACGGATCTAATGTCAATATAATACAATAATATTTTATAATATGTTATTTATATTTAAGTTATTATCATGCCATTTAATCGACAACTAACATTAGGAAAGAAATTAAATATCTAAAAATATTCAAAATGAATAACCTCTTGTAACTTTGATAGCATAATCAGCTGAATAAATTCGATATTAATTCAATACACATGCCACTTCCCAAGCCAAAAAATTAAGATATGGCTGACGCGGTGTTCAGAAGTCGTTCCGTCGGTACACCTGCTGAAGGTGTTAGAGATCAATATGCCGATGGAATAGCTGCCAAATTATGGAAAATTTGTGTTGGTGATATTCAGAAGCGAACGGATAATTATAAAAAGTTACTAATTAATTTACTTAAATCAAAAGGATGTAAAAGAATTTTAGATGCTGCTTGTGGTATAGGGTAAGTTGTAAGTGTGTTCTTACACTTTTATTCATTATTTTGTTTAATACCATTGTTTTGGAATAGTCAAAAATTTTTGTTAAGCAAATAAGAGAATCACCACTAGTAACAAAATTACACTAACGTCATAAAAAGACGTAATTTTTTCCGGAAATGAGGAATTTCATTTATTACTCTTCTTGAGTCAATTTTGTTATACGACATTTCTTAATATTTTAATTGTTAGAAGAAAAGATTTTTTTGTAATTTTTATATAT
The DNA here is from genome assembly GCA_031893035.1 of Dermolepida albohirtum. Taxonomy (NCBI): domain Eukaryota; kingdom Metazoa; phylum Arthropoda; class Insecta; order Coleoptera; family Scarabaeidae; genus Dermolepida; species Dermolepida albohirtum. The sequence continues at coordinate 373,781 of JAVIWB010003435.1, forward strand.
TTGATTGAAATAAAATTGTAGAATCGATTCAATTCTTTTATTGGACGAAGGATTTGAAGTAATTTCTGCAGATGCTTCGGATAAAATGTTAAAATATGCCCTAGAAACTAGATGGCTTAGAAGAAAGGAACCTGCATTTGATAACTGGGGTAAGTGCCTTTTTAAAGCATCAAATACAATTTATTAATTTCAATGTTACTTCTCCACATACTCATCATTTTTTTCCAAATATTTTTAATAGCACCGCAGCAGTCTTTGCAAACCACTGTTGTAAGATATCGTGTCTTGTTGTCGTAACCAACTGTTCACAATTGATTTCGCTTCATTATTATTTTAAAACTTTTTACTTCCAAGGTACTATTTAAGTGGAGGGAATAGGTGAAAATCATTGGGAGCAAGGTCTGACAATACGAAGGATGAGAAAAAATTCGAGAGCTTGTTTTGGCTTTTTCGAGCTAAGTGAGGGTAAGCAACGTCGTACAGAAGCAAAACTTTACTAGGCAAAATCCAGAACATTATGCGTTAACATCACAATAATATACCAGACTTTTGCTTTGTAAATTTTTGTTGCTGCACGACACTGCTCGCATTCACTCAGCTCGAAAGATCCAGAAAAAGCTCTCAAAGTTTTTTTTTCTTCTTTTATTGTGGTGTTGCTGGGCAGGTAGTTCACGGCGACTGAAACCTTCTGATAGTCTTAAAAAATCGTCGTCATAGCTTTCTTAACAGAGTGTGTAAATCTTTGCCTGTTTTGTAGCATACTCGCCAAGTTCCTTCCAAATCATGATGTTTTGTCTCAGGTGTTGAATGGTAAAACTTTTATGAGCAGTAACAATTCATTTGATGAACATTTCTCCTTATCTCTGATGCATTTTCAGAAAATTTCTGCCTGTCGTTATTTGCGAACTGAGTCATGTTCACAAGCACCAACGGATGGATTTGGCCCGAAATGGTCTTTTCAAGCATGGCACTCATCTTGTACAGACTTTGTTGTGTTGCAGACGGTCTTCCAGAATGTTCCCGTTGGATGATGCTACATAGAATATAGATTGATTGTTTCGAGTAGTGTAAATGAAATAGGAAGTAAACGACGTCGAAGTGTATTGGTTCAGTTCAACTCTCATTCAGAAAGTAACAATAAATTTAATAATATTGTTGTGAACGACCGAAGAATTGACGTCAAGAAGATAGCTAGTTAGCGTCGTGGGCATATGAACGCGAACATCACATTTTACACATATAATTAAGCATGTCTAAGTTGTCGACAAAGCGAGTGTAGCGAATCTTGAATCATTTCGAATTGTGATAAAGAACGTTTAAGAATGCGATAGTCAAGCGATAATGTGAGGCTTTAAAGTTCAACAAAAGCCAATAGTTTGTAATGATTTTTACACTGTTGTTGAATATTGGCTTCAACACTATGTTCTTGAATCTTATCGGCAATCTTAACAGTAGATACATCATCGTAGCCTTTCCCCAACGGAATTCAAATCGTTTTCTCTCTTGTAACGGGCCAAACCATTAAATGGCCATATTATGACGCTCTACTCAACAAATTGAAGAAAGAGTTTCTGAGAAATGATTTAGAATGGCAAATAATAAGTTTTCTTTCATCACGACATCGTGCTTCCTTTTAGCAGTCAAGTTGTTCGTGAAAAAAATGGAACAATTGAACTGAGATTTCAGGTTGCGCTTCACCAATCATATTCACCAGCTCTCGCCCAAATGACTTCCACTTATACTCGAAATTCAGACTTCTTGTTGGGAAGAAGTCAGTTGAAGCATTTATTGCAGCTACAGCACAAGATCTACAAAGATCTTGAGAAAGATCATTACTAAAATGTCACGATGGTACTTCAACATCATTCGTCAAAGTGGATTAGAGTTGAGAGGAAATACTTTGAAAAATAATGAACTCAATGTACTAACTTAATTGTTTCATTTAAGTCGTGCTCACTATCAAAGCATCCTCATAGATTACATATAATTATGCGCTTTTACGATACTAAACTGAAAAATTCTAATTTTAACCGCTTCTTACATCGTATATATAATGTAGAAATTTTGGAAAAAATATCTGCTCTCCGTACGAGACTCGAACCAGTCCTCTCTTGCTAACCGATCATGCGTCAACACTCTTAAACCACGGTGAAAGGTGAATTCGAGTCTTCTAACGTACCATAAATTGCGTTGTGGAAACAGATATTAAACGAAATCAACGGCAGGTTTACAATTGCATATAACTATGCGCTTTTACGATGCTAGACTGAAAAGTTCTAATTTTAACCGCTTTTTACGTCGTACATATAAGGCAGAAATTAAAATTTGTCTGCTTCCATAATACAATTTATAGGACGTTAAAAGACTCGAATTTACAATTCTCCGTCGTCTGAGTGAAGACGCATACCCGGTTAGCATGATGTCACGGGTTCGAGGCTCGTGCGAAGAGCAGAAAATTAGAATTTTTCATCTCCGTAGGTATTTTAAGCATTATTTAAACATTTAGACGTTCTTAATTAAAATTATGTAATTTTATGTATAGTAATTAAAGAGGCGAATTGGTTGACGCTATATGATGATCTTCAGGAAGATGTGAGAGATGGATTCGATGCTGTCCTATGTTTAGGAAATTCGTTTTCTCATTTGTTAGATTTACACGGAGATCAGAGAGAACAAAAGTACGTATTTGTACATATCTCATGTTTAACATGTTGCGTTTTTATAGACGTTTATCTATTTCTTTTAATTTCAAATATTGTTTTTAAAATATAGGGGCATACATCAAACATTAGAAATACCAATAACTTAGAAATATAATTATTTGAATATAATAATATATATTGAAGATGTATCTAAACAGATAAACAACTTCGTTATCGTCATCATAAGATGTATAAAAAGAAAATATTTGCTCAATAATTAAAGGTTATCTTGCGTTAATAAAACATGGCGCCATATCTTCCTGTTGTGATAACGTGATGTAATAAAATATGAAATGATCTGATTATGTAATAAAGCAGAGTTTTTGATATTAAATATGTTAATCGTTATCGTTATTTTTCTTCTGAAGCAGATTTGCTCGTGATTGCAAGAATATTTAATGATTAAATGGGTTTGTTATTTTTATCTATATTAAGAAACAACTTGTTTTTCTTGAGTTTTGGGGATTTTATATTAACATATTATTATACGCAAAAACATATTTACAAATTTTTCGAATTAAATCTACCAATTGTTTTAAATGGAGAATAATATCTCCTAATCTAAAAAAATGCCGCTATAGTAAAATTTAATGCGATACCACAGGTGTACCAGAAACTCATTACCGGTTTTTCTAACAGATGTCGCTGGCCTTAACTAAGCAATGTTATGATTTGATACTTATGAAATTTTATTCTATTGACATCAAGCTTCAAAGCCGTACATGATATATTTTGTGAAAGTAACACTGTCATAGACTTATATCTCTTTGAAAATGTCTAGTTTCGTGTCTAAAAAGTGCATTTGCATTACTTTTCTCATTTAATCAAAAGAAAAAAAACCGCTGAAAGTCATCGTTTGCTGGCAGAAACTTATGGTGAACATGCTCCAACCATAAAAACATGTGAGACGTGATTTCGGCAATTCAAAAGTGGTGATTTCGATGTGCAAGACAAAGAATGTTCTGGTAGACCGAAAAAGTTTGAAGATGCGAAACTGCAGGAGTTATTGGATGATGACAATCCCTTTTTACGAGAAAACTGGTAATGACTTTCTGGTACACCTGGTACATAATTATAGATAGTCTTGTATATATATAGCATTTTCAGTAGCTAAATATTCTTATAAAATCCCTGTATATTGTAGGTAGTACCTAGAATATCTAATTATTATTTTTTGGAGTTTTCCGCGCTTCTGATATGTAATGTTGAACAAACTGCCCATATTACTTACCATAGACCACAGTCAATTTTTTTTTGCCAGATAGTAATTTCTTTAATGTAATTTATAGTTTAGTAGTAAGCTGAATATTGCTTCCTCATGTTATTTATTGTTGTTTGGAGGTGCCCAATAAATGGCACAAATATTACAGAATATTTCTTTCGTACCACTAGTGTGAACCAACTATACGTATAGGTGGGAATTAGTAATTAGAGATTTGAAGAGTAACATAGGCGTTTCCTGTTTTCAATACCGTGAATTTCAAAAGCAATTAAACAAATATAATAAATTTGTAATAGAGCTTAATTTCTTTTTAATGTAAAAAGGCTTCTTTTTGCTTAGTTAACTAAATACGAACGTATTATATTGATCCACCTTTTGCTTTCGTGTTGGCTTAGAGCTTTCAGGATAACGTTGTTGTGGCATCTCCTATTAGATCTCTCTAACAGATCTCCCGCTCGCCGAGTTTATTTATTGAGCTAGTTTTAGCAATCTAGAGGTCAAGCAAAAGCATCGTTTTAGATGAGAATACGGACACTTATTGTCTTACTAAGCGCAGCGTTACAAGTATTACAGCATAACAATACCAGACACACTCTACATGAAAAACTCTGGATAAAGTCAAAGAAATGGGATTGGAAGTGTTTCCTCACCAAGCTTATGTATCTGATTACCATTTGTTCATATCTATGCAACATTTCTTGAGAAGAAAAAATGTCAAAATGCGGAAGAAGTCAAAAATGCTACATGAATTCAGCAGATATATATACGAGTACATCGTAAACCTTTTCGTTGTACCTACGGTACACAATCAATGAAAATACCCGAACTTTCGGGTGCTGTGAAAATACGTATTCGGCGTTTTAAATTTTGTTAAAGCTATATTTTCGTGTATATGTTCTCATAAAATATAATATTAATCATAATATCATTTTTACTTATCTATAAGGTTTTCCAATAAGGATGATATGATTTTGAAGTGACATTTCGGCCATTTGTAACATGCCATGATCTGTCATTTATTTTTCATTGTATTCAGTAGTGTTTACAATTTCATCATGGAAAGATATACGCAAGAACAACGTTTACAAATTATTCAGTTTTATTATCAAAATAATCGTTCTCCAATTGCAACTTTTCGTGCGCTTTTGCCATTTTATGGTCGTAATAATCGTCCAAGTGTGCTCGCTAATCGTCGAATTGTTAAAAATTTTGAGGTTACATTTTGTTTACATACTTTTCAAGTGCTAATAAGACAAAGAACCGTTCGAAGTAATGCAAATATTGCTTCCGTTCAGGCAAGTGTTACTGAAGACCGTAATTTGTCGATTCCAAGACGTTCTCAATAATTGCAACTGTCTCAAACCACAACTTGGCGGATTTTGAGAAAGGATTTGGGTTTGCATCCCTATAAAATTGTTCTCACTCAAGAACTGGAGCCATTGGACCACCGTAAACGTCGTGAATTTGCTGATTTTGCGTTGGAACAACTTGAAAACGATAACGATTTTTTTAAGAAAATCATCTTCTCTGATGAGGCTCACTTTCATCTGGTAAATAAACAAAACTGTCGATTCTGGTGCGAAGAAAATCCACAAATTATTTATGAAAAACCATTACATTCATTGACAGTTTGGTGTGGTTTTTGGTATGGTGGAATCATCGGTCCGTACTTCTTTCAAAATGAAGCTGGTATCACCGTTACTGTCAATGGAGAGCGGTATAGATTGATGATAACCAACTTTTTATGGCCGACATTGGAAGAAGTTGATCTCGACAACATTTGGTTCCAACATTTGCTGTGTGGCTACGTGCCACACAGCAAATGAAACAATAGAATTATTGCGAGAAAAGTTTGGAGATTCGATTATTTTAAGAAATTTCAATGATATTGAATGGCCTCCAAGAAGTTGTGATTTAACACGATTAGACTATTTCTTGTGGGGTTATTTGAAGTCATTGGTCTATCGAAATAACCCAGACTCTCTTCAAGCTTTACAAGTCAACATTGAACGTGCCATTCAAAACATACGACTAGATTTAGTGGAAAAAGTGCTCGAAAATTGGATTCATCGAATTCGTTCCTGCAGAAGAAGTCGTGGAGGCCATTTGAATGACATTTTATTTAGAACTTAATTGTATCGATAGTACTTCACATTAAATAAAAAACTTTTGAATTTTCTTAACAATAAGTGTGTTTGTTTTTTAAAGAAATCATTTCACTCTTATTGGAAAACCATGTATTTATGTTATATGTTTCATTAAATTGTTACAGGTTGGCATTCAAAAATTTCGAAAAATGTCTAAAACCAGGAGGTCTTCTTATAATAGATCACAGAAATTATGAAGATATAATTAATTCCGGCCATGTTTCCGCAAACAGCTTATATTATGGTGTAAGTACCGGTAGATATTTTATATATAGCATGTTTATTAATATTTGACACTGAGACGTAAGCAGTCAAATATTAGAGTCGATAACTCCCATCTCACCAAATTAACAAAAGTGTTCGTGTCTTCATTTATTGATTGATATAATTTCAAATGAAACAAACGAAATGCTAATGACAAATAATGACGTATAGATGAAAATAATTTACTGCTTTAAATGCCTTTGCACTATATAAAAGCGTGTAAAACAATAGCTTGTTTTCGTCTCTGACATTATATGTTCTACCACTTTGATATCATTTAGAAGTTAAAATTATTTTACTTCCAAGATTATTATATGCATTAATGGACACGTGATGTATTAAAAAAACATTCTGCCAAAGCATCTAAAACAGTAGCTTACTGTTGTCTATTTGTTATTATTCGTCATACCACTCTGGTATCATTTGGAATCTAATCGTTTTACTTCCAAGATTGTGATACTATACACTAATGGACATGCGATATATTAAAAAAAATACAAAAATTAATGCTAATAATTTAAAGCTTTAATAATTTTTCAATTTATTATTCGGAAAATGTTTTTCTAGAAGCACATTGTCTGTCAAGTTTTCGATACCTTTTATTTATTATTTTACAGGGAACACATATAACTGATATTAAATCGTACGTGTTACTTGATGCTGGAAGACCGACAATGGTTACATTAGATTACACGGTCGATGCGACTGATCTTAAACACGATAAAACTATTATGAACGACGATTCTGTGAGGTAACCTAATTATTATTTTAAAGAAAATCGCGTTTTTAATTGATTTATTGGATGACGAAATCTAATTTTGATAAATGTCTATTGTAATTAATATTAAAAATGTAAAATAAATTCATTAATTATTCGTGTTGCATTATACAATAAAAACAGCATGCCTGTGGTCAGAGGTTTGTTTGTTGGGTGTATTCTTTGAAAGACTAGTAGGGGTATGCGCTACGTTCAGTCATCGAATGTAGATATGGGTGTTTATAATAGATTTATTTGCACAGTTCTTAGGGGGCTATACAATAAATCTAAAAAATACAAATTTACTAATCTTTTTCAAAAAAAAAAAAAAAAGAATGAAAATAAAAACATAAACCCTTCAAAAACTTGAGTATTTTTTCTGTAAGAGATGAAATCAAAATAGTTCACTAAATGCTCAAAATGATTTCTCGAAGAAAACGAATAATACTCTAATCTAACATTTGTCAAGCTTTTCGTTGTCAAGCTGATCGTTGCCCTAATTTATCACTGTGTGCGGTATAAATCGTGTGCGGAATTTGTTCCGTACGGGTATTTTGCCGAGGCGCGACACTGTTTAATTATCTGCTGATGATGACAACCTAGTTGTTGAAATACGTATATAGAATATGCATATTAATGTGGAAAGAGTTATATATCAACCTTCAGTGATTAAGTTAATCAACCACAGGCTCCATCAAAATTACCTTCCAGACTGTGTATAATATTAACAATGTGATCTTCCTTAGCGGATTTCGGATGTCATATTACCCACATCGTCTGGAGACGTTTAAAAAAATGTTGGAGGAAGCTTTCGGAAAAAATTGTCTCCACCAATTATATGGTGATTTCAAGCCATTGGACGAGGTTAAGAATCCTTCGTACTATGTACACATAGTTGAAAAGCCAATCCAAGTATATTATTAATTATTGTGCCAAATTACTTGTTATGTAGATCATAATTAATTTCAGGTGAAAGTCTTAAAAATCTTAGCACTCAATCTTTGAAATACAGTGTACAAATGTAGTGCGGTTGATATATATGCCTGGTATTTATTTTAATTTGAATTGGGTTTATTGTGTTCTACTTTAAGCAAAATTTCGCCAATAAATATTTAGAAAACTATTTAAAGAAACAAATAAAGACTTTTTACAAAATTGTGTACTTAAAAATGTATACAGGCGGAGATATATTCTATATTATTTAATATAGAAGATGTCCATATGTTTTTCGTATATCTGAAAATAACGAGACTGCTCTTTTCACTTGTTTATTCATTTGTTTCTTATTTTCTTCTCATATTAGAGTAGAGCGACACATTGTTTCACTTGGATAAATATTTTTAATCAAATTTTGATGATAGCCTTTTTGATTGTTAATAAGTATTTTTAGTTTTTGCATAAATATGTTTTGTTTATACTCTTACTTAACAGATAAATAATAGAGTAGAGAGGGAGAATAATTATATTAAACTAAATTAAAGTACGTAATTATAACGAAGAATGAAGCTTCCTTCCGTTCTCTGACAAATATGTATATGCATCTTGCTAAAAATATTTGTTTGTAATGCTCTCTCTTTCTAAAGCTTATTAATGTTAATACTTTCTTTTAGAATATAAACTAGTATATTTTGTAAAATATAGCAATATACTAAATAATATCCTAAGTGTATATTAAAAGAAAAAATGCGGCAGGTTTCTATAAAGGGTGTAGAACCTTACTTTTAGTTAATTTAACCATTTACAATATCATCGTTCTCTTATTTCAAATACACTTTATATAATGTGACGTTTTCAAATAACTTTAATGATATTATTTTGTACATCACTTTCATTGTTTTCGACATATATTTTGTTATTAAACAGAAAACGTACAATGATGAAACCTGATTTATGAATTTCAAAGATCGTACATATTTAAATTCGTCAGGCAAAGGATTTCTTCTCTGTAACTAAATTAGGGCATCTATATCATCCGTGCGCATTTATTCGTTTGATCTAATGTAATTTCTTGTAATATTTTAAACAATTGTGTAATTGCTTTTAAGAAAGCGTGTTACATGTAATGTAATTATTAATTGTTTGATTAAAAATGTAAAAATATTGAAAAAAAAGCTAATAAAGTATTTACAAATATAAATATGTTTTATTTGTTAAATATTTAAGGCCACGAATTGAAATTCATTTTGTAAATGTTCAACAGTGTCATCTAGTAATTATGTGTAGTTTTTTTAGAGGGAATATTTCTTCCAAGATAGTAGGAATCTGTAAGTTGGGATAATATCAAGTGTCTATTTATTGCTCTAGAAAACTATATTAAAATGATACAGAGAACTATACCTCTTCTGTTTACCATATTTAAATGTAGATGGTAGCACAGTATTTAAACGTTATTTCCAATACTCGGTACTAGAAATGCATTAATAATTTTATTAAAATAAATTGTTGTTACGAATTGATTTTTAAAATGTTATTTAATGTGAAAGGCCATAACAAACGTGTTTTCCTATTTGATTACTCAGTTTAAATTTGATGAAAAAGTTAAGTAATTAAATTCTATTTTATTGGAATTTCTATTCAATAATTCTACTATAGAATTGCGAAATATATTTTCTTCTAGAAATAGCGAATTACAAACTACGTCTAAATTCCAATAAAAATTTTATTTCATCGAATTATAAATAAATGCAATTGTGGGACTTATTTTTATTTCTTAAATAAATTCAACAGTGTAGATTGGCAAGTATTGTAAAATTTATTAAATGATTGTTAGTAAAAGGTGATTATTCTCATCTTAGTAGAAGAAATAATAAACGTAATTGCGATGCGTTATTTTATTTTCTTGTTACTTTGATGACGAATGTTACATTATGGGCAAAGCATAAAATATTGCAAACGAAAAAACTGCTGAAGAATGTTTGAAATTTAAATATTCATTCTCATTCACTACATTGTAATGTTGCATAATTCAAGAAAAGTAGTATTTGCAAATTATGAAGTTTGAGGTGATTAAAGAAATTTCTTCTAAAGAAGTGAATATTATTCAAGTCTAGGACTTAAAAATATAATAATGAAGATTGTATTGTGAACTGTCCATTTTTTAATTTGGAGAAATAAACTGGAAAGATCGAATTACACTTAAAAATTTCTGCTGTTAGTTTTCAGAGGAAAATTGAAAAAGTATTATGAATATTAATCAAATATAAGTTTATTAACTAACATGTAATTATTATTAACAAAGAAAATTGATCAAATGCATTAATTATATACATATTTCTTCAAAAATGTTAAAGGATAGTTGAGGTGTTATATATTTCTTCTATGTGACCCTGGTTTACAAACAGCCAATCACAACGCTATTTCTTTGCGGTAAAATTTTGTATCTCTAGATGAAAGATGGAAATTGATGCAAATGAAATAATATCTCCAACATATCACGATCTAATTTATGGAAGAAATGATTGCGAGTTTCATAGGACAGTAAGTTTTTTGAATAGAGTTTATATTACCACCTATTGTCTTTTCAATTTTTAAAATTTGTAATTTTGAGCGGGAAAATTTATCACTAAAACAATAAAGAATTAAAGAGGCGTTCTTCAGTCTTCCCTTTGAAATAAAAATAAATATTACGCCGATTTCATATAATATTCAAAAAGTATTGATTCAGTTATGTTGAGATTGGAGCAAAACTACGAGGTATGCCAAATAAATAATGAAACTGCGCACCTTCCATTGCGCAGTCACATCGGGCGAGGCTATAATTGGTATGTTATTGACTATTTAGATTTGAATTTTGAAAATTTCCAGATAGAACACCCTGCATATTTTTCCATATTCTGATACACAAATTTAGTTTCTTTCGAATGGTATTGTAGTTCCCTATTTCTATCTCTTGCAGTTTTTAAGTCTACTATTTTTGTGCAATCGATTAAAATTATTTCATTTCTTGCAAGGATGTCTTCGAAGTAGTGTAGTAGAAATATTCTAATGGATGTTCACCGTGAGATCTCTGTCTATTAGTTTTTAGCCCTGTGTCTGATAGAATTCTTAATCAAAATAGTAGAAACATGTTACATTACCATTTTATTTTTCAATGTAATCTTCTTCAACTTTTTTCACATTCGCATTGGTCTTCAAAATAGGTAGTAATCTTCTCTTTCAATTGATTATAGTCTGCAAAAAATGACGTCCTCTGAAATGCTTCTTCAAATTTATAAATAAAAAAAAGTCGGACTACGTAGTGAGTTGTCTAACACGAAGAAATTTCAATCGCTGAAGATGGAGATTAATCTGAAAAACCCAATATATGAGGTATGACAATTTAATAACGAGACTGTGCTTCTTCTATCGCACAGTTGCATCGGGTGAGTCAGTAATTGGAATGTCATTAACTATGATACTTCCAAACAACAATTCGTAGTTTCGTCTCTCCGTGTGTTTTAGTTTGACACTGTTACTTAGTGGTGCCGTGATAATGGTTGACATAAAAATCGAGCAGTGAATTAGCCTGACATTCATTCTCAAATTAATAAATCGCCAATAAAATGTTTACAAATGTTTAAGGAGGTGTTTGGTGATAATGTTATGCCACGTGCGCGAGTTTCTGAATGACAAATGGTTTGAAATTGAAGGCAATGCTGATAGTTTTTTTCAATATCAAGGGTGTTATCATGACTGTGTGGGTGCTTCAGGGTCAAATCGTTAATCAGAAATACTACAAAGAAGTCCTAATCAAGCTGAGGGAAAGAGTAAGGAAGAAAATACCGGATTTGTGGAAGAACGACTCGTGAATTCTGCACCAGGATAACGCACCAGCTCACAATGCCCTATCTATGAAGCAGATTTTAGCAGAAAAGTGCATTGCTGTGCTTGATCTTCCTCCGTATTCACCAGATTTCGCGTTGTGACTTTTACCTATTCCCAAAAGTGAAAAGTGCATTAAAGGGAATACATTTTCAGTCTGTTGGACATGTATAATCAAACATGACAGAGTTGTTGAAGAGGCTGACAACTGATGAACTACAGCATTGCTTTGAACAATGGAAGACACGTATACAGTGGTGTATAGATAGGGGAGGAGAGTATGTTGAAGGGGATAAAAGTTAAATATAAGTTTATTTGCAATAAATAACATTTCTCGCACTAGTCTCGTTATTTAATTGTCGCACCTCGTATTGTATTTTTCTCGACGTAGGAAACTAGAAGCACTATAATAAAACTTAATTACGAATATTAAATTTTATTTGCAAATTCTGCGTTCTAATCTTTGGAATTATAGAAAAATGTGTGTAGAATACAAAAAAATATTTTTCGATTAAATTATGTTCGATTTTTTTAAGATAAAAAGAATTTCTTCAATTACTTCTTTTCGGTACATCATACGACGTCCAGTATTTATCTAGCAGTGGAATCGCCTGGCCTGGGTAAGGGTCATCAGAGTGCGGGAGTAAGTAAGAGTGGAGGGCCCTATCGCCTAGTGGGAGATACCTGTTGATCTACCTGCCTTAAAACGTACAGTGTCCGCACAGCGGTCCAGCGATCAGCATCCTATTCCGACCAGAGCTCTGTCTTTAAGCGAAACACAAGTCGATCGTACGAAGTTTTTGTCGCGCGCTAGTGCTTTAACAACAAGACAACGACGAAATGTTACAGTACGACGACGATTTATCTCAAAGGCTCTCGATACCGGCAAATAGTCCACAGTACACTACGGATTCCAATAATAACAGCGATTCGGATAAATCCTCCAGAGGCGACAAATATTCTTTGCGACCGAGATCTGTACGACGACGGAATAATGCGAATTTAGAGGAAAATCAAAAATGTGCTTTAGGAACGTCTAACGGGAACAATAACAGTAGTAACGGGAATAGTAAAACAAAATTGCCAAAACCCAAACAGAAACCGGCGCCTTTAAGTAAGTACAGACGCAAAACGGCGAATGCAAGAGAAAGAAGTCGGATGCGCGAAATAAATCAGGCTTTCGAGGCGCTAAGAAAAGCAGTTCCTCAAATGTACAGTTCTCATTCGGGTTCTAATGAAAAATTGACGAAAATTACCACACTCCGCCTCGCCATGAAGTACATATCTTCTTTAAGTGCAGTGTTAAGTGGCACGGAAACAACGCAAGATCTTTTATCAGATTGCAGTGAGTTGGACTGTCTTCTGCTCGAATCCGACGGTGAATCATTGCCATTACAATCCGATTTTTCCGATCATTCTCTAACGCCAGCCGATTTTTCCATGGATTTCCCGGACGACTCCTTGACACCTGTAGATTTCAAATCGTTATCTCCCGACTTCACGGATCATATACATTTCGACCCGTTCTTGGTTGATTTTAGTTAGCTCGACGAAGAGATCTTCTTGTTTAACGTAAAAAAAGTGCCAATACTCCGTCCATGTGGTTTGTATAAAATAAAAAAGCGTAAATGAAAAAGAATCCGATACTTCTTGGTACTATTACTGTGCATTATAGTTTATTTTGATTTATTATTTATTGCTGTTGATAATACCTAGTATTGTAAAACAAGAGACAGTACTGAAATGGTTATATTCCCTGTAAAAAGATGTGAGAAAGAATTTTAATTCCTATATACATACATTCGACCGATGTAAGTTACTTTATTTTCTTTTAAATTAGTTTTAAGTTATATTAAAAACATACCGTTGGCTTCAGTTGTCATATCGTTTTATATTTATTTACTTTTTATTTTTTTTTGGCTTTTCTTTTGTAATATATATTTTTAATTATTTAGTTTTTATAAATATATACATACTTACAAAATTGAACGGTTGTTTTATTTAATTACTGCTTTTCTACGGACCAAGAAACTGTTATTGTTCCGCCTCATCTTCAGACGTCTCTTAATAATAATTTTTAATCACGGATTAATTCTTCAAGGAAATGCATAAATAGTTTTCAAGGAAACGGGCAGCCAATATCGTGCTATTCTTAACAATAAACAAGTATATTGTCGGACATAAAAATAAAATTGTAAACAAGTTATACTAATTCAGCATTTATTTTTTAGTGTAAATAATTATAATTTTTATTTCTTCGTGTTTGGCTTTTTCAAACAGTAAGGGATAATAAATACTTAATATATATAATTAATATAATGATATATATAATACACTTAGTTTTTATTAACGACGTTTCTGGGGGGTTTCCCCATTTTTAGGCTACTTGTTTTTCATTTCTTTTGCCCTTAATCTACAATATATCGACTTTAATTTAAAAATGTTGGTATTTTTATAAATTTATTTATATTCAACAGGAAAAAAATTTACGTACACTAATATATTTTAAAATTATAAAAAATCCAATTAAATTATGAATATTAAAATGGATGTATTATGGATTAAAGGAAAAAAAGAAAAACCATTAAATAAATAACTTGAAACAGTTGGAAAAACCTCCGAAATGGCTTATTATCCCCTATTAGTTGAAAAACCCAAACACAAAAGAATAAAGTTCATAGTTAAATTAAAACGATCCCTATTAAAAAAAGAGAGGATAATATTAGTTAATGCAATGTTAAATAAATTAAGGATAATCAAAATAAATTAATAATTTTAATAGTTTGCCAATATGGAAGAATATATAGCATACATATTAACATACGAAACAAATAATATAAATAGTCCTGCTACCTTTACTTAATGAAAATTCACCCTGATAACTATAAATATTAACCAGACAGATTATTAAAATTTTCATTTATTTTTATTTATTAATTATTGTATATAATATTATTATCATTACGCAGTGGTTTTTTCGATTATTACAGTAAATTATATTCTAAAACTCCCTCTCTATATTTTATACAATATGTAATAAACTTATGACCCAAACGACAAGTTAAAATTTTGAAGGAAACATGTTCGGTGTTATTAAACTTTTTATAACACACACAAATTTATTAAGGGTGAAACACTTACCTCTACTTGTTCCTTTATTAATTTGCTTGCTTATTAAATTTAGGTAATTTATAAAAATTCTTAAAAATTTAGCTTATGTCCTTTGCTTTCTGTACGCATTTTTTTTTATAATTTGGCATATAGTTATTATTAATTATTATTAATTAAATAATTAGAGAAAGATAATTTTTATTTTCGCATTATATACTATATTTCAATATACATACGTTTGTCAAAAGATCTTTCTGTTTGTCCAACATACATAAATACCTGGACATGTATCACATATTAGCTTAATAACTCCTGACATTGTGTTATTATAGATTTTGTTCTCGTTATTTCTAATATATTTTTGAAAGAGTATTATTACTTTTGAATGCTACTTGTTAAATTTTGATTTTAAGAAATTTTTCCAATTTAATATTCGTACATCCCATATAAGTATAATATAAAAATTATTTTGTATTTATTTGCAAAATTCTTTTTCTTAATTTTTGTTTTGGCTAAAATATTGTTTATTATTTGGGGATTATAACCATTATTATTTGGAATCTATTTCATAATACTTAATTCTTTTTCAAAATTAGGTTTTGAAATAGATACCTTGATCTCATTATAAATCACACTATTGTATTTTGCTCACCCATGGGTGTAATTATATCAGCATACGTCCCCTTTGCAGTATATTTATTATTAACTCTTAATTCCTACGTTTAAAAAATTTAAGTAAATTTTTGTTTGTTCCATTTCCTGGTGTGATGATTCAATGATCGAATTAATATTATTTAGCAGTATTTTCTTTCTGTACAGCAAGACGTAATGTCGTCTACATTTGCCAAAAGAAAATGCTTTTACTTAAGAGAATGTAATTTTGATGGAACCTGTGGTTGATTAACTTAATCAGTTAAGGTTGATATATAACCCATTTCCACATTAATTTTCGTATCCTGTATATGTATTTCGACAACCTAGTTGTCATCGTCAGATAATTAAACAGTGTCACACCTGGAAAACTACGCCAAAGCCCGCACGAAGCAAATTCCGTACACGATCTGTACCGTCGAAAGCCAAAATGCACACTGAATATTTAGAATTCTGTTTTCTAAACTATTCATAAACATTCCTGCTATTCACAAACTTATGTAATCTGTGACGAAATAGCTTTTATGTGCAATAATATAAAATTTTAAATATATTTTAATATGAATAATTGAAAGGGAAATTCTTTAAAAATAATGCGTAATATTTCTTTTTTTTTATATTTATTATTTCTGTGTAAATTAGTATTAGGCGATTGTTAATATTTTATGCAAAATATGAAGTACGTTGATTGAAGTTTAAGATGTTATTATCATTATGGTAATTGAGTATTTATGAAGATAATTTAAATCTTCATAATGAAACAATAACCGTTTTCAAAAACAAATTTTCCTAGACGATTATTTTGCGTTTTTTTCCCATAGAACTTGTTAATTACAAATATAAAACGCAGTCGAAATATGTGGACATAGTTTAGTAAATTTTCTACATAATTAATCTTTTAATATTAAATTGATAGAACTCATAGCAAATGTGAAAGATAATTTTTTGTCAACTTTTCAATATTAATTAAATGTAAGAAATATATATTTTTTAAATTACTTTTGCGAAATGTCAGATATCCCGACAAATCAAAAAAAACGCATCACAAATATTATTAATATAAATATTGCTAAGAAGATTTATTATGCTAATTTCAACTCTAAAGCGGATAACGGTATTTTAATATAAAGAAGCACATGCCATGACGAAAGAATTTTTAAAATACATAACGATCATTATGGACGTTAATAATCCAAAGCGTTGGCTTTATTTTCAGAAAAAAAATTAATATTAGTCAAAAAGAATTTTACTACACTTTGCTAATAATCCGATTTGTAAATACATAAAACCAAGGATCAATTCTTATTACACATTGCCGATGATAAATTTAATAGTCAGAGAAGGAAGAGATGTCAAGAAATTCCATTTTTAATTTATTGAACGATCAAGTAAGGTCATTGTTGCTATCTAGATTTAGATCAGAAATAAAGAATCAATTACAGTACAGACTATGAATCAATTTTTGGATTTTTTAATTTGTATTCTTAATATTATTAGAAGGTTTTTATTTTATTTATATGACAAATATTTCTGCATTTTATCTGGATCAACTACAACAAAAGTATCGAAAATATTTTTAAGTGCAAATATTGTTAAATTGTAGTAATTGTTAATGATGATGATTGTATTGTTTTTACCTGAATATTAGTTATTTATATTAAACCATCATGTTTATGCTTTAAGCTTGGTTTAAAACATTATTTGAACTATACATTATCATTAAAAGGTTATAATTATAAACATATATGTTATGGAGACTTTTTTGAGAAAAAAAATCAACAATTTACCACCAATTTTTTGCTTTAAATGAAAATTTATTGCGACAAATATGTAGAAGAGAGAAATTCAAATAAACAGTTACCTTTATGTAAGAATCTTAAATGAACAAGGAAATCAGAATTTAGGATTTTGACTTTAAAAATAACAGTGGAAAAATTAAATTTCTTTGAGCGAATTGAATTGAATTCGAATTTAATTGGTACTTTTATTACTCTATAACCTTAATGAAAACATGAAGATAGCATTTAAATTTTAGATATTCAATAATCTGGTTTAAAATAAATGGTGTTACTATATTTGTTAATTTAAAAAATTCCTTATTTTTTAAATTGTTTACTATTTTTAAGATTCTATTGTTATCAAAAGGCGACCATTTGTTTTGATGTGCTTCGAGCGCGAACAACTTTTGTTGGTTTTGGTTCATCTTGGAATACCCACACAGTCGACTGCTGTTTACTATGAGGCTCATACGTATATATTCAAGATTCATCACCTATGACGAATTTATAAATGTTCTTTAAAGCACCGCCATTGTATTTTTTGTGTATTTCTTGGCACCAATCGACGCGAGTCCTTTTTTGAGCGGTTGTCAAATTATGTGGTACCCAACGTGAACATAGATTTTTAACGGCCAAATGTTCAAGCAGGATCTTATGAGCGTTGGTGTTACTAATACGTAGAAATGCCTCAATCTCACGGTATGTCACATGATGGTCTTGCATTATCAATTCAGACACTGCATTAATGTTTTCCGACACAACAATATTTGTGGGACGACCTTCACGAAATTCATCGTCCAAAGAAGGTCGTTCAAGTTTGAATTCACTATATCAATAATATACTGTAGTTTTCGACAGTGCTTTATCACCATATAAAGAATTTTGCCCGTCGATACATTTTTGTTGAGATAACCCACGCTGAAAGTTATGAAAAAAAAATTGCACATGTTCGCGAGTTAATTCCATTTTTTCGCTGACATAAAATTTTCAAGTTACTGTCAACAATAGAAATAGCGATCGGATAATAAAACTGTCAAGGTAAATATATTGTCAAAAATGACAAACTTCACGATGCAATTATTAGATCGGAGACAACACTAACAGTGTTGCCAGTTCCCGAAATATAAACGGCTACCCTCGTATAATAATATAAATAAATTCTTACCTAGTTTAGTAAAATATGAAAATACTTTAGGATAGATGAAGAGGTTGCGTCTTCATACGTCCTTGATAAATTTATCTTACGTGAAAATATCACATCTCCCTCTCTCGACCAATACATAAATGTATTGACCGACAAAGCAAGAACGCTTCTATCTTACAGATCGGAGACTATGTTTCCAGTGTATAATAGACAGAAACTTACATCTCGGCTTTATGCCAATTAAAGAATGTTAAAAGGAATCATTCTATTATTAATAACACCCTATCAACTACATATGTTTCATCGAATACACGAATCGTCAGGTTGATTTGTGTTATTAATGAATAATTCCTTCAGAGTGTATTATCATATCTTTCGATACAGAAAATAATGAAAATATCACATCTCCCTCTCTCGACCAATACATAAATGTATTGACCGACAAAGCAAGAACGCTTCTATCTTACAGATCGGAGACTATGTTTCCAGTGTATAATAGACAGAAACTTACATCTCGGCTTTATGCCAATTAAAGAATGTTAAAAGGAATCATTCTATTATTAATAACACCCTATCAACTACATATGTTTCATCGAATACACGAATCGTCAGGTTGATTTGTGTTATTAATGAATAATTCCTTCAGAGTGTATTATCATATCTTTCGATACAGAAAATAATGAAAATATCACATCTCCCTCTCTCGACCAATACATAAATGTATTGACCGACAAAGCAAGAACGCTTCTATCTTACAGATCGGAGACTATGTTTCCAGTGTATAATAGACAGAAACTTACATCTCGGCTTTATGCCAATTAAAGAATGTTAAAAGGAATCATTCTATTATTAATAACACCCTATCAACTACATATGTTTCATCGAATACACGAATCGTCAGGTTGATTTGTGTTATTAATGAATAATTCCTTCAGAGTGTATTATCATATCTTTCGATACAGAAAATAATGAAAATATCACATCTCCCTCTCTCGACCAATACATAAATGTATTGACCGACAAAGCAAGAACGCTTCTATCTTACAGATCGGAGACTATGTTTCCAGTGTATAATAGACAGAAACTTACATCTCGGCTTTATGCCAATTAAAGAATGTTAAAAGGAATCATTCTATTATTAATAACACCCTATCAACTACATATGTTTCATCGAATACACGAATCGTCAGGTTGATTTGTGTTATTAATGAATAATTCCTTCAGAGTGTATTATCATATCTTTCGATACAGAAAATAATGAAAATATCACATCTCCCTCTCGACCAATACATAAATGTATTGACCGACAAAGCAAGAACGCTTCTATCTTACAGATCGGAGACTATGTTTCCAGTGTATAATAGACAGAAACTTACATCTCGGCTTTATGCCAATTAAAGAATGTTAAAAGGAATCATTCTATTATTAATAACACCCTATCAACTACATATGTTTCATCGAATACACGAATCGTCAGGTTGATTTGTGTTATTAATGAATAATTCCTTCAGAGTGTATTATCATATCTTTCGATACAGAAAATAATGAAAATATCACATCTCCCTCTCTCGACCAATACATAAATGTATTGACCGACAAAGCAAGAACGCTTCTATCTTACAGATCGGAGACTATGTTTCCAGTGTATAATAGACAGAAACTTACATCTCGGCTTTATGCCAATTAAAGAATGTTAAAAGGAATCATTCTATTATTAATAACACCCTATCAACTACATATGTTTCATCGAATACACGAATCGTCAGGTTGATTTGTGTTATTAATGAATAATTCCTTCAGAGTGTATTATCATATCTTTCGATACAGAAAATAATGAAAATATCACATCTCCCTCTCTCGACCAATACATAAATGTATTGACCGACAAAGCAAGAACGCTTCTATCTTACAGATCGGAGACTATGTTTCCAGTGTATAATAGACAGAAACTTACATCTCGGCTTTATGCCAATTAAAGAATGTTAAAAGGAATCATTCTATTATTAATAACACCCTATCAACTACATATGTTTCATCGAATACACGAATCGTCAGGTTGATTTGTGTTATTAATGAATAATTCCTTCAGAGTGTATTATCATATCTTTCGATACAGAAAATAATGAAAATATCACATCTCCTCTCTCGACCAATACATAAATGTATTGACCGACAAAGCAAGAACGCTTCTATCTTACAGATCGGAGACTATGTTTCCAGTGTATAATAGACAGAAACTTACATCTCGGCTTTATGCCAATTAAAGAATGTTAAAAGGAATCATTCTATTATTAATAACACCCTATCAACTACATATGTTTCATCGAATACACGAATCGTCAGGTTGATTTGTGTTATTAATGAATAATTCCTTCAGAGTGTATTATCATATCTTTCGATACAGAAAATAATGAAAATATCACATCTCCCTCTCTCGACCAATACATAAATGTATTGACCGACAAAGCAAGAACGCTTCTATCTTACAGATCGGAGACTATGTTTCCAGTGTATAATAGACAGAAACTTACATCTCGGCTTTATGCCAATTAAAGAATGTTAAAAGGAATCATTCTATTATTAATAACACCCTATCAACTACATATGTTTCATCGAATACACGAATCGTCAGGTTGATTTGTGTTATTAATGAATAATTCCTTCAGAGTGTATTATCATATCTTTCGATACAGAAAATAATGAAAATATCACATCTCCCTCTCTCGACCAATACATAAATGTATTGACCGACAAAGCAAGAACGCTTCTATCTTACAGATCGGAGACTATGTTTCCAGTGTCTTACGTGTTTTTTAAAAGTTATTAAATTCTTTTGAATTTTATAATTTTAATAAATTGAAAATAATGTATCTGGAATTTACAAAATACGAAGATATTTTAGTAAAATTATTTGGTGTGTTTTTAAATTATAATTTTAAACAAATTTCATAATTCAAACTAATTAATATTATATCAAATTCGGGTTTTGCAAAACATAAAAAAAATTAATAAAATTATTTCCATCTTTTCTTTTAAATAATCAATTCGTTTCTAGTTCAAATAAATTCCAAATGAAGATGTTTTAATAAAATTATTTGGAGTTTTTTTTTTCTAATTACAATTATTATTTTAATTTCATTATTAATCCAAATTTGGGTTTCATAAAATACAGGAAAATGTTTTCAATTTTGTTTAAAGTAATCCCTTTTCTTGTATTATGTTCGAGAACTTTCAAATAATATAAAATTTAGATTTTACTATATACGAAAAGTTTTACAATCTATCTTCGCTGTTTTTCAATCATTAATTTCTTTTCCCTTTTATAATTGTATTAAATTGAAAGTAGTATGAATTCTGGTCTCGAAAACACGAAAAGAATTTTTAATTTTTTAAATTTTAATAGCTAATTCATTTTGTTTTATAATCCGAACAAAATGAAAATAATATAAAATTGAGATTTTAGAAAATTGATTTCAGATTAATATTTTATTTTTATAAACAAATAAAATAAATTTACTAACCATTTCTATTGATTATATCTGGAAATTGTTAAGCTTTACAAGCGTTGTAGTGACATAGTGTACATGCCTATCAAAAGATGGCGCCAGACATACTTTTCTGTACTTTTACGTTCTGAACCTACTTAAAAATATCTGGCAATTTAGAATATAACAGATACACATATGTACGCTGTAAAATATACGTGTGTAAGTTTCGCGCATATGAATGTAACGTGATTAAAGTAGTTCAATTAAAACGAAGGCAGCATTTATCATAGTAAAGTTATGAGTATGTGTTCATTGCATATACTTACGCGTATAGGAGTTTAATAAATTTTGGTGTGTGCTCGATTTTTTGTATTTATTATTTATTTCCTTTATTATTTTGTATATGCATTTAATATGTTGAAAAATATAATAATTCTTTTCTTATAAATTGTATACATGCGTATATATATATATAGTATGTAAAGGCTTCTAAAATAAGCGTGTTGGAATTTTGAAATCAAACACAAAGTACAAGTAATAATTCTGTAATCTTTCTTTATTTTGAAGGGCCGTGGATGTAATTGTGATTCAAAAATGTCGTTTAAATGTTTTCCTCCACACTGTGTATGCATTCTAGACACCCAATTTTCTATTTCCTTTACATATCATGTGGTGTCTTTTGAATGTTGCATTGTACCTTCTGTTAAAAGTTAGCAATTGGTCATGGCTCATTTTTATAATCCATCGATTTCATATAACCTCATAAAACACTTCCAGTGTGCTAGATCGAATGATCTTTGTGGGTAGCTGGCATTATTTTTCTATATAACCCGTCCAGGAAATTGTTATTGCAATAAATCGATTGTTTGACGTGCTGTGTGATAAATTCGTATTGTATTATTGAAAGAACACATTGTTTACGTCAACATTTATCAATTTAAGCCGAAGATATTCCGCTAGCATTTCTCTGTACTGCCCACTATTAACAGTAACATGGTTTCTGTCATAATTTTCAAAAAATAAGGGCCGATCATGCTTCGGGTACATAAACTGAAGCAAATGAGGTTCTTCGATGAACAATCGATGACAATGGTATGAAAGATGATGTATAAAGAGGCAATTTGTGAATCACTTTCGATATTAGAGTATCCATGATTTGATATTTATATTGCGAGCAGTTGTTATATTCGAAAGTTATGACATGCTTAGTGAACAATATTTGTATTAAAAAAATATTAAATTTGGCAGATTATACAATATTATTAAATATTTTGTTAATTTTTTAAAAGATTAGTAAAGCTTGTTACTTCGCTTTTCTTACAAGTTACAAAAAATTTTTCGAAAGCATCTCTACTGTAAAATCTTGAAAATAATAATACGAATAATTGGGTTACAATTTTATTTAAATTAAGAATGAGTTTCTATATTTATTTATTCAAATAATATACACGGTCTTCCTTTATCGACTTATTAATTTTAATCGATGATAGTCCGTGTAAAATAATATTAATTTCTATAAGAGAAAATTATTGAATATTGCGAATAATATTGTTAATTTGTTAATGGATGTATTAGGTTGTTCAATAAGTTTTGTACTTCCATAAGAAAAACACGATCTTATAGTTTGAAATACGTTTTATCATTCAATATAACTTCACTGAACTTCAATACACTTGTCCCAGTGACCTTCTAATTTATGGATTCCATCATTGAAGTGAGAATTCGGAAGACAGTCGAGGTACGCTTCCACGGCTTCTGTTACCTCTTCGTTCGATGAAAATCGTTTTGTACACATGAATTTTTTGAGATGTGGCTGTTCTCGCATCTCAAAAAATTCATGTGTGGAGAACGATTTTCATCGAACGAAGATGTAATAATATAAAATTAACAAACTTTTACTGTCTACGTTTCTGTACGGACGTAATCTTGTTGAATATTTTGTAAGGGCTTTGTGCAATCAGATGTGTTACTTTTTCCTTTTTCTTTTATCTCCTATGTCAAGTATGCATGTGTATTTGTAATTTTACGTTGATAAATATTTGTATAAGCAGGGAGGTGGAGATAATTTTTTTTTAAGAATTAAGTTA
The DNA here is from genome assembly GCA_031893035.1 of Dermolepida albohirtum. Lineage (NCBI taxonomy): Eukaryota > Metazoa > Arthropoda > Insecta > Coleoptera > Scarabaeidae > Dermolepida > Dermolepida albohirtum. The sequence goes on from JAVIWB010003435.1 coordinate 397,932, forward strand.
TTATAAGTGTTATTAAGATTGATAATGCCTCTATCATTTATAGTGCTTTGATATTTTTTTATGTACATAATTTCTTAAATTATACTTTTATTTAATTATTTTAATTTCGGGGATTTCTGTGTTGTCAAAGTCAAATTTATGTTTCTGCTCTAAAGTATGTTTAGATGAGACTGTTGCATTTATTTTGTTGCTATTTAGACTGTATTTGTGTCCGTAGATTCTTTTATGTAGCTATTGTTTTGTTTGGCTTACATACGAGGATAGTTTGACAACTAGTAAGAATGACACATAGGTGGCGCTAATTGGTAAAACAAATGCATTGTAATTTAGGTTGGCTATTTATATGTTTACATTCCGATATTTAGATACATCGATTGATTAGTTTATTTTTGACGAAAGCAGAGTATCGTGCAGTGATTAAATACTTCGTAATTAAGGGTATGAAAGCTACCGAAATAAAAGATGAGTTATGGGAAACATTAGGTGAATCTGCTCCATCATCCGCCACAATAAATAGATGGGTAAATGAATTTAAACGTGGTAGAACAAGTTGTGTTGATGAAGCGCGCTCTGGAGCACCCACAATCGTGACTTCTAAGGAAATGAATATAAAAATCCATAATATTATTACGCAAGATCGACGACTCAAAGTGAGAGAGATAGCAGACATGGTAAACATTTCAACAGAACGCGTACACCACATTTTAATGAAAGAAGTTCACTCGTTTGCGCATTTCCAATGAGTGTTCGGACCTTTATAAGCGGAATCCGGTTGATTTTTGTAGGCGATTTGTTACTTGCGATGAAACTTGGATACACTACAGTACACCCGAAACTAAACAACAGTCGAAACAATGGTTAGAACGTGGTTCTGCACCTCCAAAGAAAGCGAAAACCACTTTATCGACAAACAAGGTGACGGCATCAATTTTTTGGGATTCGAAGGGCATTTTGCTCATTGATTACCTTCAGAAAGGTGCCACAATAAACGGACAATATTATACAGAACTTCTACAAAAATTAAATGGCCAGGAATAGCAAAGAAAAAGATTCTGTTTCACCAAGACAACGCTCCCTCGCATACCAACACAGTTGCGATCCACCAATTGCATTTCCAATTAGTACCGCATACGCCTTATTCGCTGGATCTAGCCCATTCCGACTTCCACCTTTTTCCAAAATTGAAAACGGCACTAGGTGGAAAGAAATTTTCGTTTAACGACGAGCTTATCATCTTCGTAAATAAGTATTTTGCAAGCCTTCCGGAATCGCATTTTAGAGATGGCATAAGGGCATTGGAGCACCATTGGAACAAATGTATTGCTCTTTTAGGAGAATATATTGAAAAATAAAAATTATTTTGTATTTAAAAAATTCGTTTTTCTTTTCCATTCTCACTACTTGTCAAACTACCCTTGTATGTACATTTTACAGTTTAATGTTACACACTGCTTAAAACAATTTAGGGATATTTTATAAAAATGATAAATTTAAATGATTTTTATCAAATATCTGAATTGTTTTGAACAGTGTATAATACTAAACTAAAATGTAGATGTAAATTAGAACAAAAACGGTATAATGTATTACGTCATGTTTGTTCACATTAGAACTAAAAATATATAAAAGGGAATACGAGTTTTAACAGTGACTGTGGTGACACAAACCTTATATATGAACCATATCTGGCAACTTAACAGCACAAATGCTGTTAAATAATAACATTTAGTGGTAAAACAACTTTTACTACTATTTTCGTCTAATGCATTCGAGTGGTGTTCTTATTTCGTTTTCGTTTTGTTCTGTTTTTGAACAACTACTGTTTTTTTAAGTATCAGTCAATTAAGAGTTCTACATAACATTGCAAAATAATTTATCTATCTATGAATAATATTGAATATGTTAGTTGCCATTGTATGAAGAATTTAGATGCTCACAAATGTAGAATATTTCTATAGCTCTTTATATATATAACAGAAGAAATCCTTTAAGAATTAAATTATCATAATTTAGATATGTGTTCGTATGTACGAGGGGTTTTTGATAAGTATCTAGTCATTCATATAAAACAAATATTTCAAAACGAAACTTTATATATTTAATATAATCTTCTTTTTGACTTACACTTTTCTCAGAACGTTCGTGAAGTAATTCTAAGCCTTTTAAAAGAAATTTTGTCTAGATCTGCAAACCACACCTCAATGGCGTATATAGTTTCGCAATTTATTAACAATATTTTACCTTTCAAATGCTTTCGAGATTTGGAAACAAATAATAATTGCGAATAATAATTTAAAGATGCGAAATTCCGAAAATATGTTACGATTCGATTTTCCTCAGTATATTTTATTTCATTTTCCAAAAGCCAGTATAGTCTTTAATATTTTGTTATTTACGTATGCTCAAATATCGTTTGTTTAACGTTTTATTTCGATTTAATTTCTTCAAATGCTGCGTCAATATATTCTCATATATTCCTTATTTCATGGCAAACATTGTATTTAATTTATTCATATTTTATGTCAACTTCTTATTCAATTCAATAGAGTCACTTATGTAACCCGCAAGAAGCCAGTCTTATCATGTTTGGTGTTTTTATTATGTTCATATGTATATTCGTTTTATTCTCGCTGCATCGATAGATGAGCTGGAAGTGTGCGTGGTTGCTCTCTGTCTATATGTGAATCGGGCTAACGCCAAATAGTTTCTAGAGCCTTCTAGAATATTTTCTTCTGTATTATCTTTTACCCTTGGCCGTGCATTTAACGTTGACTGTGTGTGACGGACTTCATTAGACACTGAACGTTCGAGTTGGGTAGTCGTCTTATCGTACAGTTAAGTAGGGACTCCTCAGTTAGAGGGATAAAATAATAGAACGAGGCTGTATTCCGAAATTTTGGGATAAATATAAAAGTGATCTTCGAGGATATTTTCTCGCTTGAAACGAAGATTATAGAACCCACCCGCCAACGACGGTACGTCTTTCATTACCATCATTTGCATATACTTCATCTGACGGTTGTGTTCCTTTAAGTTTTTTTTTATGTATGTATATACATATCTCCTAACATCCTTTAAGTACCCGGTGTGACCGTGTGCGTATATCGTTCTGCCGGCTTCTCCGTCTATGCCAGCCTTTGTTTGCCTAGCGATGACAAGAATTTTCGGTGACCAAAACGTTTAGGACAACAAGGTCAAGTCGACTTATTTTGCATTACTGCTTAACATCCCGGATTTTGTTTTTTAGCTGTTATTTAATTAGTTATTAACGATTACGTAGGTAAAGAGCAGATAATAGTTTTCTTTTCTTTTACGTATCTTACATTTAATATTAATATTCAGTTAGCAATTTTGTTTATACCACTTAGTCATTCGTTAAGTACCGGAGATTTGTAATATACAGTCACACGTCATTTATATTGAAATTTAAGTAACATTACTTAAGACCGTATGATTACTGTGAACTATATACATATATAGGGATAAGTAATTTGACTGTAATACTGATTTGACTGTAATATTGCTTATTCATTCATTTCGTGTTTATCTTTTTTTACTACATTTTTGTCACGTTGAATCAGCATTTATCAACTTGTCAACTGACTTGTTATTTAAATAAAGGATTAGTCTATATACTAGGTATTCTTTTGTTGCGTTGTATATCTTTAAGGGAATTCCTGGGAAATTTAGTGGGCTAATAGAACTACGGTCTAAGAGACTTTACGTGTGCCATTATTTGGTTCTTGCCGCCCTTTTATGAACATCTATCTCCGACTATTTAACTTGTGGACCACGACTTCCACAACAGCTAAGTGGCTACTGTTCTTAAGCAAAGGCTCTCTGAGTTGATCCTTCACGACCTGCAGCGTTCTTGCTATATAACAAGTGCGTAGCAAATAGAGTGGATGATCAACACCAAAACAATTTCATTCGTTTTTTTGTAGTGTAATCAACGGTTTTTGAGCAGAAGCTTTGTCTTGCAAAAGGAGCGATCTTTCCACCACGTCTTTCTTAGGAACGATACGAAATGTACATGTTTCTGCTTCATTATGTTTCAACTCAATTCATCAATCTTTCAAAATCATATTATGGACAGAATCAATGATTTTTGGAGCGGTCACAGAAATTGGTGGTGCTCATCTTTGGCACCTGATCTTTCTTTCTTAAATTTCGCAATCTAGTCTAACATAGTGCTGTACGAAGAACAATGAGCACCTGTCAGTTTCTATCATATCAGCAAATATTTGTTTCTCTGATAAATTGACCGAAAATATATTTTGTTCGAAATCAAGCCCATTTCTTAGACATGCATTTTCAAAAATTCACTGTTTTATCGCCATTCAAAGTATAGATATCAAACTATGATAAATTACACAAGTTTACAAATTCCAGTCAACTTTTGGATCAGAGCAGATGAGAACAAATCTTGACGTTATTTGAGGTGCGGAATTCAAATCCGGGTTTCGTTTTTCAAAATTGGTTCTAGTTTGTGAGTTCGCGCATGTTGGCAGCACTGCGCTATCATAATGACAATCAGTTGTTGGTGTCGCTAGAAACATTATTTAATTTGTATTTTTAAAGTTTTTTTTTGAATCCAAAACGTGTGCAAATGCAAAGACAGAATTGTAAAGTTGATTCAAAGTGTTTTTGTTATGTTTGCGGATGTTATATGATCAGAAAAAGTGGCAAAGTTATTACTAATGTGATCAGAAATGCATATTTTTATTATTTTGGTTTCTCTGTATCAAACACTCGCAAGCCGTGGGTACCGAAATTGTTTTGTAACGCGTGTAGCACAATATTATACAAGTGGTCACGCGGTAAAAAAGTATGTTTTTCATTTTCATTGCCAATGTTATGGAGAGAGCCGAAAAATCATGTAGATGATTGTTACTTTTGGTTGATGAATGTCGTCGGTCTAAATACAAAAAAACTAGCAAAATATAAATATCCTGAGTGTTTAAGTCAGTTCCCCGTGCGATCAATGATCGTTTGCCAATTTGTCCAGGTACGAGTGCAAATTCCATGGAAACTTTTAGTTCATCACCGACGAACAGTGGAAGCGATTTTAACATGAAGGAAAAATATTTAGTTTCGCAAAGTGAAAATATTAATGGCCGGCAGGAACTTTACGAAATGTTTAACGCCCAATGAAGCAGCAGCATGGGTATCATTTCAAGATGTTGTTCACAACTTTCTCGGTAACCGCAAATCCCCGGATTTCAAGAAGAAAATCGACAGTTTGTTGCAAAATTATTGCAGGATTGGAGCTCGAATATCTCTCAAAATACATTTTCTGCATTCCCATCTCGAATTTTTTCCTGAAAACTTGGGTGATACAAGTGACGAGCAAGGAGAGCGACTTCACCAAGATTTGGCGAAAATCGAAAAACGATACCAAGGATTTTGGGACGAGGGCATGATGAGCGACTACTGTTGGACTTTAATGCGTGAAATAGATCCCAAACAGTACAAGCAACTACTCTTCATTTCTAATTTAACATTTTTTAATGAATAAAATGGTGATTAATTGTCCAAAATTGTAAAAAATGTGTTTATTTAATATCTCGAAAACTAGAACCGATATCAAAAAACGGAGTGCAGATTCGGATTCAGCGCCCCAAATAACCTTAGAAACAGCTTTTGGTTGCTTAAACCCAAACCGTGTATACTTGTGTTATTTATAAAAAATCGCAGTTGTAACTATAGCAATCATATTTAGTTGTGTCTACTAGAAACTTTATAGACTAATTACATATCCATACTTCCTTGTATATAAAGTAGCTGTAGAGATTCCTTTGATTATTATTTAAGAAATTCTAAGTACTTATATCAATCATTTTATATTTTTTCATATACAGGTGAGGCTGCTATAATGCGTAACATTGTTCCGAGAAAAAGCAGTGTAATAAGGACGCGTGTTATAGCATGCATATTTTAATTAGATGAAACATCGCAATCCCTAACTAAAGAGTTAGTATTAAACCTCACATGCGTAATTTAAATAGCACATTATAGAAGAGCATAGCAACTTCGTCTGTTTATTAAGTCGGATAGATTGAACAGGTAAGTGTTCAATCTATCTACCCTTTAAAGCAGCGTTTCCAGTGTTATCAGAAGGTGGGCAAATCACTAATAAGCTTATTTATTTTGTCATTTATTTCGGTCTACGCAATTGCGACATAATTACAGACAGTGCACAAAACTCCGTAACACAATAGCCAATAACAGAATATATACTCACCTCGTGCGCGATAATTGTCTATAAAGTTCATTTCACTCCACTTTACACTAGGCCGCACGTCTTATGAAGTGCCGCCCAATTTTGCCCTGTTTTGGGAAACAAAACATAAATTGAACTTCGGCAATACTGATATCTTTGAAATAGAAAGCAATCACATTACAACAAACGCATAATTAAAGGAATGGCACGTGTACAAAAAGACGAAAACACAGTAAACAATAGACAAGATACTATCAGTCTTAATGACATGTACGATAATTTAATCTTTTAGAGATAAATTGTTTTATCTCCCCGTATATATTTATATATATTAACGGGAATTTACAAACTCATATCTATGTGTAATCGTATTTTCATACACTCGACACTAGACACTCAAACATAGATACGGGAGGGAAAAGGGAGGACAAGAGAAAAATGCTAGTACAAATTAGATCTTTCCCAAGTGTTTCATGCCAATAAACACACAAAAACACTACATAATTTCGTTATAGTTTAAAATATTTGTGTGTTTGTAAATTGATAACTTTCAAGGGAAAATGTACGTATAGTCATTACCACAAACAAGTTTACGATCTAAATCGCAATTGTCATTAAATTTTAGGTCGAGTCGTAGTGATATCTAATTATAAAGGGAGCTTCTTATATGTTTGATTAAAAAAAAACCGAAGAATAGTGTGCAATTCAAACAGCACACGAGTTTGTTTACAGTTCCGCCGTGATAACAAAAAGTTTCAAACGATTGCGTTCTCTTTCGTACCGTTTGGAAAATATTGAATATATAGACAGTCTGTCGCAGAGAAAACAGGACTATTTTCAAAATAAAATCAGTGATAAGGTGCTTTATCATGTAACAAATGCAGCTACGTTTTTCACGATACAGTGAAACCCGTTTATTGGAAACCCTCTTAATAGAATACATATATCGGTTAAAGGAATTAAAATCTCAAGAAGAAAACCATTTTCCTTTAAGTATTAACAAAATTATTCTGTTATAAGAATATCTTTTAATAGAATATATTGGGTAAAGGAATGGCTTTTTTAAAAACATTAATGCGATTTTGTCTTCATAAAAGAATAAATTTCTCTACCTACTTAACTAAAGGTGGATGTAAACCAAAAGTTACTATGAATGTTTACTTTTCTTCTAGAAAGCTATTATGTACATAATTACAGATAATCTTCGGATAATTACGTATTGCAATAAAATCTTGTATCTAAGTGATTTTAAACAGTATTTAGATAATGGTTAATTTTGTGCGAATTACATACATACAATAAAAATTTTTTCGGAGGTTTTAAAAGCAGGAAATTTCTATATTTCTGGTCAGTTTGTTTATTGACATTGCAATCGAAAGTGAGTGAAAAATGGCTTCTTCGACAAACTTGAAAAGAAAAGACCTTGCTCTGAGGGAAAAAGTAAAATTGCTTGAGTTTTTAGAAGAAACAACTTGCAGTCAGTCGGATGTTGCCAAAAAATTTGGTGTGTCTCAAGCACAAGTGAGTAAATTGTTAAAAAGAAAACACAGTATTTTAAGTGAATGGCGTGATAATTTTAAATCTACTCGAAAACGAAGACGCAACGGGAAGAATGCTGAAAATACATATTCAAAAGATATTGCATCAACCGCGCCATCATCTCAAGAAGTGAAATTAGCATATGACACTATACACTGCACGTCGTTTTTTAGAATCAAAAACTGATTGTAATTTTGCACATTTCTATGCATTAGATAACCAAATCACTGATATTTTGTGTAAAGAAAGAAAACAAAATAAAATTACAGATTATTTTGTTAAGGATGTGAGAGTTTGAAATAAAAAAAATAGTATCAATTAAAAAATATGTATTACGCTGAAATGTGTTTTATTTCTTTTGTATGTATTCTTAAATACATTTTATGAAAATCGCAACATAAATTTACAGTATTATACTGAAGTCAATTTTATAGTTATAAAATCGCAGATAGAAAGAATACGAAGTATGTATGTATATACATACTTAACTTACTAGTAAAAAGAAAAAATAAGTTAAAAACGGCTAATGGAATAATCCGTATGTAGGAATAATTTTGGCGGACAATATGAGTATTCCAATAAGCGGGTTTCACTGTATTGAGGAAGCACACGACGAATACCTATCAAAAGATGCTTCATAATACCAATATAATATACAGCATTGACTGTTTAGCTAGTTGGTACAAACTCTCTGCGCGTTATGCCATTCAAATCATAAAAACAAATTGACACTGTCTTCACTTTTGAGTTCTTCAAACGGTTTTTTTTCGGTCTTTCTTCGCTTGGATGCTTCCATTTAGAGCTTTGACGCCTGGTCCATGGATCATATTGAAAACACCACGTATCATGGCCAGTTACAATAGAATACCTGAAGTTTTCGTCTTTAATCAAGTCTGTACAATGTTGAATTCAGTTAGCTTGTGTGGTACAACCTTGCACAAATCATTATCAGCCCCAAATGCTGTGTTAAAATGCGATAAATTGACTGTATTTTTTTGCTAAAATTTAGAATTTATTACATTTCTGTTCACTAGAAAATTATGTTACAACATGTCATATTAGGTTCTCCAAGTATTCAATTAAATCATTTTATTATTTATTATTATGTAGATATATGACTATAAATTTTGTATTGTAATCGTGCAGCTAAAATGACATTAAACTTCGTTTCTATGCTGCAAACAATAACGTATATAATATTTATTTGGCTTGAAATTTTGTATTATGACACCCTAATAGAATATGAATATATATTATGTGCATACTAAACAAAATTTTAATAATATAATAAAATGGGGGCACGCTTCGCCTTTCAAGATTTAAATTATTATAGTTTTCCTATTATTTGGACAATGAAGTTGAATTATATTGAACTTTCAAAATAAGAAATTAATTTATCTCCATCAGACTATGTACATATATATAGCGAGGCTATAAATTTGAGATTGTATTCGAGTAGATAAAATGACAAGAGATTTTCTTTTAGTGTGTGTAAATAAAAATGAAAAAATATATATTTTATTTCATAAGTGCCTTATATTTATTCAAATATGACGTAACTTCTATTAAAAGTTATACGATATCTATTGCGGGCTAATTATAATAATAATGCATGAGAGAGATAGCATCAGATTTACGTCTCAACTCCATGATTTTCTCCATACGTAATCAAGCTGGCATCTCAAATTATAATTTGTTTGACTATGCTTGATTCGCCACGCAGTTTAAAGGTTTGTGAAATTGAATGAATGCCTATTTTATAGGCTTCTTATTGCATTTGTATGTAATTTATGAGCACTTTTCATTAGCAACGCTACTCTGTACATTTTTTTCTATTTTTAGTTATTTATATTAAAATTACACGTAATAATTACATCATTGTTTATATATTATTCTTTCCAATTATTACATAATATATTTCTTTAGACTTTAGAGAATTAAGATAAAGCGTTTGGCTTTTTAATATTGATAATAATAGTAATAATAATATAAATAATAATAATAATTATTTTTCTATTATTATTACGAGGGAAACTAGGAAAAATCTATTATATTTATTACATATCTGTCATTGCTTAGTAACGTTCAATAACGACAACATTTTTCTATTTTTGTGTTAAATTTGACTTCAATTCCTTCATTATTTTCAGCTCTGTATAGTGCTTTGCAACAAAAATAAGTTTTGTCAATTTTGAACATGGCACTGTCCTAAAACTATTCACGAACGAAGGGTGGTAGTATATTGGAACGAGGCTTTGCTACACCTTGTGACAAGAAGTGAACTATTGGTCAAAATATTGTAGTTTCAGTGGGATCAAGCAGGATTTATTATTGTTAAATATGCCAAATGGAACTGCAGTAACAGCCATTACCTACGCTAATACGTTAACAAAATTACGTACGGTTATTGAAGTGTGCTTAAGTTTCTTGAATACAGACGTCGTTTTTTACTATAAGATAGTGACAAGTGACAGTGACTTGGGTAAATCACTGGGATACAGAAATAAAATTGGAGTACATGCAGTAGGTTCTGTTACGCGTTTATTTTACCTTTCGTTCATATTTTCTGTACATTGCTGTAACTATCAGTATTACAATTTTTGGGAATAATATAATTAGGCAATTTTCATATCTTCGACAAACTTACTTCTATTTCTTTGCTATCTACTTCTGGGCTTCCGGGTTGGAACCGCGTCACTTGTATATCTGCCGACGTTTCGTACCCATTTGTGTGGGACATCTTCAGGGCTCAACTACTGCACTGAAACTGACGCGGTTCCAACCCGGAAGCCCGGAAGTAGATAGCATGGACCACGACCGCGGAAGTCTATGTACCAGATTGTGTTTCTAGTTTCGAAATTTTCAAGTTATTGCAATTATTGTATTAGAGCCCTGCTTGGATAATTTTCTTATTTTGGGTTATTGTTTCATATAATTATCCGAGTCAATTAGATTATTTACATTCTTTTGTGATAGTAGTAATGCTCTCTAAGTTGTTTCGTCATAAGCTTGTTACAGAAATGATTAGGGGAAATATCGGTTTCTTCCTTATTATCCTCTTTCAAGTACTATAATTGCTTTTACAGCTTTTAATTCTCATCATGAGTCATCTTAAGTAGTTCAGTAATCGTCTTTTAATAACGAGTTTGTACTTGCATCTTGTTTACTTCCCTTTACGCCAACTGATAGAAGCTTAAGTACGATGGTAAATTTTACAGCTTTTAATTGCTTAATATATTCTACGATGGCAAAATGTATTCTCTCCTTCTAGTGTGCCTAAGTTTAGACAGTAAAAATTTGGATGCTTAAATTGCTTCTTAAAGAAAGTGACTTGTTTACGATCTAATTTCAGAAAAATAAATGCCAATTTACAAATTTCATCCCTGTATATATATATATATATATATATATATATATATATATATATATATAATCGACCGTACTCTTCATATCGTACACGTAACTATTATCAGGTGTATCTGTCTGTTGAACAAAAACTCTAACAATTTTTGTTTTCAATTTATTTCGCTGCCAAACCTTTGCAGCTTCCTCAGGAGTGTAATAACTTTCAATTTTAATTTTAAAATACATTGTAAAATAGAATGAAACTCAATTACACCAAAATTAGTTTAACCCTTAGTACTCACGACATTTACTTTCTTTTGGTATTCTTTAATATACCTTTTAAGCTGCCCTAGCAAGCACCCTGTTAAATCATCGGGTAGATTATTGTATACTTTTACTGGACATGGGAATGAAGACATTTAGGCGATTTTGCAAGGCCACAGCGGAGATTCGCCCGACTACGTTTTGGATAAGGATGGACATCGGAATTCTTTTGTAAATTTGCTTTGTTTTCGTGTAGATATATCGCTAATGTGTGGATATATAAACTCATTAGATGTTATGTTAAAAATTGCACGAAATAGCCTTTTTTTTGTAAAAGTAATATGGATCTAAGATTTGTATTTAGACTCCAGAATAACAAACCATAATTGAGGTGTAAACCGAAGTGAGCAAAAATAGATTACTTTCAATGGTGTTGATGTGACAAATATTTTTCAATTTTCTCAGAATAAAAGCCCGTTATTTAATTTTAAGATTAAAATATCAAGGTATCCATTCCATTTACATTTTGTGTCAATCGTTACACCTAGCAATTTACAATCGACGATTACATTTATTTGTGTACCTCCTACTTGTAACGAGTTCGCATTACATAGAAAATTAATTTATTCGTTATTTATGGACCTCACTATGTACGTAGTTAGATGTTTCCTTCGACTTTATCTTTAAGAACTTATTGATACCAACTTTTTATATGTCGAATTATTACTTGTGTGTGTACACTACCGTTCTTGGAAGTTTTTGTCAAGAGAGAAAGTTTTACAATACTCTAATTTAATAAGTTTTATTGTAATCAATCAAATGTATGTCGACAAAAGTAATGGTAGATACGCGTTTCGTATAATGCCAGTATTTGTCAGTCTACCTGACTTTGTTGAACATAGTTCGTGCGCTGGTCAGTTAGTTAGATGTTTGTTTCGAGTTTGTCTCTAAGAACTAATTGATACCAATTTTTTATATGTCGAATTACTACGTACATATGTATGTATATACACTACCATTCTTGGAAGTTTTTGTCAAGAGAGAAAGTTTTACAATACTCTAATTTAATAAGTTTTATTGTAATCAATCAAATGTATGTTGACAAAAGTAATGGTAGATACGCGTTTCGTATAATGCCAGTACTTGTCAGTCTATCTGACTTTGTAGTTCGTCCGCTGGTCAGTTAGTTCACTGGTTGTTATGCTAGATGTCATGGCAGTGGTGTTTATTGTTTTTTTAAGAAATTTTACTGTATTCAACGATGATAATCTTAATATATATTTATTGTAAACATATCCGCAACTAAAATAATGAAAGCATTATGAACAAAAAATATAATTAAAAGTTTGACGGAATACTGAATAATATTTGCTTTGGATTTTCTTAATCTACTTACTAAACACGTCTTATCGATGAGACCAAGTAGATAAAGATTTCATTGCATCCCTACTCTCTCCTAGGCTGATCCATTGATTATTTGGAAAGTTTTAATGTCATTCTAGTTTTTGTTTGAATATTATAGTGGCAGTACAGTAAGTAAATAACATGCTTCGTGATAAATCAGCTGTGTTGACAGTTAAATACACCATTCGAAGATATCAAGAAACAGGCGACCGTCCAGATCTTCAACACATCTGTAGTAGGTGACTGTCTACTACAACTAATAAGCAAACAAAATCAAATAGCCAACGAATTCGATCGCGGACATCAGCATCTGATTTAAGTTACGACGACCAAACGTAAACCATTGCTACGTTAGGGTAACCGATTGGAAAGGCTGCAGTGGGCACGAAAACATTGGGATTGTAAGTGTGGAAAACAGTGGAAAAATATTTTATGGACTGACGAATCAAAATTTAAAGTGTCTGATCAAAGTAGGGAAATGTCGGACATTCCGCTAATGAGAAAATGCTTCCCAAATGCATTGCATTAACAAGAAAACACGATAGTGGTTCACTTACAGTTTACGGTTACCTTTATTACTCAGCAACAGGGACGTTACACCGAATCGAAGAGCGAAATATTAGAATTACTTCTGGACTGTGACAAATCGGCGAGAATTTTACTTTTGTGCACGATAATGATCCGAAGAATACAGCTCGAATATGCAAACAGTACCTGACTGAGCAAAAAGAAGCGAATATTTTACAAGTTGTGGCATTGGCACCGCAGCTACTATGGAATGAAATTGATAGAAGAGTCTGAATTGTCGGTCCTACTTCCAAGGAACAACTCTGGAATATTGTTCAGCAAGAGTGGAACAACGACCCAGGCGACACACTTCGGACATTAAATGAAAGAATATTGCAGGTTGTTCAAGCAGTTATTACTGCAAAAGATAGACCTTTAACGAAAACAATATTTAACAATTTTGTTTTGATTTTTTAGACGTTTGTTGTTGGGCCAAATTTCAATTTACCGACGTGTATATAGGTACATCTCAGATTCAAAATAATTACTACTACTGGACTTACATGACCACCATTATATGTATTTAATTGAATTATGTGATTTATTCCTCTGAATTCTGATTGTTGCACGTCATTTCCTATAAAAAATGCAATATTTTTATTATACCATGATGTTATTTGATTTTCTATTCATTATTATCACTGTTTCAGCGTTAATATTCACACACATTAACAAGAAAACGCAAAACTATAAGAAGTGGTAAAATATTTCTGGTATGCCACTAGAAGAAGTGTGCTTCTTAAAGATAAAGGAGGATTAAGAAAATATTAACGTAATATCTTCTGTAAAGCAAAAAATAAACATTTCGTATTAGTAATTGTTGGAATTTTATATCTTTAATCAATAAAATAGCACAAAAATAAAATCTATGTGAGGATCCTATTATATACACATTTTAGGTTATTTATAATTTCATGCAGCTGCACTTATGTATGAGGTATGCAATAAAATCAGAGCTTTCGGCAATTTATGGATGCCATCCCAAAAAAACTGTTTGTTCTTTGAACAAAACCATTCATCGAGCCATTTTCCAACTTTTTCGAAATTGACGGAAGTGCTGCTCTGCAAGCGCGTATCCCATTGATGCGAAGCGGCGATAGTCGGACGCGGCAAGGTCCCCTTACCCTTTATTTATTTTTTTTATAATAAAAATGATTTTTTTGCAACGATACCAGCAGTAATAATAACTGCTATAACGTTTCGCAGTTCATTATTTTCCAACTGTAAATATGAACTTATTTACTTGGATAACTGAAAATACATATGCAAAGGAAAATTAATAATGAGAAACATTGTTAATAGCTCAGTTCATATATATTGGGTCTGGGAAAAAGTTCGTGGCGTTTTTTCAGTAAAATTCAACTGGTCCCCGCATGGCGCGTGGACGAATTCATTTAAACCGAATATGCTCCATTATTATCGACAATGTTTCGCCATTTTTTTGGTAGATCCATGATCCCATCGGTGAAAAACTTCTGTGGTTTCTGGTCGAAAAACTGAATCAAGTAGTTTTCACAGGCTTCTTTTGAAACCAACTTAATTCCATTGAGAGAGTTCTGCAGAGATCGAAACAGATGATAGTCAGAGGGTGCTATATCCGGACTGTAAGGTGGGTGCATCAAAACTTCCCAACCAAACTCTCTCAATTTTTGACGGGTCATCAAAGAAGTGTGTGGTCGGGCGTTGTCATGATGGAAGACAACACCTTTCCTATTAATCAATTCGGGCCGTTTTCTTTCAATCGCCTGGCGTAATCTCTCTAGTTGTGCACAGTAGAGTTGAGAATCAATCGTCTGACCAGTTGGAAGTAGCTCGTAGTGGACGATTCCCCTCCAGTCCCACCATACACACAGCATCACTTTTTTTGGCGTCAATGTTGGCTTAGCGAACGCTTGTGACGGCTCACCATCCTTTATCCACGATCTTTTACGCTTCCGATTATCGTACGTAATCCATTTTTCATCTCCGGTTATTAAACGTTTCAGAAACGGCTCGATTTCATTCCGTTTCAGCAGCGCATCGCAGATGTTAATTCGGTCCATCATGTTTTTCACACTCAACTCATGAGGAACCCATACGTCAAGCTTTTTTTTGTAACCAGCTTTGTGTAAATGGTTCAAAACAGTTTTGTGGTCAATGCCTAGCTCCATGCCAATATCGACACTGCTGATATGCTTATCTTGTTGGACTTTTTCAAGAATTTCATCAGATTTTTCAGTGATTGGACGACCGGAGCGTGACTCATCTTTCACATTGAAATTTCCAGAACGAAAGCGAGCGAACCATTTCCGCGCAACAGATTTCGATGAAGTACCTTCACCGTATACAGCACAAATTTTATCACAAGCCTGCGCAGCGTTCTTCCCCTTATCATAATAATATTGCAGAATATAGCGAAATTTCTCATTATTCTTCTCCATTTTCAAGTGCGAATAACTTTCCAACCACTGCACCGATTACAATGTTTCTACGCTCAAGCTAACGTTCGGAAGGTCATCTAAAAAACGAGCCGTCGGTGGTGTCGCTGTGACTTGTTGTTCTTTAGTTATCGGCAACCAATGCCATCTATCGGGAAAAACGCCACGAACTTTTTCCCAGACCCAATATTTAAATTTTATATATTTAATAATATTGTAATTATTCATATTGTAGAAGGATCATATTCATACATGACGTAGGTATTAGCGAAGTAATACATATATTGAGAAGAAATTCTACTTAATTGAAGATCTAATATTACCGTAATGTTAAATTACAACATATATGGTATGTACATACATAAGTACATAAATATATACATTTACATTCGAAAACTCTTAACTAATATCGCGAAGTTTCATTCCAACAACATCGACTCCAATGAATTATTGAAATGAACCGTTTCACATTAGAGAATGTAATAATTAAGAGCTGTTATGAAAATATCCTGTGTATATACCTGTAGGCGGTTAATTTTGACCAATGGCAAATTACAAACCGCAATGTTCCGCCAATCAGGAAACTTCGCGCCCACACTTTCTCTTGTCATAAGAATTTGTTCTTCTTAATTATGCGCTGTGAACGTTGACTGTTGATAGAGTTCTGTTGTTTATTTACTCTAACGATAAATCGAGTTTTCATTGGTCATGTCTCGTTATATACCGGGTGGTCCACGCTATAGGTACTGATATTTTAATTTCTTTATTTGCGAATGGATTTAAATTAAATTAGGCAGTTGAATAATATCGAAGAGTTGCCATCTTTGCAAGTACGTGTTAAGACTACAGACCTTCCGATACTGACGGCAGGGATGTTAATTTCGAAAATTCAAATGGAATGACTTATTTATTTTTAGATAATTTGATTTACGTGACTTTTACATTTAACGGCAGCGCCAACGGTTACGGAAAAATAAATTTTTACGTATGAATCTAGAAAGCTGCGAGCCATCTAAAATTGTATAAAAATGATCAACAGTAATACTAAGGAAAATGTAATCATGTTAATCGTATATTTTCTGTATCTACCAGAATTTATTGCTGTGTGTGATGGCAGTTTTTTTGCGGAATATAATTGTTCTTTTAATGGAACGTCCTGGGTAATTTGGTATATGTAATATATATTGGTATATGGTAATAGGGAATTATTATCTGAATCTATTGGTGTCCAATATTTTCATCTGCTTAAATTGAATCAAGAAATTCTGTTATTCTCTATAAAAAAGACAATTTTATTTAAGTTTTAGAAAAGTATGGTTACCCATGGATGTATATAATTCAAACCAGTATATTAGAGATAATTAAAAAAAATTGAGGACATGAAAACTCGAAATGATCGGCTTATTACACAATTTTTAAATTAAGGCAGAAATTAATGAAAAAATTATGCCCTCGGAGGGGAATCGGACCCCCGTCCACCGAGCACCTGCACGATAAGCAGTGAGCGGGGGATAATGGAGGACATGCTTTTGTTATGAAATAAAAATAAAATTCTAAAACAGAAAAATAAATAAAAAACAAAAATAAATTTCCGATTGATGTTCAAAACGTTGACTGTTTTGACGTTGACGTACTGAAATCGATGCACGATGATTTTTACATTTGTAAGCATCTCTCGTGATATTTAATTCCACTATCCACTGCTTACTGAGCACCTGTCCGGTAAGCAGTGCGCAGGATTTTCTCCTCCGAGGGCATGATTTGTTCATTAATTCCTGCCTTAATTAAAAATTGTAATTTACATCGTGAATGCTCATAACACACATGTGTATATATGTATTTGATAAATATGATTTTGTTATGAAATAAAAATATAACTCTAAAACAGAAAAATAATTTAAAGAAACGCAAATATATTTACAATGGATGTTAATCGTTTTGGCGTTGACGTACTGAATTCGATGCACATTATTTCTTAGGATTGTAATCACCTCTTGTGTTATTTGATTCCACTGGCCACCACTTACCGAAAATCTGGCCAATAAGTTATGGACAGGAATTCGAAATAGCTACCTGTGACCACAATATCTGTTGGACGAGAACTGAGGCTGCCTAAAGTCTTAATAAAAACGAAACGGCCCTCGTAGCCATGTTATAGGTCAACAGATGCTTATCTGTGTGTATACATATGTAATAAAATTTCAAATACTCCTTTTTCGTAAAAATATAATACTTTATTATTTAAGATTTTATATTAAACTCTTTATGAATGAATTAATTTTGTTTCTGTGATTATCTTGGACCGCACACCCCAAAAAAGGTTAAGTACTGAAAGATATAAAAAATTTACGATTTTGATAAATTAAAATACACTTTCATACTGTCTTAAGACAAGAAAAAACTTTTTTATTCATGCACAAGTACGTTAAATGTAAAATCGAGGTTAACTCATTAAACTGGTATCTCCTTGGTAAACCTTTTATTAAAATTAAATAAATCTGAGATAATTTTTATATATGTAAATACAAATATAACATATTAATAATTATTCTGATTGCATAAAAGTTTAATGTTTCTTGTGGTACCACTTTCATGTATGAAATTTAGTGTAAATGTTAATTTACACAACTAATTAAGCCTGAATCCATTGAAAAACAAGACTAAAACAAAATTATATAAAAAAGTTTTTAATTAAATTTCACGTATAAAAATATAATTTATCATAAAATTATATAAGAGCTCAAGATAGATAGAGGTGTCTCACGTTTACCAGCCATTAGAATATTTCAGAGACTACTTAGATTTAAATTTTGAAAATATTCGAATAGAACACCGTGCATATTTTTCATATTTTGATACACAAATGTAGTTTCTTTCGAATGGCATTATAGTTTCCTGTACTCCTCTCTTCAAGTTTTTAAGTTATTTACGATTAAAATTATTTAATTTTTTGTGAGGATGAAATTTTTAGCTAGAAAACTTGAAAACAAACAACTAATCTGTCTGTCACCAGTTAGACTAGGTGTACAGCAAAGTCATTACCGGTTTTTTCGTAAAAAAACTACATAATTTTTAAGAAACTGGAAAAATGCATTTGTTCAAAGTATTGGCTATTTGATTCTACACATCTTGCCCATCTTTCAAGCAATTTATGGATGCCATTCCAAAAAAAATGTTTGTCCTTTGACCAAAACCATTCATCGAGCTCATGGTATGTTGTTAGTTTAACAGCTACAGTGGCGGTTTAAGGGTGTACTATTTATTTAGAAAATGAAAGCAAAACAGGTATTCAATTCAAATACTGACATTTTAAATTTATTTATTCATGAAGAATGTAAGAATGTAGGTAACATAAAACTTGCAGAGTGTTTGACGAGAACCCTTGTTTATATATATTTTTTTAAGAAGTAAGTAAAGACATTGGAAGATTAATCAATATTGATAATTAAAAATATTTAATAATAAATAAATAACTGTATAGGAGTGACAAGAATGAGAATAATAATAAATAGTTAATAAAAGTTAGAAATACTAATTCCTATGTTCGATATGACCCAGATCTAGTCTTGAACAACTTTCTATCTTTGCCATAAATCCATCTACAGATTCCGATATTAGGGATGTTGACAAAGCTTCGACTGATCTTCTTGTTCGAGCAATTTAATCTTTCTTTGAATCAAGTGTGTGGAATAGACTTTTTGCTTTATTGCACTCTAAATATAAAAATCTATTGGCGAAAGGTCTGGAGTGCTGGCCAATTGCACAGTCCCAAACGTCTTATCAATCAATTCTCAAACATCTAATGAGTATCATTACCTTATTTGAGGAGAACATGCCTGAAAATACTATTGCTCGAATTTTCAAAATTCAAATCGAAAAAGTCTCTGAAATATTCTAATGGTCGTTCACCGTGAAACCCCTGTATATTGTTTTCTAGTCTTGTGCGTGATATGTAATTGTTTAGGTTTTCAAATACCAGCCATTTGCCTCCAAAAACGATAGCCACCGTGTTCTGTAAGATTGAAGGTCTACTGCTGTGAACTGCGCGCAACCTTTAACAGTAGGAGGTACTGTGAAGCTTTCCAGAAATTTCATATAACCATTAAAAGGAAAAGGTTAAGGTTGTGATGATTATGTGAAAGAGAGACATGTCAGATCAAAATAAACTGGTTGGTGCAATATAATTGAAAGGTTCACTAACATCGTCCGTATAGTCCGGATTTAGCTCTATCTGATTTTTATTTACTCGGACATTTTTGGCGGGGAACGCTTTGCAGATCGAGAAGAATTGCAAGAGTTTCGTTGTGGACTACTTCAAGTAACTTGACCAATAGCAATACCGTAAAGGGAATTTCAAACTAGTGTCAAGCTGGCGTAAATGTCTCAGTGTTTCTGGAAAATATGTTGAGAAATAAACAAAAGTATGTAGTTGTTGTTGGAATGCGCTAAATAGTTTTTTAATTATAAATGTTAGTGGAATTTTGGTTTCTGCTTTTAATATTGGACATTCCTCGTACAATGTTTGATCGGGAAATTAGAAAACCGTTTCTGAACTGTTTACAATGTAAATAAACTATACCAAACAGGTCAGGATAATTTTTCATTATCAGCGCGATAGAAAGAATTCGACAGCACTATTGACGTACGACCAAGCCCGAGCGTAAAATAACTGGAATTGTACATTTTTCCGGTTGACTTCACATGAATTACATCGGATATAACGATAAATGCTACATAAACATACAGGTGTATTAGCTAGTTGAGTGAAGAACCACGCGTGCAGTACTTTTTGTAGAAGTTTTATTGATATTGCTATATTATTCGTGACAGGTTGGAGTAACTTGCGGTGTGCATCAGGAAGTCTTAATATCGGTACAAAATTTCGACGTGCGTCCAATAATTTATTCTTAACGTCGACTTGCTATATTTTAAATTTATGTCCCCTGCTATATAAACACGTCGTGTTTAATTTTTCTGAGGAATTCTCTTTAGGATTACCTCTAACATTGTATATACCGATATACCGATATAAATTCCATTATAACAGTTCGTTTCATCGAAAAAATCTAGCGGCCTTTATTAAAATGTAGTTATTGGAGTTCTGAGAAACTACCTAGATTTGTCCTGTGCCCTCAGTCTTGTCGAATTATAGATCAATCTCCATTCCTTGTAATTTTACAAAAATATTAAAATCATTGCTTCATAGGCATCTTTACAGCTCTGTTAATTTATTTATTGTATTTTCCCAAATTAGTATGGTTTCATGTACTTCCGTTCCACTATTTCAAATGTAGCTTGGTTTACACAATTTAGATCAGATATGATTGACTACAAAGGCCAAGCACATGCTATATAACTAGATTTCGAAAAAGTCTCTGAGCAAACCGACTACTTTGTGCTACAAGGAAATTTGCTGCTCAAGCCCTACGAGGATGACCTGCAAAATCCGTGGAATCAAAATAGAAAAAAGAACTTTGCTAATCTGGTACGTAGACTTCCGCGGTCGTGGTGCATACTATCTTCTTCTGGACTTCCGGGTCGGAACCGCGTTACTGGTTTCAGTGCGACAGATAGTAGCAGTAGTTGAGCCCTGAAGATGTCCCATACGAGTGGATACGAAACCTCGGTAGTTATACCAGTGACGCGGTTCCAGCCCGGAAGCCCAGAAGAAGATAGTAAAGAACTTTGCTGTTGAAAATGCGTTTATTCCTCAATATAATTGCTCGCCACCTCGACACATTTAGACTAGTGATGATCTAAAGTCTTTATGTCTTGAGAAATTTGAAACTTACAGTAAACATTCATATCAGTTTTAATATCGTGATATGTGGAAAGTTTCTGAGTTGCAAAGCATTATTTTCGGCGTGAAAAAAGTGGTAGTTCCACGGTGTTAAATCCGACAGATAAGACGGGAGCGGTAACAAATTTAATATTAATTCGTTAATAGTAACAACAATATTTGTGTGATGTCGTGCGTTTTCTTAGTGGAAAATGATTTTGTTCTTAGCTAAACCAGCTAGAATTCATAAACTTTTTGCTTTAATTTACCGAAAAGATAATACACCTGTAATGGCTTAGCTTTTTGGAAGGTAATCAATAAGAAGAACAGCTTTTGCATTCTAAGAAAATGGAAGCCATTACCTTTCCTGTCCATGAAAGAGTTATCGCCTTCTTTGGGAGAGGAGAACCACTGCGCCTTCGCTTTTCAAATTATTTTTTAATAATAAGTGTTTCAAGAAAAAGTACTTAACTTAATTTCAACACTATCTCGTCAAAAGTTCTGAGATGTTTGTAATTAAACAGCCGTCACAACGAAATTAATACATGTAACGATATGAAATTTGACGATTTACGTTGTTAGGATGACAGTTGGAAACTGCACTACTTGTTCGTCATTCCACTGGATTATTTTGCCCGCCTCCGTACTTACTTGATCGTAAATGTCAAATATCAAAATCATACTTCTGTTATATTTCAGCACTCGCTTAGTGTACCACAGGGTTCTATTATTGGACCTCTATTATTTAATATCTTCTATCTTATTAAGTTGTATTTGCTGTGAGAAATTGATGTTCGCTGACGTCTTTAAACAACTATTCACTTCTATTAGTTCCACATTTGATTGCGTATATCTGCGAAGTTACATAAAAGCTGTTTGGAATATAAATTCCAAATTATCACTTATTGTTTACAAATACAATTCCCAAAGAATTTTGCGAAATAACGACCTCAACAACCAACTATTTAAAAATATTTATCTCTTATTTACGATTTGAATCTAGTAACAATACCTGTATACTTGCAACTTAATAAAGTTTTATTTGCTAAATTGTATGTGTTTATTATTTATATTATACTTATAGTATTTAAATATATGTTAATTTATTTGATCGATTGTTTTGGATTTTATAAATCTCATCTGTTCTATATTTACTCAAATATTAGAAAATTTCTATGTACATCAGCTTTTAAACTTGTTAATTTACTTGAAAAAATTCCGAAGAATCAATGGAAACATTTTATCTATTTGTTAAAATTCCATTCAAACTTCTCCCGAAGCGTATTTATTACATTCTATTTCTTCTTTTGTATCAAAAATATTACAGGCCGTTAAAGAATATTCACCAAAACAAAACGAAAAAGAAGCAACTGTAACCGAATGCCGTTGATACTTACTAATCTACATCAGTGTATTCGTTTAAAAGCACAGAGAGTGTAGTTGTAAAGCAAGTAGCTGACAATACGGCTGATTAGCGGTGCTAATTACTGGTCCTAATTAATTCCCAGACCATGAGGCACCTTAAACTTGCACAGTAATACTATAATCAGTGGTGGGCATCTCGACTCTTTGCCACTGCTTCTTGAATTCAATGCTTTTTTCCAACTGATAGCCTTAATTCACTTTACGCAAGAGTGTCTCGTAAGTATTGGGTTAATATTGACGCAATAAGTGGTGTACATCTTTTGTTTTAATTTTATTAATTGATTTTATGTTGATCAAATGAAGTAATCAGTTTGTATGAGTGTAATTTATATATTATGCTCTAGAGTTATTTTAAAATTGATATACATCATCGCTAAAAAGTTTTAGCACTAACTAATGCTAATGTAGTAAACGAAGTCATTTTTACAATTTATCGTAATTTTTATTCACGATTAATTTTTAGGTAGGCTGTAGGATTTAAAAATACTAGAGGTAAGCTGTAGGGTTTAAAAATACTAGTGTTGGCTAATAAATTGCATAAAAATGACCTAAATATTTTTTGATGACAGTATTTGTATAGTCTTTGAGCAGAGTGGTTTGCGATTTATTTTGGGTAGTTTAACTGTGAGCTAATATACAACGCGGTGTTTAATGTGTGTTGATGATATCAACTTAGTTGTAGAAATACGTATCCAGGGCACAGATATTAATATGGTAAGGGTTTTTCATGTCTTGATTTTTTAATTAACCACAGCCTCCAAGGGAATTTATGTTTAAAATGGTCATCGAACTCCTGTTTCAATTACTTTTCGTTTGCAAAATGAAAAAAATAAAAGGAAGTCGTACGGAGATATTTCTGAACTATATGATGGGTGTTTTAGCTAAAAAAAGTTACAGAAAGAGGGGTTGGACTTTGGCTTTTTTGAATTAGTGCATTGTTATGAAGAAGGAGAACGTCGTTGTTACGTAAACCTGGACGTACGTTAATAGTCGAATGTAACGTTAACGTATTACCCCAAGCAACTGCTGTTATCGTAGTTCTCTTTGGTGTTCAACGAAAATAACTATAGCTTGGTCCCGAAAGATGGATTTATGACTCCAATGAAACTGTTTTGATCAGTATTTCACTTTAAAATATAACGGAGTTTTGTCCCCATACACAACAATTCTTCGTTCGGGAATATTTTTTGCCCTCAAAAATTATATTTTCTGGCAAGGTTCTGTTTCTTCCTTAAAAATTTATTGACGCAGTAATATTCTGATTTCACATAACTCAAAAAATCTTTTATCGTAAAAGATTTTATAAAATGCAAATTATTGAATGAATTGCGGTTATATTTGACACGTAAGTACATCAATATTGGCAATATTAAGCGTTATTAGGCAACGCATACTTAGTTATTTCTATGCTAGGTAGATTTTTTTCCTAGTTCGACTAGTACTTGCTTTATGGATTACCATTATTTGAAGTTCATCGGGTGGGCAATTCTTACAATGCGAATGTTTTTTATGATTGTTTTACTAATTTGTTCTAGTTTTGTATACATTTTTGTTTATATTGAATTATATTGAATTATATTTCACTTCACTATAATATTTTGCTAACGCTTGTTAAACTTTATGATCTATATTTGCACTTAATATGCTTTGTCCTGTTAGTGAGAAACCGATAGATAATAGAACTATATTTATTATTAATTATTGTAAGCATAATGGATAAAAATTTGGGACTGCGGTTGCAAAAGCAATATACAGGTCGCACAATGGTTTCAAAACAAAATAACAGAAATTTTTGATACACTTTGATACTTCTGGAATAGTCATTACCTCCAGAAACTTGGGTTGAATACTGTTAAATGAGGGATATTCTAATGCACTAGAAGTCATGAATAGAAACGACTTGGTTACGTGTACATTGAGTCCATCTATCTCATTTGTAACACTAGTACAATAAGAAGACCTAAAATGGTTAAGCTCGGAGTTACTTTAGTGAAAGTTATGAAAAGAAGTAGTGTATAGTGTTAACCAAGAGTATAATTAAGTTACTGGATCGTAAGTTATCCGATGGGAAATACAGGATGCGGCAGAAATAATTGTCGAATATTAAAAGTAAATAACAAAACAACCTTAAAAGCTATTCAAAAATTTATTTCAGTTTGGAAGAGTAATGTTTGCCAATTATTTTACACACATATGCATATATGCCATAACTGGATTTTGAAATCGATATCCTCCAAATGCCGACCGATCATTTTTAAGCAGATAGTTCCATAGCAACTGTATGCTTATAAATCGAATATTGAGGAGATTGTGCAATGGCTTGTTTCGATATAGGGATGTTCTCTAGTGTTCGAATACCAGGAAGCCTACGAGAAAGATTCGTTTTCAAAGTTTAACTCGTTTTTCTTAAATGAGAAACCCATAACAAAATGGTTTTCCTGTCAGGAATTTTAGCATATTCGTCCAGTCTAAATTATCTACGAAATAAGTGCTGTGGTGGTGATAGAGCCGTTCTTTTTCAAGTAACGCTATAATAGTGAGCGACCGATATAGAAGATACGAGGGTAGTTTGACAAGCAGTGAGAATGGAAAAGAAAAACGAATTTTTTAAATACAAAATAATTTCTATTTTTCAATATATTCTCCTAAAAGAGGAATACATTTATTTCAACGGTGCTCCAATGCCCTTATGCCATCTCTAAAATACGATTCCGAAAGGCTTGCAAAATACTCATTTATGAAGATGATAAGCTCGTCGTTAGACGAAAATTTCTTTCCACCTAGTGCCGTTTTCAATTTTGGAAAAAAGTGGAAGTCGGAAGGGGCTAGATCCGGCGAATAAGGCGCATGCGGTACTAATTGGAAATGCAACTCGTGGATTTTGGACATCGCAACTGTGCCGGTATGCGAGGGAGCGTTGTCTTGGTGAAATGGAAACTTTTCTTTGCCATTCCTGACCGTTTAGTACGAATCTCAACATTTAATTTTTGTGGCAGTTCTGCATAATATTGTTCGTTTATTGTGGCACCTTTCCGAAGATAATCAATGAGCAAAATGCCCTTTGAATCCCAAAATATTGATGCCATCACCTTGTTTGCCGATAAAGTGGTTTTCGCTTTCTTTGGAGGTGCAGAACCACGTTTTAACCATTGTTTCGACTGTTGTTTAGTTTCAGGTGTACTGTAGTGTATCCAAGTTTCATCGCAAGTAACAAATCGCCTACAAAAATCAACCGGATTCCGCTTATAAAGGTCCAGTCGTAAGCAATCTCGGCACCCATCTTGCCGAAAGCTTGGAAAGGCCCAATTCTTTCGTTAAAATGTGGTGTACGCGTTCTGTTGAAATGTTTACCATGTCTGCTATTTCTGTCACTGTGAGTCGTCGATCTTGCGTAATAATATTATGGCTTTTTATAATCATTTCCTTAGAAGTCACGATTTTGGGTGCCCCAGAGCGCGCTTCATCAACACAGCTTGTTCTACCACGTTTAAATTCATTTACTCATCTACTTATTGTGGCGGATGATGGAGTAGATTCACCTAATGTTTCTCGTAACTCATCTTTTATTTCGGTAGCTTTCATACCCATAATTACGAAGTATTTAATCACTGCACGATACTCTGCTTTTTCCATTTTAACAAAACGACGTGTTGCTTCTTTTTCAATCAGCTGTCAAAAATAACCTAATCAACCGATTTATCTAAATATCGGAATGTAAACATATAAATAAGGAACCTAAATTACAGTGCATTTGTTTTACCAATTAGAGTGCCACCTATGTGTCATTCTCACTACTTGTCAAACTATCCTCGTAGATGTTCGTATATCTATCTGCCGCTCAACTCTACTAATGTAATCCGTAAAGTACAAGACAGTATGTAAAGTAATTGGCGAACATTGATTTGTCAAATTATGAACAAATTTTTGAACAGCTCCTAGGGTTGCTTTGTAATTTATGCGTATTTTAATTTTAAAGATTTTTCTGTATACACAGTTAAGACAAGGTGGAGCAAAATTACTCATTGGTCTAATTCCAGACCAAATTGTAATAAAATGAATGCTCATTGGCGTTTGACATGTACGCTTCCGTGGTCGTTGGCCATTGCCTCTACTGACTTTCCGGAGTGAAATTATTTCAGTGCAGTAGAGAGAAAATTAACAACATAAGTTCGGAGAATGTCTCTTGCAAGTGTGGAAGAAACATCGACAAATGAAACAGCAGTGCCAGAGATGCGGTTTCAGCCTAAAAACCCAGAAGAAATTATAGGACCTTGAGAATGTCTAATTTTAAAATAATATTGCGAAAAATATTTCAAGAATTGGTTTTTAATAAATTAATATTTAAATAAATAGATGAGTAGATATCTAAACTATCCAATCGCATATACTTTTAGATCTATTAAAACATAATGTAACCAGATAGATTAGTTCGTAATGTAAGTACACATTAACTCAATTGTCTATTATTATTCATTGTAGTGTTCGTGAATCGATTCATTTGTTTTGCTTGCGTTGGGCACACATCGAACTGTGTAATGTATAGAAATTTAAAGAAACTGTCGTCGGAGACACTAATTTACACATAATGGCCTTTAGTATGTGGGTAAAATTCCATGGATTGGTTGATTTAATTGCGTATATAATTAATATGCAAATTGCGTTCGGGCACATCTTCAGCAGTTTTATTTATGTATATATATGTACGTACTATGTGCGAGTATGTGTGTAAGTTATTAAAAGTAAAAAAATATATTTTTCTCCAAGTTAATTATTGCTTTTCTTGTTTATTGTAGAATATAAGTACATGTAACTTAACTGGTTAGTGTCGTGAAGACTGTATACTAGACGTGTATGAATTACACGTGGAAACTGTGTTGTTTAGAAATAAATTTACTTTTATTGTTTAGATTTATCTTATATTACAGGTGGATGTACTTAACTTCGGCTTTTACTAATCTTACCGAAGCAAATGAAAAATATATTTATATTTAAGAGTATTTATATTTTGAATGTATGTATGTTGTGTCATAAATTCTAAGTCTGAATAGTGTAGAAATAACACAGAAAATGAACTCCTTTCTATCTTAGAATGTAATTTTCAATAACTTCAATATAAAAGGTGTTTCAAATTTCGCGTTTTTTTAAGAATAAATACAACACATAATTTGCATTCGCTTTCAAAAGCATTTTATTGGTAATTGAAGTATCAGTTATGACATTTATATGCGAAAAATAATATCTGCCAAATGGCCCCCTCTTGCAGCTCCACGGACGTCCACTTTTTTGTTAAAATTTTTGGCATAATTGAGTCTCTATCTCACCAATGACACGAATAATTTCATCTTTCAAAGTCTGAATTTACTGTGAATTGTTTTTATAAACCTGACTTTTCACATAACCCCAAAGAAAATAGTCTAACGGTGTCAAATCACATGATCTTGGTGGCCAATTAACATCACTGTTTCTTGAGATTACACTTCCAGGAAATTTTTCTTTCAATAAATCAATTGATTCGTGTGCAAAGTGATGTGTAGCGCCATCCTGTTGAAACCGCGTATCCTCTACATCAATATTCATTAATTCAGGCCACAAAAATTCGGTTATCATCCGACGATATCGACCACTATTGACGGTTACAGCTCCACCAGCTGCATTTTCAAAGAAGTAAGGTCCAATTACACCACCTGACTATAATGCACACCAAACAGTAACTCGTTTAGGTTGCATCGATTTCTCATGAATAATTCGTGGATTTTCCTCACCCCAGATACGGCTATTTTGTTTATTAACATAGCCACCAAGTTCAAAATGTGCCTCGTCGGAAAACATTATTTTTTGAGAAAAATCAGCTGGTTGTTCATTGATGAAATTGACAAATGAACGACGCTTTTAATTGATCTAATGGCTTCAGTTCCTGTGTTACTTGAACCTTATTTACCTTCAGAGCTAAATCCTTGTATCAGTTTACAATAAAGCTAAAATTTTTTCCAATCATTCAATATTTTGCCTCTTTTTTGGCTTCTTCAGTAGTGTAGCTACGAAAACATTAAAAATGGAACAATCAATTGTTTAAGCGAAGACAATATGAACAACTTACAAATATGAGTCAGCGCTGGTGAAAATTAAATTTCTTTAACATGTATAATTCAATTATAAACGAGGAAAACATTAAACTTATTCTTAAAGCAATAATCTCTCTGTCGTCCTAAATTTACAAATATGAAGTAAAAGCGTATATAATCAAAAAATTTAGTAGAATAAATATATAAAAAAAAAAGAAAGATCTTATCGTCGAAATATAAAGATTCTGTTTACAAAATTAAAAAAAATTTTGTCCTCATTTTAAAAAATAGGTTATACAGGGATTGATGAAAATTCAATCACAGATAAATTTTTTTAAAATATCGAGTGAATAACATTTAAAGTGTTACAATAACCTGTATATATAATAACCTGTCATCATATCTAAAATTGACACATCATTTATTTTTCTTGACATGGAAATTTCAAGACAATGTTATAGTTATTTTCTATCACTAAAATATTAACTTCATCATAGGCAAATCTCTGCGAATTATGCAACGTTGAGGCAATGCACATGACTTTTTCATATTCCACAGCCGCTCCTATGCTGCAGAAGACGTTGTTTATATCATTGAGATGTTTGTCCTATGTAACAATTGCAAAAATCTGAACAGATAATTTTGTATATGCCATTGATATCCTATAAAGTCGGAATTTTATCTTTCGTTCTAGTAAATAATGTTTTTAAGTTCGTGATGTTACTACATAGCAACTTTTAATGACTGAACTCTTTTTCAGTCATTGAATAATTTGATTGGACTATCCGTAAGGCTTGTTGTGTAAGATAGCTTTTTATACGTGCAAGAATGATATTGTGTTCGATCGATTTGCTTCACACTTGTCCATAAGAAAGTAATACAATTTTTAGAAAAATGAAACGACAAACCTAATAGCACCATCTCTTATCGAACGACTAAACTTAATGAACAACTTGGTAATATTAGGCCTCTCAATTAGAGTAGTTTAATTTTTTGTAATTGCTTTTATTTTTACATGAAGCTTTTGAGTAAAAAATTAATATTTTCCCCATTTATATAAACACTCTGTATACACATATACAAACACGTATGCATGTATCATATGAATACACAAGTATGTAACGCGTGGATTATTTGTATATGCATGTACATGTGATTCTTATACGAATGAATGACAAGCATAAAACGAAGTGATAATACGTTAGAGATAAAACTAACTTCTCATTATAATATAGATTAATGAAACTAGGATAGTATACAGGTCACTAGCTGGAGTATCATGCTGTCATGGCGCTGGAAGTTTTAACACTTGGACGTACAAATAAAACTCAAGTCAGTGCTCACAATATTGACTTCTATACCCGATACGTGTACACTTAATAACTTCTAAATAAATAGCCTTTATTGGTTCTTTCTAACAATAAAATTTATACAATATGCATGTATTGCAACTAATACGGATGCTGTGCCATCTACTTGGAAAGAGATACCGGCACTATATAAGTGGCATTCTCCACACAGATTATCGCCTGACGTTAATGAATGAAAACATAATGAAGAGATGATAAGTAGTAAAAGAGGTGGTGGAATTCTAGCTTGTGCGTGTGTGCGTGTATATTTGTCGCTTCGATGCGTGCCTTAATGCACTTTCAACATTTAGATAGTACATTGTGAGTGAATGAATTCATTAGTTTCACATAAATATAAAAATAAGTTGAACGATAATGAGTCAACATGAAGATACGTTGATAAGAATAGAGATGATATTCGTTGATAGCGAAAATTAGTTTAAGGAGTTTAGAATTGTTTCCTTTATGTTAGATAATGTATTTTACTACATACAGGGGATAAAAATACAAAGGAATGCAAATCAACCGACTTCGTTTACTAGTAAATGTACTAATATATGCTTTTTGTACTAGTTAGTTGCAAAATGTTATAAGCAAACTTCTTGCGCTTATGGGGCAAGTAAAAATTACATAAAATAAATAAATCTCTATTATTGGGTTGGCAACTAAGTACTTTCGGTTTTTACTGATAGAGAGCGTTGCTTTATTTTTTGTATAACGTATGTTAGTGCTGTACTTTACCGTTTGTCGCGTGATACTAGTCACATTGACGTAACTTCAGAAGCAAGTAGTGATTTTTATTAAAGCTATTAGTTGTGGGTTAATTTTAAATAGAGTGCAGAAACGAACATTTTCGACATATTTTACTATTTTATTTCCGTAAAGGAAAGAAAGCTGCTGCGGCTCACAAAAAGATATGTGAAGTTTATGGTGCTAATTGCTTAACGTGTTAGAATTGGTATAAAAAATTCCGTTCTGGAAATTTTTCCCTCAAAGATGAGCAACGTTTTGGTCGGCCTACTGAAGTTGATGATGACCAAGTCAAAGTCATAATTGAAGAGGATCGTCATATAACTGTTCGAGAGGTTGCGGAGAGGCTACATGTATCGCACACAACAATTGAAAAACATTTAAAATGTCTTGAGCTAATTAAGAAGCTTGATATTGGGGTACCTCACGAATTGAAAGAAATTCATTTAACACAAAGAATCAACTTTTGTGATATGCACCTTAGACGAAATGAAACCGACCCTTTCTTAAAAAGAATCATCACTGGTGATGCAAAATGGGTTCTGTACAGTAACGCAGTTCGAAAACGATCATGGAGCAAACTCGATAAACCACCTCAAACCACATCGAAAGCTGAATTGCATCCAAAAAAGATCATGCTGTCAGTTTGGTGGAATTACAAAGGTGTTGTGTTTTTTGAGCTGCTCCCAAGGAACCAAACGATCAATTCTGATGTTTACTGTCAACAATTAATAAAACTGGATGAAGCAATCACAGAAAAACGGCCAGAATTGTCAAATCGGAAAGGTGTAGTTTTCCACCAAGATAATGCAAGGCCTCACACATCTTTGGCAACTCGTAGGAAACTATTGGAGCTTGGCTGGGAAGTGATGCCACATCCCCCATACAGCCCTGATCTAGCATCATCTGATTACCATTTATTTCGTAGTTTGCAGAATTCTGTGAATGGTAAAACTTTCACAAATGACGATGACCTTCACTCGCACCTGGTTCGCTTTTTTGCTGATAAGGACTAGAAATTTTATGAGCGCGGAATCATGCAACTGAAAGAAAGATGGCAAAAGGTCATTGAGCAAAATGGAAAATATATAATTGATTAAAAACTATTCTTTGTTTAAAAAAAAAGTGTTTTGTTTTATACTACAAAACCGAAAGTACTTAGTTGGCAACCCAATATATTATTAAAGTGCAATTACTAAAACGTTAATTTGAATTAGATTAGATTAATTAAAACTTGTAAATTTCCCAATATTTATTAAAAACTAGTTCAAAAAACATTAACTTCATCTATTGCCTATATTTATTACTGTTATTCAATGTAGATATTATAGACAACGACATAATAAGATAACTTATAAATGAACACAACCAAAAGGTGATTAACTGAATGTAAATGTGTTTATGTACTATTGTTACAGAATATATAATATCTGTTGTGCAAGTTGAAGTATTTAGACCTCACAATACATTTATATACGAAAAATATTTTGAAACTGGAGATAGAAGAAATCTATGAATTAGTAATTATGTACAAAGGGTACTAGGAAAGTTTTGCAATATGACGCACCAATGAATCGTAGAAAGCTGCTTGTTGCTGCATGTTGAGACATGTTCATACGTGCATAGTAGCCGCCATGTCGATGAGCTCAGTTATTCATTAGAAGTGGGAGTGTAAAGTGCTGGCGATGGCATCGTGGTCACGAAATAAGATAAGGGCAGTTTTGCGTTACAATTTCGTGCGTGGTTTAATCACAGACCAGTGCTTCGAAGAAATGACTCTTGCAATAGGTGATGTTTGTCCATATCGCACAACGATATTCAGGTAGTATAGAGAATTCCAAAAGGGAAATTTGACTGTGGAGGATGCTGAGAGGTCGGGAAGGCCAAGAACGTCAGTTACGGAGGAAAGCGTTACTACTGTGAGCAAAATGTTTGGCGAGGATAGGCGGGTGACCTACCAACCGATAGAGGGTACGCCAGGCCTAAATGCACCAGCAATTCATTCGATTCTGCAAGATCATTTGCACTTGAAGAAACTTTGTTCTCTCTGGGTGCCGCATCGACTGACCGAAGAGCAGATGACATGACGCGTGACTTGGTGCCGGGAGATGTTAAAAAAGGGACAATCTCGGTCTATGAACAATATCGTGACAGTTGACGAGACTTGGCCGTACTATTACTATGTGTCGATCAAAGTTCAAAATAAAGTTTGGGTCATTGATGATGAGGACACATCCGTAGTTGTCAGAAAGCCCCGATCTGTAAAGAAGAAAATGATAGCTGTATTTATCAAATCGAGTGAAATTGTGGAACGCGTCGTTTTGGACACACAGAAGACAGTCACAGCTAAGTGGTATACTGAACAGTGCCTGCCTAAAGTCATTGGATCTATGAAGAACCTGTGGCTAAAATCAAGAATGGATACCTGGTTCCTCCACCACGATAATGCTCCAATTCACCTGCTGCCTAAAGTCATTGGATCTATGAAGAACCTGCAGTCAAAGTCAAGAATCGACACCTGGTTCTTCCATCACGATAATGCTCCAGCTCACCTCGCCAAAGCCTGCACCGAATGAATATTTGACCACGACAGGATTGAAACTTCTCGAGCACCCTCCCTACAGTCCAGATCTTGCTCCCTGCGACTTTGCACTGTTCCCGCATGTGAAAATGAAGTTAAAAGGGAGGAGGTTTTCCAGTGATAAGTACCTTCTGCGGGCTTGGGACAACGAGTGTGCTTTACTCCCTAGTGAAACTTGGCAGAACTGGTTTAAAGACTGCTTTCGGAGGATGGAGAGTATTGAGTGTAGAGGAAATTACTTTGAAAAAATTAAATAAACAAAGCAGTATTGCAAAACTTTCCTAGTACCCTTTGTAAGATCTAGGCTAATTACCAGATGCTGCATTTCATATAAAAGTTTCAATGTAATTATTTTCAAAAATAAAACCGTATTATGTCTGAAACGAGTGCATTATACAATTTATTTAAATTGATTAAGTTACATTAAATTACAGCTTGTTTTTCAGAGAATTCCGTGTCGGTATTGTATAGTTGACCGTAGAACGATAATTAATTATTATAACATTGCATAAAATACACATGGTTACAAAACAAAATCAGCGCCTAATCAATTAAATAGGACCGATCCTAATTAATTATTTGACCTGTCGAACAAATCAGACCATTACTATAAATCTAGATAATGAACAATGGCCCACTCGATTACAATTATTAATTTATCGGTCAATTCAAAGAATATCAAATTATTAACAATCAACGTTTTTTTCCCCGGCTAATTTAATTAAGAAGAAAAAGTTCCGTTTCACCTGCGCACAATCATTGATAAATATTATACAGTAATTGGTATCTTGTTGCGTTCTCTACAAATTATAACCCTTAACAATGTATATTATACATAATTAAAAAGTGAAGTAGTCGCAGGCATAGAATCTTATAATTAATTACATTATTTGAATTATTACTTACAATAATTTTTTTTTATTTCGATTGTGATGTGTCTATATACGAAGGATCTTCTTTTAATGTGGAATTTAATACGAGGGCGGGTCAGTAAATAAATAGTGAGATAAAAGAAAATGAACTTTTTGACAATTATTTTATTTTTCAATGTATTCTCCTTGTAACACATTATATTTAGTCTACTGATATTTAATGTCTCGATTCCTTTAGAAACTAAGCTTTATTAAACTGTCCAAAATATACGTTACTTTCGATGATTAATTCTCGATCCTACCAAAATCTTTCACTATCGAGTTGTTGATTAGGACAAATCTGGGAAGTAAACTAGATGTGGATGTAATTTGAAGTGTGGTTCATGAATTTTTGCCATTGAAGCAGTCGAGGTGTCAACACGTGTTCTATTCTGAAGGCAAAGTATTAGTTTCTTCTTTAAATGATGCTCTTTGCGTTGTATTGCATTATACAGTTGAAAATAATTGATAAGAAGAATTCCACTACAGTTTTAAAAGACCGTAACCACAGCCTTTTGGACTCTTTTGCATTGTTATGATTATTTCTCAATTCTACCAAAAACTCTTGCTATAGAGCTAAGTTTCCAGCTTGATAAAAAGAAAAAAATTGGTCAGGACAAATAAGGGAAGTACACTAGATGTGGAAGTAATTTGAGGTGTGGTTCATGAGTTTTTGCCATTGAAGCAGTCGAGGTGTCAACACATGCTCTATTCCGGAGACAAAGTGTTAGTTTCTTCTTTAAGTGGTGATCTTTGCCTTGTATTACATTATACAGTTAAAGATAATTGATAAGAAGAATTCCACTACAGTCTTAAAAGAGTGTAACCACAGCCTTATGGACTCTTTTGATTTGTTATGATTATTTCTCAATTCTACCAAAATCTCTTGCTATCAAGCTAAGTTTCCAGTCTGATAAAAAGAAAAAAATTGATCAGGACAAATAAGTAAATTAGATGTGGAAGTAATTTGAAGTGTGGTTCATGAATTTTTGCTATTGAAGCAGTCGAGGTGTCAAAACGTGGTCTATTCTGGAGAAAAAGCGTTAATTTCTCCTTTAAGTGATGCTCTTTGCGTTGTGTTGCATCATACAGTTGAAAATAATTGATAAGAAGAATTGCACTATATTCTTAAAAGACTGTAACCGCAGCGTTTTGGACTTTTTTAGATTGTTATAATTTTTAAAGTTTGTCTCACAGGCGTGAATTGACTAATGTCAAATCTTTTAATAACCTTTTACATTATAAAATTTATTGTTCTTCCTTGGTTTCTCTGATCCGTTTTCATGTGTCTGTACGTAATATTTTTGGTACCCAAGAGCTAGAACTAATATTTTGCTCAAATCATCATTTTATCATATGGTAGAAGTATAATAAGTACTATATCGACACTTCTTAGTAAAGAAGAATGGAAGACAATGACTAGGGCAAGGGTTGTAGCAGCTTGTAGGTGTTTATGTGGGAAGAATAGCTGGTTATTTTTAATATAAGTGACTAGATTTTAAAATCATGTTTTGCTGTACACTTCTTCTCATTTAGTATTTGCGTTTGTTAATTTCTGTGGTTGACTTTAACTTTCTTCTTGTATATTTTTTGTACTTACCAATTACAACATGTTAAAGTTAAGCAAAACTATTTGATTTTGTTTGTTTATGTTTATTATTTTTTGATCATACTATACTTTCGATTTTTTTTATATATATATATTATTGTTGCCCTGTAGGTGGCTGTGGTGTTGGGCAATAAAGTTATTATTATTATTACTTATATATGTTTACAATCGCCCTAGTTTATAAATGTCCCCTTACTCTACATCTATCAATGTTGTCGAAAATTGAATATTGTTTTAATAACGGTTTGTATCAGATCTAAGTTTTTTTGACGCTACTACATTGCTTACTGTAGACGGATATATCTTTCGTCAATTTAGGTGAAAGTTTTCTCAACTGTAACTGCATAACTATCAAACATATTAATCCCAATTTCAGATTTCTTGTACAAATCGTGTCAATAATATCAAATAGATTAGGTACCATTTATGTTGAAGTCCATTTCATGCTTTTGGTCACTTTTATATTTACGATATAAACGTGTCGTGTCTACGATTATATAAAATTTAAAACACATCTATTTTAGCGACAGATAAGGATAATCAATTTTGTCTTTCCTCAGCAGTTGTATTGCTTGAAAAGGGCGACAAAAGTA
Organism: Dermolepida albohirtum; assembly: GCA_031893035.1. Classification (NCBI taxonomy): domain Eukaryota; kingdom Metazoa; phylum Arthropoda; class Insecta; order Coleoptera; family Scarabaeidae; genus Dermolepida; species Dermolepida albohirtum. The sequence goes on from JAVIWB010003435.1 coordinate 434,750, forward strand.
TAGTTTTTGGTGGCAGTTTTTGGTTGTTTTATTACCTATTTTTTTTCTTTTATTACCTATGTTACCTGTTTTATTACCTACTAATATTACATTATTGAATGTTATAAAATTATTGACAAGATAATGAACAGTTCTGAGTAAAATGAATGATTATTATTAAAATATTTAATACAAGCTTTAGTGGATTTTACGTTTTCATTTTCGCATTTGTCTAATACCAAAATATTTACTCTGTATTTCATTTTCTTTAAATATACTATTATAAATAAATAAAATATTTTGGTAAGTTAATCTTTTATTGATAGTCAACAATTAATTATTCGAAATAATTTTTATTTTTATTCATAACAAACAAATATTCTATTTTTATTAGGCTGACGTTTCGAAGATTTTACAAGTACTTTACTGCTGGCTTGAGACGACAGGAAGTATTAAATTCAGTGCATGTTTGCAACGTCTACTAAAGGAATTACAAAGTTTGCTAATTTTTGAACTTTAACCCCGCTTCAGGATCGTATCATAACTCATTTGTGTTTTAGATTAGGGCAATTGTTTCTGTAACAATGCTCTTATTGTTTAATCCATATTTATAAGAGGTTGTCACTATAGATTTTTATAAGTCTCCCAGGGAGTACGATTGCTGTTTCACATTCGAGCGGTAGTTGAAGCCAAAGCACGAAACGAAATCGAATAACTGAATTTCTTTCAACGTTTATTAAATGTAGTTACCGCATGAAGTTGCATATGTTATGAACGTTGAAATTTTATTGCATTCGTGTTTATAAAAAGTATTTTTAAATAACAATAGAAACGGTCAAAAATATGGGACAGAAAGGAAGAGAAAATACCCAAAGACTAGCTAAAAGCACTTTTAGTTCCAATATACAAGGAGTGCGATAGAAGAAGTTGCAGTCATTATAGAAGAATATCACTGCTAAGCACCCCCATGAAAATTTTAGAACAAATAATAGATAAAAGAATAAGATCAGTAATAGAGGACAAATTAGACGAAAGACGTAGTGGATTTAGAAGTAGGAGGAGCATACAGGATAGCAGATAATAGAAAAGGCAAAACAAGAAGCGAAGAGAATATGTTTAGCATTTATAGATTTAGAAAAAGCCTTCGATAAAGTACCAAGAGAAAAACTATGGAATATTTTAAGAAAAGATGTAGCAACAAAATAGTAAAAATAATTAGATATATATATATATATATATATATATATATATATATATATATAAGAATAATACCAACGCAGTTATTACTAATAACGTGACATTGCAACCTTTCATAATAGAAGCAGGAATTTGGCAAGGAGGAAGCCTGAGCCCAATATTATTCATAATACTCATGGATAAAATATTAAAAAGTGCTCGAAGAAAATTCAAAAATTCACCGTTTAAAATTAAAAAGAATTGAATCAGACTTGCAGACGACATTGTACTAATAGCCAAAAACGAATCACATTTATAGACTAATTTGAATATATGAAACACAGTAATAGAGGAATATGGAATGAAAATGGACAAAAATATAACCAAAGTAATGACAATAGCAGATGAACATAAAGATATAAATATTAACATCGATGGGAAAAAGTTTGAACAAGTGGGTATATATCCATATTTGGTAGCAATAATTGATGAAACGGGAAGACAAGAGGCAGATATCAACAAGAGAATTGAAATGACCCTAAATGAATAACACCTTCATAAGTAAAAAAGAGATATCGCGGAAAACTAAGAACGAGATATTCAAAACAATATAATAGGCTAGTACTAACGTTCAGCTGCGAATCTTGGGTACTGAACCAGCGACAAAAAAGCAAAATCCAGACTGTGGAAATGAAATACTTCAGAAGAGTACGAGGACTGAGGAACGACGTAATTAGAAAGAACCTAGGAATACGACCCATAGAGGAATTTACAGAGCAGACACAGTTGAGATGGTGAGGCCACCTACACCGAATGGACGATACAAGACCAGTAAAGGAAATGTGGAGAGCCCAGATTCAAAAAGTTAGGAAGAGAACAAGATCGAAACAGACTTGACATGACAAAGATTATCCAGAAGAAGGGGAGGACGAGAACGGAAGCTAAGGAAATGGCAAATGATAGATATACTTGACACCACTAGTAATACAATATATATATGTTGCTGATAATACTTTTAGAAAGAAGTACTTCTAATTTCAACATTATTCATGTCACTAGAAACTTCGAAACGGATTTAATCAAACATTTGTCATGACGAAACTAATAAATAGAGTAATCCAAAACTTGACAGTTGATATGGAGACAACTTGTCAGCGCACTATAAAGAGTTCGAAGTTGCGCCATCTACATGTCATTCTAGGCAGTCTTCAGCCAACCCTTGTAATTGAATTAAAGAGGAAAATCATTAATATACGATTGGATACAATGCAATTATTTTATTATAATCAATACTTCTTAATTTTTGTATTCAATTAGGAAGCAGGTGTGTAGTTCTAAGAATATATTCGTTTTAAATATTTCATTAAGTCATAATTCAATTTATTCTTCGGGAAATTATTTTGGTGTTAATTAATTTTACGTTTGGGAATGCGATATTTATGATACGTTATTATGTATGAACACTATTTGTTATTTTTGCCATACGTATTTGTATTTGCGCATATGTATTGTTAGTGATGCATGTCATTGTATGTTTTATATATAAACAAACTCAAATACGCCTGAAAACATGTATGCAGTTCATATACAAACGATATGATTTAATAAAGAAAATTAAATTAACTTTTAAATAAGATTGTTGCAGTTCTCAGAAATGTTCTGGAATGAATTTAAGTTCTATATTTCGCGTCTGCCAGGTATTTAACTTACGTACATATATGGTAGTCGAAAAAGAAAAAGATGAAATCCTTCGCAGCAAAACACCAACAATTTCTGGCGTTAATAAAATACATTTAGGTCGGTAATTAACAAATACATAATGTAAATCATAAAAGATGGATTGCTACCACATAATTTCAATTTTTTTTAGGGTGAAATTGCGGTCATGGCGATTCTTATTAATTTTAGACTTGTGTATATAAAATGCGAAAATCGTTTGTCCTACATTTTTCTTTTAAATAAAAATTGATTAAAATTCTTTGATTTTATTAAAAGTGCATGTACATTTTAATGAAGGTACGTACTCTGGGGGTCACCGCATTTAAAATTTCTATATACGTGATTTACGAGGATAGTTTGACAAGTAGTGAGAAAGACACATAGGTAGCGCTCTAATTGGTAAAACAAATGCACTGTAATTTAGGTTGCCTATTTATATGTTTACATTCCGATATTTAGATAAATCGGTTGATTAGTTTATCTTTGACAGCTGATTGAAAAAGAAGCAACACGTCGTTTTGTTAAAATGGAAAAAGCAAAGTATCGTGCGGTGATTAAATACTTCGTAATTAAGGGTATGAAAGCTACCGAAATAAAAGATGAGTTACGGGAAACATTAGGTGAATCTGCTCCATCATCCGTCACAATAAGTAGATGGGTAAATGAATTTAAACGTGGTAGAACAAACTGTGTCGATGAGCGCGCTCTGGAGCACCAAAAATCGTGACTTCTAAGGAAATGATTATAAAAATTCATAATATTATTATGCAAGATCGACGACTCAAAGTGAAAGAGATAGCAGACATGGTAAACATTTCAACAGAACACGTACACCACATTTAAACGAAAGAATTGGGCCTTTCCAAGCTTTCGGCAAGATGGGTGCCGCGATTACTTAGGACTGATCAAAAGTTCACTCGTTTGCTCAATGGCAATGAGTGTTTGGACCTTTATAAGCAGAATCCGGTTGATTTTTGTAGGCGATTTGTTACTTGCGATGAAACTTGGATACACTACAGTACACCCGAAACTAAACAACAGTCGAAACAATGGTTAGAACGTGGTTCTGCCCCTCCAAAGAAAACCACTTTATCGGCAAACAAGGTGATGGAATCAATTTTTTGGGATTCAAAGGGCATTTTGCTCATTGATTACCTTCAGAAAGGTGCCACAATAAACGGACAATATTATGCAGAACTTCTACAAAAATTAAATGTTGAGATTTGTGCTAAACGGCCAGGAATGGCAAAGAAAAAGATTATGTTTCACCAAGCCCAGTTGCGATGTCCAAAATCCACGAGTTGCATTTCCAATTAGTACCGCATGCGCCTTATTCGCCGAATCTAGACCCTTCCGCCTTCCACCTTTTTCCAAAATTGAAAACGGCACTAGGTGGAAAGAAATTTTTGTCTAACGACGAGCTTATCATCTTCGTAAATGAGTATTTTGCAAGCCTTCCGGAATCGCATTTTAGAGATGGCATAAAGGCATTGGAGCACCGTTGGCATAAATGTATTGCTCTTTTAGGAAATTATTTTGTATTTAAAAAATTCGTTTTTCTTTTCCATTCTCACTACTTGTCAAACTACCCTCGTAGTGTTTGATATTGTGTGGATTTAATTGTGGTATTTGTTACATGTACAGTTTGTTAAGGACTTTTACGTATTTACTTTCGTCCTATTTACAAATTATATAAAGTATTATTAATTCATACGTGTATATTTACTTATATTTATTTTATTCATGTTATCTCCGTTAGCATTTAAATTATATGTACTAATATGTATCTAAAATATCAGACATGTTCGATCGCACAGTCCGTAGTGTCTGTATAATGTAGTAGTTGACAATGTTACCGTACGTATGTCTATCGATAACACGTATTACCGATGCGGTGTTCTACATCCAAATTTGGTACTACTATATGCATTTGCGTTAAAATTATCTTCCCTCCCTCGTGTCTGTGTACGAGGGTGGTCCCATAAGTATCCGGCCTGACCTAGAGATGGCGGTAGTTGTTTGAAAAATATCAGCATATGTTTCAAGTTCGAAGACTCCACGTTGTTTAATATTTGTTTGGCAGCCATCAATAGTGAACGTTTTCAGTGAATTTGTAAAAATGGAGAAAATTGGTCATCGTTACGAGATACAATACTTTTATTTGAAAGGCCTCAGCCCGACCGATATAAAAGCTGAACTGGATTCTACTCTGGGTGAGCCTGCTCCTTCGTTTACAATAGTGAAGTATTGGGTAGCAGACTTTAAATGAGGTTGTACGAGCTGCCAAGGCGAGCATCGCAGTGGTCGACCAAATGAGGTGACGACTTCAAAAATGGTGAAGAAAATCCACAAAGCGGTATTGAATGATCGTCGACTGAAATTGCGCGAGCTAGCAGACATAGCAGGAATATCAAAAAGTGCGGTACATCGCATACTATCTGAAAATTTGGACATGAGAAAGCTGTGTGCAAGATGGGTGCTGCGTTTGCACACACTCGAGCAAAAATAGCAGAATTCTTGCGCCGTTTCATAACCATGGACGAAACATGGGTCCATCACTTCACACCCGAGACAAAAGAACAATCAAAACAATAGACTTAAAAGGGAGAAACGGCCCCAAAGAAGGCGAAGATCGTTTCATCCGCAGGCAAGGTCGTGGCTTCGTTTTTTGGGATGCGCATGGAATAATTTTTATTGACTACCTTGAAAAAAGAAAAACTATCAACGGCGAGTATGCGAACTTATTGCAACGTTTGAGCGAAGAAATCAAGCAAAAACGGCTGCATTTGGCTAAGAAGAAAGGGTTGTTTCATCAAGACAATGCACCATCTCACCAATCCGTTATTGCAATAGCCTAAATTAATGATTAAAGTTTGAATTGCTACCTCATGTACTATATTCGCCAGATTTAGCCCTCTCGGATTATTTTCTGTTCCCAAACTTGAAAAAATGGCTCAGTGGTCAAAGATTTTCCAACGATGAAGAAGTGATGTCGGCAGTTAATGGCTATTTTGAGGAGCAAGACAGTTTTTATTATAAAAAGGGTATCGAACTTATTGAACATCGCTGGGAAAAGTGTATAGAGTTGAAAGGAAATTATGGTGAAAAATAAATATATTTCTTTCCAAAATTTTTGTGTTGTAGGCACCGGTTTTATATCTTATACATGTTGTCAAATTTAATTCTACCGCGTAAAATTGATTTCAGGAAATTTGTAGGTTGTAATTTGGGCTTGGGGGTCTGTTCAGAATTGTATCTCTCTCTTTTTGAAACAGAGTATAGCAATGTGTGTGCTGTATGTGTTACAATCTTCACCGCTTGGTAAAAGGAGTGCGATTCTGTCGTAGGTAGTAGGCACCGGTTTCATATTTTACACATGTTTTCAAATTGATTTCAGTAATTTTGTAGGTTGTAATTTGGGTTTGGGGGTCTGTTCAGAAACTTGTCTCTCTCTTTTTGAAACAGAATATAGAAGTATATGTGCTACATGTAATACAAACACGAGTGCGACAAATTTTTCCTGACCACCAATATTAAAAATATGAAAACGTTTCAGTCTCCAGTAACGAACTGCTTTTTTACACTTCAAAAGATTAGTTTTTTTTCATTTCATAAACTATACGTACTATGTACTATGTTACTATACGTATATTTATCTTATGTGATTTTAAAATTATTGTCAGCATTTTTGTTGGCGACAATATAAATCATTTTATCATAAAAACGTTTTGCATGAGCCATTATATCGTTAAATTGTACTGAAACGCACTATATATCAGAGAAACATGTATATTTCAGTACAATAAGACATATTCACAATTAAATAAACCTGAAATTTATCAACATGAAGTTGAGAATTACATATATTGACGATATATTTTTTTCTGGTTTTACCGCATCAAATCGGTAAATCCTAGATTTAACATGTCTGTCTTGGAAACTTCTTATTTTAGGGTTTTTACATCAACATGTAATATATACATATATGTAAAATATATACGAGAATATGTATGTATATATGTACATACGTATAGATATACTAATAGAATATCCCTACCAAGCATTTCTTGGTTAAGTCCATTACAATATTCATGTATGTATGGAAGCAATGATATTATTTCCAATGTTCCTTACAATTGTGAATAGGCATTATAATAATTTTAATAAATTATGGACGCCGTTTCATTAATATTTAAGGTGCGTGGATATCTGTTACAGTTAATAGATACGTAAAATGAAATTTTCAATAATTTGAAAGGCACAGCGGTAACTCTGTGCAGTGAATCGGGGCACCGCGGGTTTTACATTTAAATATTGATTTAGAAATCTCTGCAGTCGGTAGAAGAAAATTGAAAATGGTACTAATAGAAATCACTGAGTAATTAATTTTGTGATAAACAGAAACAAATTACGACTACGGCTTCCTTTAACAATTTCACGAGGATTGGTACATGTATAGAATAAATTTGATAATTTATGTTTTACATTCGTATTTTTAATGTAAGATTTAAATTTGAAAGTGTCGGTATGAAAAGTATTTTGTATTGGCTGGAAAAAAATAATCAAAAGCATTATAAAATTTCTTTAAGGTAAAAGAGTGAACATACAACCATGCTCAGATGTATTAGACACCCCAGTTAAAAACCCTGATTCTCGGTATTATCCAAGTCTGACGGAAATTAACCGTAAAAATAGTTAATGATATTTACAGAAATGCGTTTTTGAATACCCTAGTTAATCCCCTATTGAAAAGAATAGGTGGAAAGGGGAAATTTTGGATTTTAGAAATTTGTGCGTTTGTGAGTTTGTGGTAGAGATCAATTAGATTATCCTATTTTTTCACGTTGTGTCAGTTATTTGTTGAAGAAAAATGCCTAAAACACGCGAGTTGTCGGTAGGGGAACGCGCCCAAATAGTGCTACTGCATTCCCAGAAGTTATCAATAGCTGCAATCCGCGCGCGCGCGCGCGCGCGCGCGCGCGCGCGCGCGCGCGCGCGCGCGCGCGCGCGCGCGCGCGCGCGCGCGCGCGCGCGCGCGCGCGCGCGCGCGCGCGCGCGCGCGCGCGCGCGCGCGCGCGCGCGCGCGCGCGCGCGCGCGCGCGCGCGCGCGCGCGCGCGCGCGCGCGCGCGCGCGCGCGCGCGCGCGCGCGCGCGCGCGCGCGCGCGCGCGCGCGCGCGCGCGCGCGCGCGCGCGCGCGCGCGCGCGCGCGCGCGCGCGCGCGCGCGCGCGCGCGCGCGCGCGCGCGCGCGCGCGCGCGCGCGCGCGCGCGCGCGCGCGCGCGCAAAAAAAAATGTTCGCGATGTGCAGTCCGTACAACCATTAGTCGCTATCAGGAGAGTGGGTCGTTTGTTAACAGATCAAAAAGTGGCAGAAAACCCTGTACCTCGATTAGAGAAGACAGAATTTTACAAAGACTAGCTCTCAGTGATAGGAAAAAATCGTCGAAACAGCTCGCCAGTGAGCTGAAACAGCGTTATCGCGTAACAGTTTCTGCGCAAACAGTGAGAAGGCGTCTCCAGCGTGCTGGTTTACGAGGGTGTAAAGCGCGACGTAAATCGCTTTTAACTGACGCTCATAAAAAGAAGCGGTATTTATGGGCCAAACAACATGAAAATTGGACAATCGAGAAGTGGTCGAAGATTCTTTGGTCTGATGAATCGAATATCGACGTATGTAAGTACATCTTCATGACTAATATTCTTATCGTTGTATGCAATTCAGTCTACATGTAACATTAAACAAAATTAATCCTGTCTAAGTGCTAACTTTCTTCTTTTGCCTGGCAGCTTTGGGGACTACCTGGGACGCTATACGTTCGGCGTAGGCAAGGGGAAGCTTATGAACCACAATGTATCATTCCCACAGTAAAATTTGGAGGTGATAGTATCATGGTTTGGGGTTGTATGTCTGCATACGGTGTTGGAGAAGTGTACCTGTGCGATGGACGGATGAATAGCTAACGCTATTTAGCCATGTTGGAGGAAGTATTAGAACCGTCTGTGCTAAAACTATTCGACCAGGATATTCCACAATACATTTTTCAGCAAGATAATGCGCCCTGCCACAAATCGGGAGCTGTAATGCGTTGGTTCGAGGAAAACACAGTGGAGGTATTGGATTGGCCGCCACAAAGTCCCGATTTGTCGCCCATTGAAAATTTGTGGCGTATCTTAAAAACTAAGATCACGGAACATAAATGCCTGTCAAAAGCAGAATTATCAACAAAAATTCGCGAAATATGGGCTGCAATACCACCGGCAGAGTGTTACAATTTGGTAGCAAGTATGCCTCGACGAGTGCGAGGCATACTTGCTACTCATTAAGGCCAAGGGCAGAGCGACAAAATATTGATAAATTGTACTATATTACTAAATAACACTTTGTACATAATTTTCACAACAGTTTTATTTTCCTCACCTCTCTTTTGACTAAACTATATAAACTATATATGTATGTATGTACATAAATTCGTAAGGTGTCTAATACATTTGAGCATGGTTGTATGTACTTCTTCGTGCTGAATATAAGGAAAGCAATATTTAGGTTATAAAACAAAAGAACGATTTCTTATTAGTTCATAGAAGCTTTAGCGAAGTTCGTTAGCTCTCTGTGGAATCCGCCGGTGTAATTTATGTTAGAATATATGACATAAATGCTTATTTCAGATATAAATAAATATGCTAAGGAGTTTGAATTGTTGCATATGAAGAAAAAACAAAAAGCATATTCTAGAACAGATATAAAAAGAATTGTGAGGCACTAGGTTGAAACTATTTGGTGGTTGATCAATTCAAGGCATTGCTCTTTTATTGTTCACTATTCGAGCGGCGGTATATGGATACTTCCTTTCCTATAGCTTTTTCTTGCTAACGCTTTTTGTTTTTATGTTGAAGCAGATTTGTTTTGGAAGATTTCTTTTCTTCAGGATTATACGTTTTTACCATCTTTTAAATTTTATAAATTAATTCAGAGGAGATGGGGATGAACTATATGAGAATGATTTTGTATCAATTGGTACGATGCGACATCAGTGAAATAAACTATACGTCAGGCCTTGTGCGGGTTTACAGTTGTAAGTAAAAGTGATTGTTATACAACTCCAGTAATTGGCTGACAAATTAACTCTCGCATGAGTATGTTGATTCCTTTTTCTTTTATCCACTATGGGGAAAGTTTCATAACTCTCATGAAAGGGATCATAATTTTAAAATAGTCTCTTACTTGTTAACGATAGAATGACGCCATTTAAACTGCTTAGGGCCGAAACAAGGAGGGGTAATAGATCGTTTGAGAAAGGTTCCAAAAATTCGGAAGCATATGTCAATTAGGCATATGAATAAGACAAGGACCAACCGGACTAATATATGCATCTATACTGACCGTAGGTGAGGGTAAAATAGACTGATATAAGTACGACATAGCAGAAAAAGCGAACCAGATAAGGAGTTTTCTTTCCTACGGACTTAAAATGGACCAAACAAATATTAAATTCTATGACTAACACATCTTTGTAACATTAACGAAATGAAATGATTACGAAGAAATATACAAACATTCAATGCCATAGATATTGTTACAGCAGTAACAGTTATTCTTGTAAGATGCTCCAGATTTAAAAAAAAGACATATTTAGCTCCAAAGCTATTGTTCTGGTGCTAATATTGGCAATTTTTCCACTCTTCTTAAAAACATTCTTTTGCTGTAGATATAGTAACTGATCTAGGTCATCCAGCATTGTGTTTACTAATATTAAATCAACTATTTTCACTTAATCATTGATATAATTTATCAGGATTAGGAAACGCTCGGTCGTACAGCTGCCGTGGTTCATGGTTGCCATAAGAATGGTTGAAATCTGATAGCAATGCAGATTAATGACATTTATCTACAATAAACAACAATTTGTCGCCGACATGCGAGATAGACGCGTTCTCGCTTTGTCGTTCAATACATTTTTGTGTTGGATGAGAGAGGGAGGCAATGATTATTCATTATTTAAAATAATATTCGAAATTTAGTTTTACATGCTAATACAATCTTCCCAACTATATATAAATAAAAATTTGAAATGCATTGGATTCTGTTCTTCATTTTTAACATTAATTTAATCTTATATTGCAAACAGAAATAGTTATGTATTCTACTAAGTATACTCCTTCAACATCCTCTTAATACCTCTTAATACCTACCGATCCTTAAGGCTTCTTTTGCTATTGAACGTTTACATAAATGACTTATTGACAAAACTAAATTGCCAATACCTTGGAGAAGTGGTTAATTTTCTTCACATCTGATCAGCAAATTGCTGCAAATGCAAAAATGCACCTGAGTAAATTTCCTTCTTGACAACATGTGGAAATCAAACATCATCCAGTTTTGATGTGAAACCAAAGCGTTTCAGGTACGTAAACGACCCTTAACAATTTCTCGCATTATTACATACGATATATGGCGAGTTGCCTTTATTTTGATTGCATCACCTTCAACTGATCTTCTGAAACGAGGTGCATCCTTGATATTGAACTAGAATGAATTTTCACACAGTTTTTTTGGCATTAGTATTCTATTAAGACGTTTTCTCCTCACGCTTCGCTTAACTGTTTCTCTTCCTTGGACTGGGTTCTTATTTTTTCAGCAAGACGAGGCAACATTTTTTAACTTTTAACATTCTTTTATTCGGCGAATCGCCGTGGTGCAAGCGTCTGTCTATAATACGTTCTGGAAACTTCGTTACCGCCATGCGAGATAGACGCGTTCTCGTTCTGTCGTTCAATACATTTTCGTGTTGGACGAGAGAGGGAGGCAATGATTATTCATTATTTTTTTGTATCGAAAAAATACGATACGCTCTACCAAGGAATAGTTCGTTAATAACACAAATCTGCCTGATGATGAGTGATTCTCTGAAACATATGTAGTAAACAGGGTGTTTTAACATTCCAATGATTCCTTTTAATATTCTTTTATTCGGCAAATCGCTGTGGTGCGAGCGTCTGTTTATATACGCACTGGAAACTTTGTTGCCGACATGCGAGATGGACGCGTTCTCCGTTTGTCGTTCAATACATTTTTGTGGTGGACGAGAGAGGGAGGTAATGATTATTCAATCAACAACCTAATATTTGTCCTGTTTTTTACGAAAAACATGACAGGGATCCAGGTCGGCTGGTTATTGATTCAAATACAAAATCAATTCCAACTTTGAAATACTAATTTTACGGACTATGTTCTTATTAATTTCTTTTTTATTTCTTTTTATGAATACTACACGTGGATACAATTTTCGGCCTCTTTTAAACTTATATATTTTCTCGTAGGTGGAAAGATTGTTTTCCATGAATTATTAAATTTTATTATTATTATTATAACATAAAACACGTAATTAAAGTTATTTCAACATTAATTTCATTCACATTTGCAACAAAATAAGCAGTAATTCTTACATTATTGCAAACAAAGCCATTTTAAACACTGAAATTACATCTACTAGTTATACAGAATCGTCTCGATACTTTGCTACATTGTATAGTTTTCGACCTGTTGAAATATTTAGAATGCGTTCATTGCATGTTTACGCTAATCCATTTACATTACACCAATTTCGGGGTCGCGATACCACGCCATCCAACACCATAAAGGACTTCATTGAGTGGTAATCCAAATAAATGGGAACCCATTTACCGCCTCTTAATAATAACAAATGGCCGAGTGCAATTTGCATTTTATAAATAAACAAGAGACGTACGAAACCATGAATGCGAGAGTGTATTTTGTTGTTATTCTTTGGTGGATCATATATTTCTTCTTGCAACTTAATGAAACAGTAAGTACTTTGTAAACGTATATGGAAGACATCATAATGCCCACTTTGAAAAAGAATGGAGACGAAGAGGACTTAAAGTACAGTTACGTAATTCATGCATAAAAGTGATAGTTAACGTATAAATTTGGATTATTATTTAATACTTACGTAGATGTAGACATATAACAATATTTTATTGCTAATAAATACTGTTTGTAATAATTATAGCATTTTGGAAACATATGGAGAAATATGATAAATATTGATTCAGTTTCATATAATACACGTGACATTTGTTGACATTTAATACGTTAAAGTAGGGTATATTGTATACGAGGATAGTTTGACAAGTAGTGAGAATGATACATAGGTGGCGCTCTAATTGGTAAGACAGATGCACTGTAATTTAGGTTGCCTATTTATATGTCTACATTCCGATATTTTAATAAGTCGGTTGATTAGTTTATTTTTGACAGCTGATTGAAAAAGAAGCAACACGTCGTTTTTTTAAAATGGAAAAAGCAGAGTATCGTGCGGTGATTAAATACTTCGTAATTAAAGGTATGAAAGCTACCGATATAAAAGATGAGTTACGGGAAACATTAGGTGAATCTGCTCCATCATCCGCCATAATAAGTAGATGGGTAAATGAATTTAAACGTAGTAGAACAAGCTGTGTTGATGAAGCGCGCTCTGGAGCACCCAAAATCGTGACTTCTAAGGAAATGATTATAAAAATCCATAATATTATTGCGCAAGATCGACGACTCAAAGTGAGAGAGATAGCAGACATGGTAAACATTTCAACAGAACGCGTACACCACATTTTAACGAAAGAATTAGGCCTTTCCAAACTTTCGACAAGATGGGTGCCGCGATTGCTTACGACTGATCGAAAGTTCACTCGTTTGCACATTTCCAGTGAGTGTTTGGACCTTTATAAGTGGAATCCGGTTGATTTTTGTAGGCGATTTGTTACTTGCAATGAAACTTGGATACACTACAGTACACCCGAAACTAAACAACAGTCGAAACAATGGTTAGAACGTGGTTCTGCCCCTCCAAGGAAAACCACTTTGTCGGCAAACAAGGTGATGGAATCAATTTTTTGGGATTCAAAGGGCATTTTGCTCATTGATTACCTTCAGAAAGGTGCCACAATAAACGGACAATATTATGCAGAACTTCTACAAAAATTAAATGTTGAGATTCGTGCTAAACGGCCAGGAATGGCAAAGAAAAAGATTAAGTTTCACCAAGACAACGCTCTCTCGCATACTAGCCCAGTTGCGATGTCCAAAATCCACGAGTTGCATTTCCAATTAGTACCACATGCACCTTATTCGCCGAATCTAGCCCCTTCCGCCTTCCATCTTTTTCCAAAATTGAAAACGGCACTAGGTGGAAAGAAATTTTCGTCTAACGACGAGCTTATCATCTTCGTAAATGAGTATTTTGCAAGCCTTCCAGAATCGCATTTTAGAGATGGCACCGTTGGAATAAATGTATTGCTCTTTTAGGAGAATATATTGAAAAATAAAAATTATTTTGTATTTAAAAAATTCGTTTTTCTTTTCCATTCTCACTACTTGTCAAACTATCCTAGTGTGTTTTAACAAATCTTTTTTTGAAAACAGCTTTCGTGCGACCAATTTTATTTGGCCGGCGGAAAAAATTTTAACTAATACGCGAAACTCTTTACCTCTCATCTCCTTAACCTATATATTCAGCTGAAGTACAGCCAAGTGCAATAGTATATCTATGTGTGTTTCTTGTATAATCTAACAGGTTGCAGTTATAACCTCACATTCGCATGTCAAACTTTTGAATGAAGCGCCCCAAATTTTTTTCTCGGAGTGTATCTTCTAAAACGAACGTGCTACTTGACTGGCCAAGTTGAATTTATTGTTGATGAACCCGACGGTATGATTTATCCAAGCGGTAGATTAAGTGGAACCATTAAATTGCTAAATTGTACCTTGAAAAACAAATGCAGATAAAAATGTAATTAAATACTTTTGTTTTTTTAAATTAGGGAATTAATTGTTCATTTATTATTTTTACAGATGATGTAAATATATTTTTTTTGTGATTTAATTTTCCCTCAAATTTGGTGGAACATATTTTTACAGGGCATGCATTTTATCATGTCTTCAATAGCAAACTCTTCACAGATTTCGCATTACTACTCTGATTTGCTATTTGTTAGAGTTGTGGTTGAGGAAAGCTTGGGTCTTATTTTATCTGTGATTTTAGCAAACGCTCAACAACTTATTTTGCTTTTGGACTTTTCTTCGATGTCGCTTTTAGTTTTCCTACATTATGTGTAGAGGTTAAAGCCATTGCATGTTGTGGTTCTTTTTGAATCCTTTTATTTACTTGTTGTAGTCTTTGGCACTGGATGGATTTCTTCTACAAATGTTATTAAATATGAAAATACTTAAACGTAAATAAGTATGGGAGGTGTGGCAATTAAATAACGAGTGTGGCGTGAGAAATGTTATTTATTGCAAATAAACTTTTGTCTTCTTCAACGTACTCTCCTCCTTTATCTATACTTGCCTTCCATTGTTCAAAACAATGCTGTAGTTTATCTGTTGTCAACCTCTTTAATAACTCTGCCATTTTTACTTCTTCATGTTCAACAGATTGATAATGTAATCCCTTTAATGTATTATCCTCTTTTGGAAACAGGTAGAAGTCACATAGTGCGAGATCTGGGGAATACGGAGGATAATCAAGCACAGCAATGCGTTTGTCCGCTAAAAATTTCTTCACAGACAGGGCATCGTGAGCGGGTGTGATGCCTGGTGCAGAATCCACGAGACGTTCTTCCACAGATCTGGTCTTTTCTACATTATTCTTTCCCTTAGCTTATTTAGGACTTCTTTGTAGTATTTCTGATTAACGATTTGACGCTCAGCACCCAATCATTCATGATCACACCCTTGATATCGAAAAAAACTATCAGCATTGCCTTCGATTTCGACTTGCTTATTTGTGCTTTTTCCTGTTTTGGCATCCGGCGGCCTTCTAGTGCATCGATTGACATACTGGAAAATCCAAGTTTCATCATGTGATGATTCTTGTGAGCAAGTCTGGTTCTTCTGTAAGTCATTCCATGATGTCAAAGCAAATGTTCATCCGATTGTCTTTTTGTTCCTGAGTGAGACTTTCGGTAACATTTTTGCACAAACTTTTGTCATGTTTAATTCATCATGCAAAATGCCTTTTACTGCTTCTTTGTTAATGTTTACCATATCGGAAATCATCCGAGTGCTCAGACGTCGGTATTTCCGCACAATTTTATTAATTTTCTGAACGTTCCCTTGCAGTCACAGGTCGAGTTGGATGTTCATCATGTTTGATCTCTTCCCGACCTTCAGAAAACCGCTTGTGCCGTTCAAAAACTCGCGCACGTCATATAACATTATCTTCAAACACCTCCTTTAACATTTGAAAACATTCTGTTGGCGATTTTTTAAATTTAAATTTCTGGTTACTTCGCTGCTCAATTTTTATGTCAATCATTATCACGGTGCTACTAAGTAACAGTGTCTTCTATAACTAAAGCTTGAAAGTAAACTAAAGCAGATGGGAGACAACACTATGGGTTGTTGCTTGGGAAGTATCAAGGTCAGTGACATTCCAATTGTAGCTTTAGAAAGGACAAACTTATTTAATCAAAATTCGAACAAATCTTTATATTAGGAAACACCAACCCAGCTGATATACTTTGAGAATGAAGATAGAGAAAAACAACTTTTTGCTGAAAATCGTATTTACACTATTTGAAATTTTGAATAACTGAACATAGAGGACTGAAATTTGGTATACACATAGCACTGAACTAGTACAGTGGTATTCATATTAAAATGGGTTATGGGATAATTAATTAAATAAATCTGTTTTTTTTGGAAACCCAAAATCTACTAAATTGAATCTAACCTAGGTTTTCTGTTAACCTATGCTTACTTGTGAGTGATGAATTAGCTTTAGAAAAGGCAAGTTTATTTAATTAAATTACGAACAAATTTTCATATTTGGAAGAAAGTGTTCCTAATTCAATAGCACAGGTCCGCGATGGAAAAATTGTTTAAGATATAATCAGTGATTTTTATAGATTTTTGTTCGCGGAAGAAGTAATAGAAAAATTCCATCACGCACAGATTAGTAAAAAAATATCACTTGAAATTATCGACAACTAGGCATTTTAAGCAAGTAAGCATTACAGTGTCGATATCTTTTTCAGCAGTTTCTTTATCTGGGACGAAGTTGAAAGAAGTAGTATTCGTTGGACTTGACATCCGAAAATTTATGAAGGATCACAACTTTGAGACGAAAATGAGCTCAAAAGAAAAAGCAAGGGGTATCTTTTAAACTTATTGTAACCTGATTTCTTAGGAACGAAAACTACAAGGTCATTGTAGATGAAATGTTGAAAAGCTTCAAGATTTTAGGCTGCAACATGAGCCTAAAGTACATTTTCTCCATTCATACCTAGACTACTTTTTAGACAATCTTGGTGCTGTCAACAAAGAACAAGGTGAAAGATTTCAACAAGATATAAAAGAAATGGAAAAGCGATATCAAGGAAGGTGGAATGTTAACATGATACTTGATGTTGAATAGGGACGATCTCCGACGATCCTACAGTAGAAGAAGCACAAGAAAACGTTTTGATGGGATGTCAAAACGATACTATTAAACAAGATCATTCGGTTTTACTAATTTTGTGTTATTTCTATGAAAAGTGTTTGATTACTTATTATTTAAATAAAAGTAAAATAAAATTTAGATTCCATAATTTTTTGTATATGGTTTGCTATTCCTAAAATACATTTTGTGAGAAAACCCTACTTGATAGAACAAGACGGTTTTCGTTTTTGAGTACAACAATGAAAAGCACAACAAAAGTGACTAAAGTTAAGCAAATTTTAAAAAAGTATTTTTTTTGCAGGCCTGTGTAATCAATACTTTCTTAAATAATAAAACAAACAAGCTAACAATAAAAAACAGGAAATGGATTATTATTTCATGTAATTTATTCATCAGATATAAAAAGAGGTAAATATTCTTTTGTAAGACTCTATTGAATATTCAAAAAAGAGTTGCTGCACGCGATGCTTTTTTTACGCATGTTTAAGCGTGTTTTGAAATGTATACTCGTAGGTAAGCATAAATTTTAATTAGTATTGTGCAAGTTCTTGCATGGTAAACTGATATTAATTAATTTACATATGTACTACTTATGCTTCTTAATTATCTGTTTGATAAATAAATTGATTAGTAGGCGTTAATAGCAATCGTATATAATATGTATGTTGAAAAGTATACATTATTGAATAAGTTTGGAGAATTATTAATTCAGTACGTACTTCCTTCTATTAATTTTCAAACAGTTAAGTTAAAATAAAAATAATAATTGAATTTGAAATCTAGAATAGAGGAATGGTTCGATATCAAAGATTTTGAAATTTGAGTTCAATAATTTAAAGCACTCTGTAATAAGATTGATATCAAACATATTAATTATATTACGGAATTCTCTAAATTATTCAAGACGGAAAATCATTAAATTAACATCGATCGGTTAATTTCTCAAATATTCAAATGCTGTGGATTTTACTATTTAACATCTATCTGGACAGGATTTGTTGCTTAATTCTTGAACGCATATTTGCTACAATATCTGCTCTTACATAAACCAGGCATCACAAGCCCACTTACCATATTAAAACACAAATTTATTGATCTCTTGAAATTTATTTCAAGAGGTCATTGATAAAAAACAAAACATAGTTATTATAAAGGGTGATTCATCTGGAGGTACTTTTTCAAAATAAAAAAAATGGAAACTTCAATTCTACCGAGTATTCTTTATTATCATACAAAAGAACCATCCTTGACATTTATTATTTAAAAATTAGTTCCTTCAAATGTTGCCCGTAACTGCGCCTAACGTGGTCCCTTCTGCAGTTTCAATTTTCGATGACGCCTTCGAGCATTTCAGGTGGTATTTGGCGAATAACGCGAGTAATGTTAGCGTCCAATTGCTGAATCGCAGCTGGCTTGTCCATGTAGACTTTGGACTTTGCGTAGCCTCAAAGGAAAAAGTCTAAAGGTGTGATATTACATAATATAGGTGAAATTAAATGTTCATCAAATTGTTCTCGCAATAAATCTTTCAAGTTTGAAGACGCCACGTTGTTTAGTATTTGTTTGGCAGCCATCAATAGTGAACGTTTTCAGTGAATTTATAATGGAGAAAATTGGTCATGGTTACGTGATACAATACTTTTATTTGAAAGGTCTCAACTCAACCGATATAAAAGCTGAACTGGATCCTACTTTGAGTCCGCTCCTTCGTTTACAACAGTGAAATGTTGGGTAGCAGAGTTTGAACTAGGCCGTACGAGCTGCCAAGACGAGCATCGCAGTGGTTGACCAAAAGAGGTGACGACTCCAGAAATGGTGAAGAAAATTAACAAAACGGTACTGGATGATCGTCGACTGAAAGTGGGCGAGCTAACAGACAAAGCAGGTATTTCAAAAAAATGCGGTATATTGCATATTATCTGAAAATTTGGATATGAGATAGCTGTGTGCAAAATGGAAGCCGCGTTTACTCACACTCGAGAAAAAACAGTGTCGTGAAGATGTTTCAAATGAGTGTTTAGCCAAGTTTTACAGCAACAAAGCAGAATTTTAGCGCCGTTTCATAACCATGGATGAAACATGGGTCCATCACTTCACACCCGAGACAAAAGAACAATCAAAACAATGGACTTAAAAGGGAGAATCGCCTCTAAAGAAGGCGAAGATCGTTTCATCTGCAGGCATGGTCATGACATCGGTTTCTTGGGATGCGCGTGGAATAATTTCCATTGACTATCTTGAAAAGGGAAAAACCATCAACGGCGAGTATTATGCGAACTTATTGCAATGTTTGAGCAAAGAAATCAAGCAAAAATGGCCGTATTTGGCTAAGAAGAAAGCGTTTTTTCATCAAGACAATTCACCAGCTCACAAATCCGCTATTGCAATGGCCAAAATTAATGAATTAAAGTTTGAATTGCTACCTCATGTACAATATTCGCCAGATCTAACTCCCTCGGTTTATTTTCTGTTCCCGAACTTGAAAAAATGGCTCAGTGGTCAAAGATTTTCCAACGATGAAGAACAGATGTCGGCAGTTAATGGCTATTTTGAGGAGCAAGGCAGTTTTTAATCTAAAAAGGGTATCGAACCTATCGAACATAGCTGGGAAAAGTGGATAGGGCTGAAAGAAGATTATGTTGAAAAATAAATATTTTTCTTTTCAAAATTTTTGTGTTTTCTTTGTTAGGTGTGATACTTTTGGGATTACCCTCGTAGAATGCCTCGTGTAAGATATTTTTCCAAAACAAATTTGTGTCAGTTTTTAAAGATTTCGTGTACTTAAATCAATGTCCCAATTTTCTTGAGTGGTAATGTAATGCATTTATATGTCAACTTTACCTGCTTTATGACAAATTTATATCGACAAATAAGTATGTGTATATGTACGTATGTATGTATGTATGTATGTGTTGAATTGGAAACTTGGATCGCGTAATATGCTCGCATGTCCTGTCAATGTGCATCATTAATATTGTTATTAGAACTACAATGTTTGGAGATTTCTATCTGTCGCTAGAAGAGGAATACATGAATATTAAAAATAACATTACCTCCGTGCTTTATATTATACTATGCGTAGTGATTACAAAACATCACATCAGAACATCCAGAGCATTTTAATTGAATATTGCATTCTTCGATTTCGTATGCCGATCTGTTGTACATTTATTAAATTACTTTATTCAATTTTCATCTCATTAAAAATGCATTAATGCTTTTTAATATTGTATTCGTAACTTAAAAAATTGATAGTAGTGACGTATCGTGTTGTATCGGTTCTTATGGTAACGTCCCATGTGCAATGGAAACGCACGGATAGATTGGAGTATCGAAATAAGAGCATTCCCGATGGGAGTGTACTATATAACATTACATACATACGAAGAGATTATATGTGTTTTTAATTTAGTACGGAAGGTGTGTCGATGCTTTCCAGGAAATCGATGGGACTACGATAATAAAGTACAAGAGTGACGTTCGATTATCGCAATATATAGTGTACGAACCTAAGAAGTATCTCGTAAGTTTACTGCGTTATTAGAGGTATAACTTCAAAGGTAAAAACATTTATCAATAACTGAGGCTGTAACATCTTGACTTCTTGGGAAGTTCGTGATAAAAACAAAAGTAATATCTTTTAAAACATACCATGTGTACCGGAAAGTCATTACCGGTTTTCCTAACATATGTCGCTAGGCTTAAGCATTTTATTCTTCTGACAACAAGCTTCAAAGCCATATATGTTATACTTTGCGAAAGTAACACAGGCATAGATTTATACCTCTTTGAAAATGTCGAGTATCGTGCCTGAAAAAGTGCATTTGCGGCACGTATTAGTTTTCTTATTTAATCAAAAGAAAAAAGCCGCTGAAAGTAATCGTTTGCTAGTAGAAACTTACGGTACGCATGCTTCAACCATGAAAACATGTGAGGCGTAGATTTGAGAATTCAATAGTAGTGATTTCGATGTGTAAGATAAAGAACGTTCTAGCAGATCAAAAAAGCTTGAAGATGCGAAACTGCAGGAGTTATTGGATGAAGACCCAATCTAAACTCAGAAACAATTAGCAGAAGCGTTAAATGTGGCCCAAGAAACGATTCGCGATCGATTACGAGCAATGGGAAAATACGAAAGATATGAAAATGGATGCCACATCAATTGAATGTCAGGCAAATGGAAAACCGAAAGGTATGATGAAAAATGGATTCATTTCGAAAACCCTAAGCATAAAAAATGATGGTTATCACCTGCCGAGGCCGGTCCATTGACTCCAAGGCCAAATCGTTTTGGTCGCAAGACAATGCTCTGTGTTTGGTGGGACCAGAGTGGCCTGATGTATTATGAACTGTTGAAACCTGGTGAAACAGTTACTACTGATCACTACCGATAACAAATTATCAATTTGAATCTTGCATTGATAGGAAAACGTCCAGAATTGGCTCGAAGACATTATAAAGTAATTTTACAGCACGATAAGGCGCCGTCTCATACAGCAAAACAGACCAAGGAAGAGTTGAAAGCACTTGAATGGGCAAAATATTGCGCCCGTCGTAAATTTATAAACAACTTTATTTGATACTTACGTCTGCACAATATAATAACGACAAAATATATTTTTATTACCATTGTTCAATGAGAAAAACAAGTTTAAAATTCGAAAGAGAATAAATCCTATTACTCCTACAAAATTTATATTATTCGGTAAGTTTTTCGGTAGTGTTCGGTCAACGCTATCAGCACACTTTGTTGAGTTCTTAAGACGATTACCATGATGTAATTATTGATAGGCGATGGCTGTGTGCTCTTGCGCCATCTATGTTTCTAACATTTTTGTTACCCGTGGTGCACGGAGCGCTTTCTTTTCAGTTCCGTTCACTAAATAACTTTTTTTAGAGATCTTATATTGCTTTTAATATGTGTTAATGTATTCTGCGATGAATTTATGTTCTAGTTATATCCGATAGGGTACATGCATGTATTTCTGTTCTCTACGTATTTTAGTATAAAATTTTTATAGGTTGTATATTATCGATAAATTCAATATGTAACTATTAAAACTACATATATTTTGTAATATTATGGATGTTCTTTAAACAAACCATGTTAAGCCTATTTTAACATAGTAACACATACTTAAATGTCGCAGAGAAAACCGAACTTTTTTAAAATAATAATTCTTAGTCTATTAGAAAAATATGCGTCGGTAAGGAAGATATTTCACCAACGTTATATCAAAATATCATGACATTTGCATCATTAGAAGTAGAGAAATTGCGTATAAAGTGTGTATTTGGCATTGGTCGAAAAATGAATTTCGAACGAAGAATAAATATCAAGTCCTGCTTTAAACTCGGTAAATCGTTTACTGAAACGTTTAATGTGATGGTAATGCGCGTTGATCACATACGAGTATGTATAAGTGGTATAAACGATTTAAAGATAGTTGTACGGACATGAATGACGACGAACATCTTGGTGCAAAAAAATCTCTGGTCACGGAGAGTAACATCGAACTTGTACGTGAATTTATCAGAAATGAGCCGAAATCCTCATTACGATACGTGAGAATGGAATTAAATATTTCCACCATTATATATTCATCCCATTTTGACACAGCATTTGGGACTGAGAAAGATTTGTGCAACGTTTGTACCATACAAGCTAACCGAATTCAATATTGTATAGACTTGGTTAAACACTCAAAAATGGACGAAAACTGCAGGTATTCTATTGTAACTGGTAATGGGATGTGGCGCTTTGAATATGATCTAGAGGCCAAGCGTCAAAGTTCTGAATGGAAGCATCTAAGCGAAGGAAGACCGAAAAAATTCGTTAGGAGAAGTCAACAGTGAAGACAATGTTGACTTGTTTTTATGATTCGAAAGGCATAGTGCACAAAAAGTTTGTACCAACTAGTCCCACAGTCAATGCTGTATATTATCTTGGTGTTATGAAGCGTCTTTTGACGCGTATTTTTCGTGTGCGCCCTCAATAAAGTGAGAATGGTAGCTGGCGTTTGTTACATGATAAAGCACCATCTCATCGCTCGATGTTTATTACTGATTTTCTAACTACAAATGGCATTTTAACCATCAATCATTCACCAGATTTGGTCACCCATGATATCTGTCTATTATCCAAACTACATTATCCGATGAAAGGACAGCGTTATGCCCACGTCGAATCCATTAAGAAGGCGTCGACAGCGATCTTGAAGGACGTCTCTAAAGATGAACTTAAAAATTCATTCAACATGTTAATTTACCGTGCAAAACATTGTATTGAAGCCGAAGACGACTACTTTAAATAAAATAAATTTTACCAAAATAGTAAGCTTTTGTTTTTATCTGAGACAGACTGTGTAATACAGAAGAAGTAACTTTTGTTCGTTGGACGAACAAACGTTATGAATTGTTATTGTCGGATTTTGATGAATATATTCCATACATATTCTACTTTAAAGACAACGAAAACTTCCTCAACATTTCTTTATACTTTTATTGATAGAAATAAATATGTATTTTGAAAAACACCACGTTTGCTACATACAAAATTTGTATACATATTTGCAAACTTTATTACCATATATTGTAGTTATTAGCTTTGTACATAATCGGTTAACAGTTATATGATATATTCAGCAGTATTTGTTGGGTTGATAATTAAGAGACGCTACTGCTCGACCTTAAAAGAGAACATTCTAATTGTCATTAAAATATGTTCTTCTTAGCTAGTTCAGATTGTCTTTGATGAAGTGTCACTGATGTTAGAAGTTCTTTTTAGAAAAATTGTACCATTCGTTTCTCGTTTTAAGTATCGGTATACCAAACCCTGCGTGTTAAAAGAACCCCAGACATGATCCCTCACTGAATGTTTTGCAGTGTGTTGTATAGCACATTTTTTGTGCGGTGACCATACCTTTCTTTCAGGTGACTAAGTCCAGAAAGATAATTCATATGTAAATATAATGTTAAATGAAGCTCTGCTGGGATTTTCTTGTGTGTTGATTTAATCGGACAGCAACAGTTTAATAACTATACTTCGATAAGTATGATAATGTCTTTATATATATATATATGTCTCGTAATCTACTTCTAATTGTTATTAAAGTAATTTTTATGTTCTTTTTGGCTAGCTCGGATTATCCTTAATGAAGTATTAAATGCGAATGTTTCATAGCCATACTTGCCCTGCTGAGTGCAGATTTTTCTGCATTCTTAAAGATAATCTATACGGTGTCTATTAATAACGTCTTACCCATCGTCTGAATAAGTTTTACAACTTGTATAAGTACCTAGTTGCCGCTGCAATTGTCATTTTAGAATCATTACGGTTGTCATAAAAAAATACAGTTTTGAAACATTTTGCATACACTACATTAATTTCAGCAAAAACTGTTACCTGTGTCACATACAACGGACAACTGAACTAAAATTCACTAAACTTATTAGAACAATGATATTTCTACCTATTCTCTCAGTTTCATCATCCCATTAACTTTCCCTTCATGGGATATTGACCTGTATTTCTTATTATACAGGCTGTACTTCACTAATACGGACGTATTCTCGTATCCCTGATTTTGCAACCATGGAACACGCGGCTAAATTACAAAGAGGCATATTAGAGAGACTACTTGCTACTTTTCAGAATTTCAATTTTTTTTAAATGTTTTAATAAAGAATATTCCCCTTCACTCGTAATGATTTATTCCTTGCATTAATTTATTTATTTTATTGTCGTTAATTTATTTTCGTGAACTTTGTAAAGCTAAAATAAAATTGCTATTCCTGTTAATATTTAATAAAATAATAGAATAAAAATAAATTGTCGATCGCGTATATAAAATGACCAATTAAAAATGTCGCTTATTATTTAGTAATGAGTCCCCTTTTTAATTTGAATTGGCTATATATTTAAAAGGGAAACGTGTAACCATTCTCTGTAATTTTAAATTTATTAATGCTGAAGCGAAAACTACAGATTTTACCGATCAGTAGTCACACGAAATACGACTCAAGTACTGTACCTGTGATGGTGGTAGGTCAATTAAGATGTTTTGCTTACTGGTCTACTCTCCGGATAGCTTATTATTGTCCAATTCTTTAAAAGAATATTTTTTATTAAATACATTTACTATTTTGTATAGTGTATTCGTTGTGAAATATGGATTCAACAAGAGTATTCCAAAAAATTTGAAGGCCACTGCTGTAAAATAATGAAGTTTCTCGGCAAATCTTGTAAAAGGTTCAATAATATACCATACTGTACTGCCTTCGTTGTATTGTATATTAATCCAATTTTGTTTTTCTTGGTTGTAAAACATCATGACAATACTATGTTGGATTTGTAATTAGGCGTAGAAATTTTTGAGAATGGAAAAACCATTTTCCATCAAGTAATATCGTATAATAGCATAACTTACAGTGACTGCAAAAGAATATCCGATATTTGGTGCCTCTCTTTTTATAGTTTCAATATACATTTATTAAACACATCTCTACGTTGCTATTCAACATATCGTTTAAATATTATTGAGGTTTTTTGCCTCCGTTACTCTGACTTTGATACTATGAAGATCTTCCAATCTTTGATAGATTTTCTATTCCATGTTTAAAGAAGTAACATAGTTCCGAAGTAGATTTATCTAATCGTTTTTGAAGACCTAGTTAAAGGATGGAGTGGAAAAGATGAAAAGAGAATTCAGGATTCAAGGAAGAGACCAGTTATCAAAGAACTTTTCAACCGAGTGTCTGAAAATTTATTTCTATAATAATGCATAATAGGTCTTGAAATATGCACAGCCTGAGAATCTGCTTACAATCAAACTTTCCAGTGATGGTTATATATGTATATGTCACTCGAAATTTAGACTAGATGAAATTGTCTTCGTAAATAGCTTAGTTGAAAGGCTTTCGTATTTTGGATATAAGTTCGTTTTCTTTTAAAGTACCGTTGTTGTTAATTGGGATATTGTCAAATACCCTTTTGTTTGGAAATAAAGATATCACGAGATTTTTATGTGTTTGTAAAATAAAAGATATTTGTTTCACGATATATAAATTAGTCTGTACATACATTATATATATGCTGTAATGTGAAATTCTGGATTGTCCATAACTTTTTCAGACATAATACAGTACATACATAAAGTACGCCATATATGCTTGAAATACTAAGGTCACAGAGGGGTCGCGTAGAGACACGCGCCTCGCTATTAGGGCACCCGCGGTGAGCGTATGCCGTACACTCGCCTCAGTCCTCCATTAATAACACCTCTTAATATACAGCTGCATTATCTATGCAACATTTTTTCGTATAACAAGTTAAATCGCTCCACTAACTATGTGATTATGTGTGTACATATATAGGAATTATGTAGTTTTATACACACGTACAACTAAAGTATTTATCCGATTTTAACAGACGATTTTATATATTGGGTCTGGGAAAAAGTTCGTGGCGTTTTTTCAGTAAAATTCAACTGGTCCCCGCATGGCGCGTGGACGAATTCATTTAAACCGAATATGCCCCATTATTATCGACAATGTTTCGCCATTTTTTTGGTAGATCCATGATCCCATCGGTGAAAAACTTCTGTGGTTTCTGGTCGAAAAACTGAATCAAGTAGTTTTCACAGGCTTCTTTTGAAACCAACTTAATTCCATTGAGAGAGTTCTGCAGAGATCGAAACAGATGATAGTCAGAGGGTGCTATATCCGGACTGTAAGGTGGGTGCATCAAAACTTCCCAACCAAACTCTCTCAATTTTTGACGGGTCATCAAAGAAGTGTGTGGTCGGGCGTTGTCATGATGGAAGACAACACCTTTCCTATTAATCAATTCGGGCCGTTTTCTTTCAATCGCCTGGCGTAATCTCTCTAGTTGTGCACAGTAGAGTTGAGAATCAATCGTCTGACCAGTTGGAAGTAGCTCGTAGTGGACGATTCCCCTCCAGTCCCACCATACACACAGCATCACTTTTTTTGGCGTCAATGTTGGCTTAGCGAACGCTTGTGACGGCTCACCATCCTTTATCCACGATCTTTTACGCTTCCGATTATCGTACGTAATCCATTTTTCATCTCCGGTTATTAAACGTTTCAGAAACGGCTCGATTTCATTCCGTTTCAGTAGCGCATCGCAGATGTTAATTCGGTCCATCATGTTTTTCACGCTCAACTCATGAGGAACCCATACGTCAAGCTTTTTCTTGTAACCAGCTTTGTGTAAATGGTTCAAAACAGTTTTGTGGTCAATGCCTAGCTCCATGCCAATATCGACACTGCTGATATGCTTATCTTGTTGGACTTTTTCAAGAATTTCATCAGATTTTTCAGTGATTGGACGACCGGAGCGTGACTCATCTTTCACATTGAAATTTCCAGAACGAAAGCGAGCGAACCATTTCCGCGCAACAGATTTCGATAAAGTACCTTCACCGTACACAGCACAAATTTTATCACAAGCCTGCGCAGCGTTCTTCCCCTTATCATAATAATATTGCAGAATATAGCGAAATTTCTCATTATTCTTCTCCATTTTCAAGTGCGAATAACTTTCTAACCACTGCACCGATTACAATGTTTCTACGCTCAAACTAAAGTTCGGAAGGTCATCTAAAAAACGAGCCGTCGGTGGTGTCGCTGTGACTTGTTGTTCTTTAGTTATCGGCAACCAATGCCATCTATCGGGAAAAACGCCACGAACTTTTTCCCAGACCCAATATATTAAATATACTTTGGAAATAAATATTTGTGGGGGTTGTCAGGAAAGTCACGACTAGAGCAGCCAATTTTTATCGGTGGGATAGTATAATATCCGATGTAGTAAGTACGTAAGTACCAACGAACATATAACTGAGCAGAAGAATCAGCCTTAGATGAGTCACCGTAAATATTCAGTGCTTACTTACTACGCGTCTGGTGTGCGGATAAGTGTGACTGCTCTAGTCATGGTGCATTTTTGCAACAGATAGCACCAGTTTATATTCGTCAATGCCAGAGTCATTCGTGTATGCCTTTATAATTATATCATACGGCAGCTGGTAGTTCTAGCTTCATTTGGGAAAAAATAATTTGGTAGAGTATACTATCTTCCTCTGGGCTTCCGGGCTGGAACCGCGTCACTCGCTCGTATAGGACATCTTCAGGGCTCAACTATTGCAACTGTTTCAGTGCGGCAAACAGTAGTAGTAGTTGAGCCATGAGGGTAAAAATTGAGCGTTACATGATAGAACAACGTGTCTTCATTAATGAACAATATTTCAAAAATAATGAAAGTTTGGCGGCCGTTGTTCGACAATTTCATACAAAATGTGGTCGAAATAGTGTTTTAACTTCGTCAACTCTGAAGAGATTAATTGAAAAATTCAGGGAGACTGGATCCGTTGGAGACGCCAAACACACTGGTCGTCCAAAACCAAGCCGTTCAAATGTCAATACCGAAACAGTGCGTGAGAGTGTCGGTGACAATCCAGGAACCTCAATTCGGCGGCGTGGACAAGAAATACAAATTTCAAGAAGCTCTCTACAGCGTATACTCACTAAAGATCTGTGTCTCCATGATTACAAAATTCAATTAACACAACAACTGAAACCTAATGACCATGCACAGCGAAGAGAGTTCGTTGAATGGATTATTGAACATCAACAAATGGATGCTGATTTTTCGAGCAAAATCGTCCTAAGCGATGAAACACATTTTCACCTTGATGGCTTTGTTGATTATTAAAATTGCTGCTTTTGGGGTTCTGAGAACCCACATGTGACTGTGGAAAAACAAATGCATCCACAACGTGTCATGGTTTGGTGTGGATTTTGGGCTGGAGGCATAATTGAACCATACTTTTCTGAAAATCAGGCTGGTCAAGCAGTGACTGTTATTGGTGCTCGATATCGCGACATGATAACATAGTTCTTTCTGCCGAAATTGGATGGTATTGATGTGGCCAATATGTGGTTTCAACAAGACGGTGCCATATGCCATACAGCTAGGTCGTGTACTCTCTCGTTTCGATGATCAGAGTTAGCCCTCTAGATCGTGTGATTAACACCATTAGATTTATTTTCATGGGGTTATTTTAAATTACAGGTTTATGTTAACAAGCCCACAACCACCCGTGCATTAAAAGAGGAGATTCAACGCTGCATCAACGAAATTCAGCCACATTTATGCATAATGGTCATGGAAAACTTCGACAAACGAGTGCGTATGTGCATGCAAAGCCATGGAGACCATTTGCCTGATGTGTTATTCCATGAATAATCCTATCTTATGTACGTTATGATTCAATAAAAAAATAACAATGAAAAGACTAAAAACTGTGTTTGCTATTTAATTCAAATCTTGCGTTAATTTTTGGACACTTTATATGCTGTTATACGTAGTATCTATAACTCTACACGACTCACTAGTTATATAAGTATGCTTGCCTTACGAAATTATACTGTTATTAGTTGCAGTTTATTTGCTGTATATAAAATAAATTAATAAGTAATTATTTTGTAAAAGGTTCGATTTTTTTCTTTCTAATTTAATAAAAATGATGCATTAAACATTATTAAATAAAAAAAAACCCCGAGTCGAAAATTAAAATAAGAATTAATTCAATAAAATTAATTTACTTTCGCCATATTGGCCATTTTTCGATGAAAATTGCTAATAAGCACCATTCATTAAAGAGAATGCGTTCTCAATATTTAATCATTTCATAATTAAAATTAGTAGTTCGACTACATGTAATTGGCTTTTTAAAGGGTACTTTAATTACGTTCACCTTTTTTAAATTTAAATCAATAATAATGAAATGATAAAATACCGGATGAGATTTTCCCAGGTGCCCATCATCGTACTATGGGAAACGCCATGACTACTTTCTTTATGAACAGGTTGACAAGTCCTTTTTTTTTCGATTATTTTTACGCGATATGTTCAATTTAAAATGGACTTAATAAGTGGCAATTAAAATTTAATATATTTTTTCTACGTCGCGAATTCCAATTAGGGTCAATAATTAAGGATTTCGTTTTTGTTTGTATTAACTCCCTTAATTGCAGAGTCCTTATTTATTTTATTTTTGTAATTACATTGAAATATTCCGATTGAACAGAGATTTTGAATTTTCAAGGTAAATGGCAGATTGACGAATATTCTTGAAGGACGCATTGCAGTAATTAGCGGTACATAGAAGCAATTAAGCTCATTGTAGAATAAAATGAAAGGATTTTTAATTAAATCTTGTTAAATATTGAAGATACGATTATGTTCGCATCAGATGTGATAGCTTTTTATTTTCTCTGATAGGCAAGATGTAGGTTACCTTTATTTACAGTTTATCTACTATGATGGTGGTCCCATAAGTACCTGGCCTGACGTAGAGATGGCGGTAGTTGTTTGAAAAATATCACTGTATTTGAAAGTACACAATCTATGAAGCATATGTTTCAAGTTCGAAGACGCCACATTGTTTAGTATTTGTTTGGCAGCCATCAATAGCGAACGTTTTCAGTGAATTTGTAAAAATTGAGAAAATTGGTTATCGTTACGTGATACAATACTTTTATTTGAAAGGCCTCAGCCCGACCGATATAAAAGCTGAACTGGATTCTACTCTGGGTGAGTCTGCTCCTTCGTTTCGCATATTATCTGAACATTTGGACATGAGAAAGCTGTGTGTAAGATGGGTGTCGGGTTTGCTCATACTCGAGCAAAAACAGTGTCGTGAAGATGTTTCAATTGAGTGTTTAGCGAAGTTTCATAGCAACAAAGCAGAATTTTTGCGCCGTTTCATAACCATGGATGGATGGGTCCATCATTTCACACCCGAGACAAAAGAACAATCAAAACAATGGACTCGAAAGAGAGAACCGGCTCCAAAGAAGGCGAAGACCGTTTCATTTGCAGGCAAGGTCATGGCATCGGTTTTTTGGGATGCGCTTCGAACAATTTTCATTGACTATCTTGAAAAAGGAAAAACTATCAACGGCGAGTATTATGCGAACTTATTGCAACGTTTGAACAAAGAAATCAAGCAAAGGCGGCCGCATTTGGCTAAGAAGGAAGTGTTGTTTCACCAAGACAATGCACAGCTCACAAATCCGTTATTGTAATGGCCTAAATTAATGAATTAAAGTTTGAATTGCTACCTCATGCACCCTATTCGCCAGATTTAGCCCCCTCGGATTATTTTCTGTTCCCAAATTTGAAAAAATGGCACAGTAGTCAAAGATTTTCCAACGATGAAGAAGTGATGTCATTAGTTTGTACTACGAATAGATAGACTAATAAATATGCGTGACTACCACGTGACCGTCATCTGATTGGTTAAACACATATAAACATTGCAAAGTTGAGGCCTTGTTTACACACAAACGCTACATGTGTTGCAGCTGAGTTGGTTTTGAACAAGTTTGAGATTATAGTTTCTGTCATTTCTTCATTTGAATATTACCAGCGTTAATATTTTGTAAATATCTGAAGACATTGAAAAGTATAGAAAAGTGTTGGTGAGAAGTAAAGTAAAACATCTAAATTTCGTGGAAGGATAATTTTTTGAAGTTTTAGAGAACGTGCATTTGTTACGTATAATGTGAGGATGGCAGAGTCGCCATTAAGAAAGTGGAAGAGAAGTCATTCTAACGTGACTAATAAACAGTCGACATTGAATATATCCAAAATATATAAATTACAGGACCCAAATTGAACCGAAACCCAATTTGTTAAGTCAACTACCGAAATAGTTGGTAAATTCTACACACTTTCATCTAATATTCTATATAATTTCCATTTTTGTTCAATCATTTGTCATACCGTTCAATAAGTTTTTAAATTCCGACGAAGAAATCTGCTGTCTGTGAAGAAGCTCAATCCATGACTGCAGATTTCATTTTCTCGTCGTCGCCATTGAACCATTGACCACGAAGGAATTCCTTTAAGTGTCAAAACGGTAAAAATCACGGGGATGTAGTCTGAACTGTAAGGTGGATGATCCAGTTGTTCCTATCCAAAGATCTGATTAGGCCCGTGTTTGTGCAAAAACATGTAGGCTTGCATTGTCATGTTTTCTCAACATCACACAATAGGCTTCAGAGTTTATTGTCGTGCCTCTCCCCATAAAATCCACTAACAAAATCCTTTTTCTTGTCCCAAAAGACAGTTGCGGATCTTTCGCCCTGAAATTGTCTGATCGGTTTTTACTCTGGTTAGCGACTATGTGTATCGCTATTCCATTGACTGTCGTTTAGATTCAAAAGTCATGTGAGACACCCAAGTTTCATCTACTGTAAGGATGTGCTCAAAAAATTCATCTGCTTACTGATCGTATCGTCTCAAAAACAATAAAGCACAGTTCAGTCTTTTTGTTTTGTGATCATCAGAGAGTAATTTGGAACCCACCGACAACACAATTTTCGATACTTCAGTTTGCCCGAAATAATGGTGTACGAAACTGACTTAAAATGTGTAAAATGAATTGATGACTTCGAAATCGTGAATCGTCGTTCTTCTCGTCTTTCTTTGTTGTTCACATCATAAACCAAATTTTCAGAAATCAGAGAAGAAGCCCATCATGCACTTCGACCCGCTCGTAACATTCTTATCCACTTTCGAACTTTACTATTACTCATAGCATTACAGTCGTACACTTCACAAATTTCACGATGAATTTCTTCAGTTGCTGCCAAGTTTCTTGGACTCAAGAATCGAATTATGGAGCGTATCTCACAGTCGACGACCAAATCGAGTTTTTTAAGCATTATAAACTTCTACAGTTCAACACATACCATACAATACGGCTGCAAATGGCGTCTAAACGCGCGTAAAGCATGCTGGGTGATCGCTCATCATTCTCACTCTCGTTAACAAATGAACCTTATTTAAAAAATAGCTCTCGTATAATATTGTATTTAAAGAAAATTATAAAATAATGAATTCAAATGAATTGTGGGTAATTAAAATTATATTTTACAGCTGTAACTTCGAAACAGACAAATCTTTAAACGTACACTAAAAATAAATTTCTCTTGTAAATTCATACACACGCACTGTTCATAAAACTGAGTGTTTCATGATTTTTCTTTAATTAGAAAGACGTATCAGAAGTTATAAACAAAACCACTAATAGACACAATGCTGTCTCCGGTTGTCTGGCATTGGCTTGTTTATATAAATGACTTACATAAGTATTGCCGATGTCAAGCAATAAACATATCATTAATCATCAACTTGTTTGGCATTACAATGTTAAGGTCTGGGAGTCTTATAATTTTATGGCGTACTAAGCCGATAGTATTACAATGTGCAGTACGACAACTTTAATACTACGATAATCATTTTAATTATTCGCGATCTATGTTATTATGCTAAAAGAGTAATTCATTTGATGTTATCACAAGGCAAAAGAAATGTATATTGTTTGTCTACCATGTTGCTTATCAACAAATGTAATAAATACAAATATAATTTGCTGTAATGACGCTAACTATACTGTTCTCTATATTTTTTCAACCAGCCTAGTAGAACAATACGAATTTGTTTAAACAAAATACAGCTAATGGATCCTTCATCCGTAAAACTAAATCATTTTCTCTAATCTTTTTTCTATATCATTTTGTGTTAATTGCTTTTTCGGCCGATGTAAAACTTATATACCATAACTATATAATAATAAATGTACAACGATAATTTTCTTAATTTCATCTGCATTTAAATACTGAAGTAAACATAAGCAAGCACAGTTAAGAATAATCATAATAATATTGGCCTTTTGTATAGAGAAAAGCTTGTATTCATTTACCGTTTGAAGAGGTAGAAATAGCACCATGATATTAACCACGTACAATCTGAGCTCAAGTCCTACTCGTATGGGACATTTTCAGGGCTCAACTACTGCTACTGTTTGTTTCAGTGCAACAAACAGTAGCAGTAGTTGAGCCCCGAAGGTGTCCCATACGAGTGGGTACGAAACGTGGGCAGTTATACCAGTGACGTGGTTCCAGTCCGGAAGCCTAGAAGAAGATAGTAATTTAACATCTTGTTTAGTGATATTCAAAATATGTTCGGAAAAAGCCAACTTTGAACTAAAGATATTTGATGGATATTTACCGGCATAGCGGTATATCATCAATATTATAAGAAGTATTCCAGTACTTTACTCGCTTTGTGAAAGACGTAAAAAATATTTAAATATGTTTACAGATAGTTAAAGTAAATTTTAATGCAGACTGTGGATGATTAAATTAAACAAAGGTTGATATATAATCCCTTTCTACAAAAATTCTCTATACATATATATATATACATATATATATATATATATATATATAAGTTGTTGCCATGGCAAAATCCGCACAAAGTCCGAACTAGACTTACATCGTCGAAAGCCAAACGCACACTGTGAGTGTGTGGCGAAAGCCAAACGCACACTTTGAGTGTGCGTTGGGTTTTGACGGTGTAAGACTAGTATAGACTTTGTCTTTGTGCTGATTTTGCCGTGATCCCAGGTACAACACTGTGATTAATTATCTGTTGATGTTGAAAACTTAGTTGCCGAAATCGTATATGGAATACGAAAATTATTGAAGAAAGGGGTTATATTAACATTAATTGTTTAACAGACATAGTTTGTTATTGGTGCACCAAGTGTAGGCTCTATTTATATTGCTTTATAAGAAATGCTTATACTTTTTCGTATTGATTTTTATTTAATTCATCGGCATAAGACTGCATAAAACAATTTAGGGTGATTATAAAGTCGTTCATATAAAGAATATAAATAAGAGTAGGCCTAGATTAGAACCCTGTGAAATTCCAGAAGTGGACATGCAGGTATGAAATTCATAGCAGTTGAAGGACAGATAATTATTCACTTGTTGGTGGAATAAGATTTCGCAAATTAAAGCGGGGCATTACTAAAGCCAAAGAAAAGTCGTACAAAATGTCACATCTTTTAATAATGCTCTAAGTTTTCATGCTAGTACTATGCTTTATTATATTTGTAATTTTATGAAAATAAATTATTCGATCGTATTTACTATTAAGAGAGTGACAAAATAGACAAATATGTATATCAAACAATTTGTGTTGTAAATACACTAACTAGACAGGAAAAGCTTTTATTTCGTGCAGGTTCGTTTCTCTCGTAATGCAAATTTAATTTTGCTTTCTACGTATTGCATAATTTGTCCTTAAGTGATTTGCAATGAAGAGAAAATTACTCATACTTCTTATCTAATACAAACTTCCCGTTGTAAGTAAATATAAAGATTCAATGTATGTATTTACATACACACATCGACACTTCCTGAATATTATTTGAGTTCTGAGGTACACAAAAATATTTCACGCCTAGTCACTGTATTTGATGACAAACAATTAATTTCTTGTTCATTATTTTTATAAATTCGTTTTATTGTCATTATTAATGTTGGTAAATAAAAGTCTATGTTTTAAGTAATAGCAAGTAGTATTAATGAAAGTGAATAAGTTGTATTTTATAGATATTCTTTGAGATTATCAAGAAGCAGTTTTTAGGGTAAAGTTTGAATATATGTACATACATCTTTATATTTATTATAGAAACACTTTAAATATATACGCACACTCATATTTCATAGAGGTGTGCGGTTTACGATAAATAATAAAATAAAATACATGCACAAAATAAAATAACTTGCTCTTGAGCTAACCCCAAAGAAGAAAATCGCATGCGGACAAATATATATAATTTAGCCAGCCAAACAATGTCTCCATTTTTGGATATGATATGGTTCGGAAAGAGTTCCCGTAAAGTAACAATAGACACATGAGCAGTATGACTGATAGCACCATCTTACTGGAACCACGTAATTTCTGGAAATCGAACCAGTTCTTTTCTCGAAAATGTTGTGACCATGTTTGTGTAACAAACTGCAGCAATAGTTGTAGCATTTTCTCGTTTGTCTTCAAAAAAGAATGGTCCAATAATACCAGATGATGAAAGGGCACACTATACTGTTACCTCAGGACTATACACAGGTTTCTCAAGTAAGTGAAGCGGGTTTTCAGCGCTCCAATATCGGCTATTTTGTTTATTTACATAATTATTTAAATGAAAATGGGCTTTATCTGATATGAACAATATTTCTTGACAAAAATTCATGAGAAAAACCAAATCAGCTTCTTGTAATTCTTGAACAATTTGAATCTTATAAGGGTTAAAACTTAAGTCCTTATATAAAATTCGACGTATCGACGGTTCACTAATATTCAGTGCTACTGCATGTTTCTTCGCAGAGCGTTTCGGACTACTTGATATAGCATTTCGCACCCTATCAATGTTTTCTGGCGTTTTAGCACTTTTTGATGCTCCTTTATGTTTTAAATTTAAAGTAGACCCAGTTTCTTCGAACTTTTGTACCCATTACATTAATTGCGTGAATAGACGGTACCCGCTCATGAAGCGGAATATTGAACTGAGTGCGAAATAACCTTCTCACAGTTGTCGCGGATGACCATTTTTATAAAACGCTTTTTCAGAAAGCACGATGAGCACCTGACCACATCCATGTTTAGTAAGTGGCGTTAAATGACTGACTATTTATCATTAACTTCAGCGTCCTCACCTAAACGTCGAATGATTAACAGAGTTTTTAAATTTTCTCGCTTCACTGACGGTTCCTGCATATAAAGTATTTAAAATCAAAATTATTAATAAACAAACAAGCACATTACGACAGCATTTATATTGATGCTAGACAAGTCTATTGACCTTAGCGTGGATATCAGCTGATTTTAAGTGAATAAGGAATACATCGTGGGAAAATTTTAAATTCAAAGAAAGGAGGACAAAGGGAGAAATATGGAAATTTTTTTATTTAAAAATTATAGATTTGATGATAAGTTTAATGCTTGTTGTTTTTACATGTATATATGGTACTCAAGTTGTTTTTGCAGCCCCACTTTATTTTAAAGAAAACTTTAAATAAATAAACTAATTATTATTATAATTTAATCACTGAAAGTTGATATATAACCCCTTTCCACAATAATTTTCGTGTTTTGTATACGTATTTCGACAACTAAGTTGTCATCATCAACAGATAATTCAACAGTGTCGCACCTGGAAAACTACGGCAAAAATAGCCGTACGGAAACACATTCCGCACACGATCTGTAGCGTTGAAAACCAAAACGCACACTAGTAATATAATATAATTAATATAATTGTATAAGATATAAAGCTTTTAATAAATATTGAAAATGAGAGCTTTTCAAAATTTTCCTATTATTTTTCTATTGTCAAGTTTAATTTAGTTTTGTTGTTTTATAGTTGCAATTCTGTTTTGGTAAATAGATTTTTTTTTACTTTGAGAAGTTGTTCTTTTATTTATTAATAAATAATTTACTAAGTTAATTTATTCAGATTTTAATAAAAGAATTTGTTTTATTAACTGATATACTTAAAGTAAAGCTTCGTATATACGAAGTCTTAAATACTTACCAATACTTATTTAGTTTTAGGTATTAAATAATACATTGACAATCAATCGTTTTGTTAAAATGGAAAAAGCAGAGTATCGTGCGGTGATTAAATACTTCGTAATTAAGGGTATGAAATCTACCGAAATAAAAGATGAGTTACGGGAAACATTAGGAAACATCATCCGCCAAAATAAGTAGATGGGTAAATGAATTTAAACGTGGTAGAACAGGCTGTGTTGATGAAGCGCGCTCTGGAGCACTCACAATCGTGACTTCTAAGGAAATGATTATAAAAATCCATAATATTATTATGCAAGATCGACGATTCAAAGTGAGAGAGATAGCAGACATGGTAAACAGTTCAACGCAATGCGTACACCACATTTTAACGAAAGAATTGGGCCGTTCCAAGCTTTCACCAAGATGGATGCAGCGATTGCTTACGACTGATCAAAAGTTCACTCGTTTACGTATTTCCAATGAGTGTTTGGACCTTTATAAGCGGAATCGGGTTGATTTTTGTAGGCGATTTGTTACTTGCGATGAAACTTGGATACACTACAGTACACCCGAAACTACATAACAGTCGAAACAATGGTTAGAACGTGGTTCTGCACTTCCAAAGAAAGCGAAAACCACTTTATCGGCAAACAAGTTGATGGCATCAATTTTTTGGGATTCAAAGAGCATTTTTCTCATTGATTACCTTCAGAAAGGTGCCACAATAAACGAACAATATTATGCAGAACTTCTACAAAAATGAAATGTTGAGATTCGTGCTAAACGGCCAGGAATGGCAACAAAAAAGATTCCGTTTCACCGAAACAACGCTCTCTCGCATACCAGCACAGTTGCGATGTCCAAAATCCACGAGTTGCATTTCCAATTAGTACCGCATGCGCCTTATTCGCCGGATCTAGCCCCTTCCGACTTCCACCTTTTTCCGAAATTGAAAACGGCACTAGGTGGAAAGAAATTTTCGTCTAACGACGAGCTTATAATCTTCGTAAATTATTTTGTAGGCCTTCTGGAATCGCATTTTAGAGAAGGCATAAGGGCATTGGAGCACCGTTGGAATAAATGTATTGCTCTTTTAGGAGAATATATTGAAAAATAAAAATTTGTATTTAAAAAATTCGTTTTTCTTTTCCATTCTCACTACTTGTCAAACTACCCTCGTATTTATTAATGCATTTGATTAAGTCATTCGTTTATTTTAGAATAACCTAATTTGATAACAATACTTTTATTGTTTTTATCGTGTCTATCATATCCGGTAAATAAACTACTATAATTCAAGCTATCCTATATATATATATATGTATATATATATATATATATATATATATATATATATATATATATATATATATATATATATATATATATATACATATATTTCTACCTTCTTCCAAAGAAATATATTAATTGACTACTCAAGGTCATGTGCGTAATCTTAGTTTCCAGTACACAACAAAATTCTTGAAACAACAGTCGAAAAAATCGAAAAAAGCCTCGGGCTAAGTATGTAGGTTAAATTTTGCGCGACACCCATCGTGTTAAAAATACAGAACCCACACAGACAAGTTACATAAAACGAGAAGAGAAATGTTATAATTGGAGGCAAGCATTTAAAAACAGAATGTCGCATTTCATCCAGAATTTGCATATATTTTGCATAAAAGTTGCGAACCATTGTAATAAAGTAAAAACGAACAATGATTTCATTACCATCGTTGCTGTCCGGACAGTAGAATATGTGCGCAATACATCAGTATATGTATGTATGTAATTGGGTACTTGAGCCAGAAATCTTATCTTTTCGAGTACTTCGTTGCGTTCGAAAAACTTTCGCTAACAAATCTGCCGAAATTATGAGTCAAACTGGAACCATAAATAGAGAAACTAAATGGAATGAAAAGATTTCCTCAGTGTGTTGTGTTGCTGCTGTTTCGTACTATATATATATATATATATATATATATATATATATATATATATATATATATGTATGTATGTATATGTATGTATGTATATATATAACCAGAACCACAGAACAAAATGCCCTATTGTTCTTCGATATTATCTGGAACTGTGTTGTGGCGGTTCCCATAAAATGTACCAAAGGCTTATTATTTTTACAAGGATCCGGATCGCGATTAAAAGATTCCTCTTCGTTAAAGAGACCATCGATGTCTCACGATTTGACTTCAGATTGAACAGATAAGAAAATGTAGCGTCGCCGTTCGCATCTCTACGGGCCCTGCGGTAACGTTATATTGTACCGAGACCCTTAGAAATTATCCATTTTCACAGGCAATTCATTTATGAATTCCGCTTTTTTTAAGGTGATGTTTTCATTCATTATGTCAGGAAATTTAGTCTGTATGTTTCAGTGGACCAATATTTGCTTTTAAATTATACCATCGTATAGCATTAACGCTATAATAAACTTGTATATCGACATTTTTTGCAAGTGTCTTTAAAATAACAAGCAATTAATGAAACAAAGAAATTTTAGGAAAGGCAAGTATACAAGACTGTCTAAAATTATTAAAATACTGCAAAGATTTTAAGAGTTACTTAACTGCTCATGATTCCGTGTATGTTTTTCGATTTTAAAGATGATTTACTTATTTTTTAATTTTATTATTTACATTAAAACTGATCTAAAATACCAACCATTAATTTTCATTGAATAAAATTACAAGCTTAATATCTAAAGTTCACTCAGCAGTGTTCTCCAATTTTCCATTGATAAATTTCACACTTCCATACTTAACATCCTATTCACGTACATTACTCTGCTTTATACCGTGTTACTGTACAAGGTCAAATGGTTTTGTCCTCGTAAATCTTCTCATTTGACGTTGGTTATCAAGCAGCTGTAGGAACTCGTGTGTTTATGTGGTCTGGCTTTATACTTATCCGTCATCCTTTTGATACCTTCTTTCACTAGCGGGATTCCCCGGTCTTTATCGTAGATCATCATTTCTGATATACCATTAACCATATTTCTCAATATTTTCTTTTGGAATATTTGTATCAATTTAATATACGAATTTTTGGTGCATCCCCAGAGTTGGCCACCTTAAAGCCAGATAGGTTTAAATATCTGATTGTATATCAATAGTTCATTACCTGTTAATCGCTATAAATGTCTGTACAATAATGAGTTGCCTGTCAACGTAAAAGAATACATTCTGTTTTGTGCGCTAGGTCTGGCGATTGTGCAGGCCAATTGGAAATATCGATGTCTGGGCATTGTCTTGCTGGAGTGTAGTCTTACTTAGCCCTTGGTTATATGGTAAAGCGGTTCTAGAACTTCGTAAGTGTACCTTTGAGTATTTAAACGGCTTCGAAGGAATAGGAAATAGGCCGTGCCCATGGATTAACAATGCGTTCCATATATCGCTGTATTCGTTCGTTTGGGTTGATTTACTATCGCCCGAGACTAGTAGACATCGTGGAATAGTGAGAAATGGTATAATATATGAACAGATTGGAGTGAAGAGTGGAGCAATTTAATTTTTTTAGATAAATCTCAATTTTGACGAGTTCGACATCTAAGAAAAGAAAGGTAATTTTTGAATATTTCCATAGAATGTGAGGCTGCATATATACTGCATATATATTAGGGTATTGACAGTTTGGGACAAACTTAGAATAGGAAGTAGGACTCCTTCAGTGTTCTTGCTATGATCAAAACTACATTTACGAAGTTCTGAAACCATCGATTTTACCATATATATACAATATATATATATATATATATATATAAGGGTTAAACAACACCACATTCTAGCAAGACAATGATTGTACTCATTCAATTATGCCCCAACATTAATATTCTCAATTGATCAGTGCGGCCGCCAGGTCTATCTCCTATAGAACATGTTTGGGATATGACAGATCGAAGACTAGTATGCCATCTAACCCTCAAATGAACTTATAGCTTCATGAAGCCCCAAAGGTTGCTTGGATTAAATTTCTGCTGAAGTCCATAGAACATCTTATGTACTCTGGCGAATTTTACAATGAAAAGTTTATTGATTTATTTTTCTCAATTCAGTCAACGTTTGTATAAAGTTTGGTTTAAAAATATTGTATATACTTTTAGATGGCGATCTGCTTTTTCTTTGTCACGTAGTATATATTCATTTACAATAACTGAATAATTAATTAAATTATAGGATATTATTTAAAAGTGTAATAATTTAGCGGATGTTTATAAAAAAAGTTAAGTATATCGACATCCATATAAATTGGGGTCTAAAATTAAGTTATAAATATGCAACTATCAACATATAATAAATTACACATCTGCAAAAATACGTTTTAAAAATTGTTACAACTTTAATCACTTTTCTGTGTATTTTTCAGAGATGTACTCAAAACCAAAAAATTTTTTTCTAACATGTAGAGTTTTCTCACAAAAAAATAGATGTATGTTAGGAATTGAAAGCCAAATACAAAAAAATTTTGGAATGTATATTTTATTTTACATTTTATTAAAATCAAGTAATCAAACATTTTTAATAAAAACAACACAAAATTAGTAAAACCGAAGGATCTTCTTGTTTAATAGTTATTGTAGTATAATTCTCGCTTCCCACCAAAGCTTCGTTTTGTGCTTCTTCTGCTGTAGTATCGTTGAGGATCGTTCCTATTCAAGATCCAGCAGTAGTCTATCATGTTAAAATTCCACCTTCCCCGATATCGTTTTTCATTTCTTTTATATCTTGGTACAATTTTTCACCTTGTTCCTCGCTGACAGCACCAAGATTGTCTAGAAAGTAGTCTAAGTGTGAGTGGAGAAGATGCACTTTAGGCTACAACATAATTACCACATAAGTATCAGAAACAATCGGATGAAGTAACATATGTTCTAGAAGCCATCGTAAATTATAATTTACGTTGTTGATTACAATTAACAACACAAAATATAAAATGAAACAGTTGCCGCTTCAACAAAACACATGTATACAGGTAGAGAATCAAGAGACACACTGTATGAGGAAAGCAAACAAAGGCTTAACAGCTATTTAGTGTTGCCACTCGAACAAATTAATATTTCGCACGCCCAATCTAATAATTTTAATTATTAAGATTAAATACTGTAATGCTTACTTGCTTAAAATGCTTAGTTGTCAATAATTTCAAGTGACATTCGTTCCTAAACTGTGCGTGATGGAATTGTGTATTACTTTTTTCCGTAATCAACGTACCAAA
Organism: Dermolepida albohirtum; assembly: GCA_031893035.1. Classification (NCBI taxonomy): domain Eukaryota; kingdom Metazoa; phylum Arthropoda; class Insecta; order Coleoptera; family Scarabaeidae; genus Dermolepida; species Dermolepida albohirtum. The sequence continues at coordinate 477,782 of JAVIWB010003435.1, forward strand.
AACTATAAAAATCATATTTGAAACAATTTTTTCAACGCAGACTTTATGTTTCCTTTGAAGATCATACCATTAAGTTCTAGATAATTAACAAACGTATTGTTACAATTATAAAAGAACCAAAAAATAATATAATTCAAGTAATAGAATTAATGTCAAATTAATGTACATTATTTAATTCGTTATATCGTGTCAGTAAATGTTATAAACTTGTGAACTTAACGTTGCAGCATGTGTAAGAAATTTTTGGCGTGAATATTATGAGCGTGTTTCTCCCGTCCAAAATTCACTTTATTATGCAGGCATCTTTTCCCTTCTATATTATCGCTAATAAAGATTATTATTATTATTATATGGGTATTTTAACCAGTCTCAGTCCTCTTTTTAAAACTTAAACGCCACGTTAGTCAGCCAAACGGTATCAAAATATTTTTGCTGCGTTGTGATTATAAGATGGCATAAAGTCGTGTTACACGCATGTTTATAATTTATAGAGATCGTAATGCCTATAAATAATTTTAATTCTTTAATTCTCGACCTTATTAGGTTTTTCTTTTACATTCCTACACTTGTCTGGTATAAATGTAATATAATATTTTTAAATTTATGCAGAGATATTTTGACTTGTTTTACCTTCGTTTATTAACTATATATTATATGTATATTTCAATCTAGATTTGTAGGCAAATAAGGCTTAGTAGTGTGTTCGAAATAACGCATTACAGTATTGATACATTTTTGGGATAGAATTGTTCATAAGTGGACGTTGTCACACCATTTATTTTCTTAAAGTTGGAGTTGAATTTGATGGAGCCTGTGGTTGATTAACTTAATCACTAAGGTTGATATATAACCCCTTTTCACATTAACTTTTGTAATTCTGTATACGCATTTCGACAACTAAGTTGTCATGATCAACAGACAATTGCAAAGTGTCGCACCTGGTAAAACAAACTCCGTACGCGATCTACATCGCTGGGAACCAAGATGTACATTGTGTGTTTGTTTCACAAGATTTTTAAAATTGTTTTACTTAAACTAGGATGAACGACATTGAAAAAGGAACACGGACAAGAGCGATAAGTACCTCCATGTGATTTATTATAGTGTTCCTCTTTCTCTGACATTAAGCAGACCGACAAGGGTCGTCTGTATAGGTCCGGTGTCATTATTATTCACCACATGGCTTTTTTCTTTAAAATGTGCATGCTTTCATACGTGTCTAATTCTCGATAATTATAGACGTTCTTTATAAAAAACAATCCATATTAAAACTGTGGTTATTTTCTAATACATGCCTTGCTATTCCTGATTTTTCTGGTCGGTTGAATTTTATGTGCGCAAGGTGTTCTTTATACCGGGTTTCGATCGATCTTTTAGTTGAGCCGATGTATTGTTTACTGCAATCTAAACATTCAATTCGGTAGATTCCCGACTTTTTATTTTCTTCAATTTTGTCTTTTGCATTTCCTAAAAGGGTTTTAATTGAATTACTGGAGCGAAAACAAACTTGAAAACCGTGCTCTTTAAAAATATTATTTAAATTTTTTCTTATACGATGATAAGGTAAACAAACTGCTTTTCCCGATTGCTCTGTGGTGATAGACATGTGGTGTCACGGATTGTTTTTCTTATGTTAGCCTTTCTAATTAATCCATTGATTATTTCCGAATCAAAACCATTGTATCTCGCGATATTCTTAATGACGTTCAATTCTCTTTCATATCTTACATTTGTTAGTGGGAAATTAATCAAACGATTAATAAGAAAGTTGAATGAAGCCATCTTTTGTTGCATGCTATGATTTGAGTCCGCCGTGATGAATCTATTGACATTGGTTTCTTTTCGGAAAATATTAATTTCTATTTTGAGATTATTCCTAATAACTAAGGTATTTAAAAAATGCAAAATGCAAATTACAAAAGTTAATGTGGAAAGGGGTTGTATATCAACCTTAGTGTTTAAAACATTTATTTTCTAATAAATAAGAACCTCTTCATCTGTAGCAAATGGGGATTCAGGTAATTTTGATCATATTTTCCTTCCCCCAGCATCATTGATAGAGATATTCATCTCAATTTCAAACATTTATAAACAATGTAAATAGTAAAGGACGTAAATTTGACCCGACAAACGTCAAAATGAAATAGTCAGCGCAGTTGCCGTTATAAGTCGCTAGTACTTCCTTCAAGTTAAATAAGAAGGAAGTAGACTGATAGAAGCATGGACCAGACCAAAGGAGACAAGCTTATGTAACAATATTTCGTAGTTTATACTATCGAAAGCCTTAGAAAGGCTGTTGTAAATTACATCTACCCGTCTACGCTTGTTCAAAATTTCACCTATATATTACACGGTAGTTGTCGAATGAGAGTGGATCGAGCAGAAATAAAATCATGTTCGTTTGCCGAGATAAAGTGCTAAGAAAAAGCCTAGAATGCAGTCAGTACCTTCTTGTTAATTTTTGCAAAATTGAAGATAATAGAAAGTGGTTTCTAATTACCTAGTAATTATCTTTGTTGTGTACTGAAACAATTCTGGTAGTTTTCCATCGATCTGAAAAGATCCATGATGAAAGATTGATAATTACCTTAAGAGGAGAAGCTAAAATATACCTACAGTCACGAATTAGAAAAATAGGAAAGGAATCATCTCCTGCTGTAAATTTATTCGGAAAAGAGACCATTATTTTACCTTCTGTAGCGATTGAAAAAGAGTGTGGCAAAGAATCATTAAACGATTCTTTATGGAAGGAATCTCAAACAGGGACAAATATAGATGAGAATGGATGTGCGAAAGTATTAATAATTTGGTACGTAGACTTCCGCGATCGTACGAGTGGGTACGAAACGTCGGCAGTTATACCAGTGACGCGGTATCAGCCCGGAAGCCCAGAAGAAGATAGCATTAATAATTTGGTGGTTTGGGTTCACAAAATCGTCTCTATTTTTGCTAGAAAGTTTGTTTGATATTCTAGTGCAACGCCATTTGAAATTAAGAAAATTTCATAGATTGGAAACTGCTAATACAGAATCTTTAACTATGGCTAGGTAACAAATGAAATTGACTTCAAAATGTTTATTACTTAAGGTCGTAAGAAGTTTAAATTCATTGTGAAAATGAATATTTTTAGGTTTTATCCATTTGTTATGGTAGCAATATTTATGTTAAATGTTAGGTATTATTTCTGACGAAAACCTGGGTGGATAGTTGGACAGTAGTTTAGAATTAATTAACAAAACAAAAAATAATACTTCACGTGCCCATAAAGTTTACAAATGGATACTAAATATATCAATGTTGTAGCATTTTCTTTCCATTTTATGATAACTCTACGTCTTCCTATCTGAATGGTAAACCGGGGATGCGTCGGTATCCTTATTTTAACCGCCTACGAAAAAAATCCTGGGCACAATATCAAACGCATATTATGTATGCATAACGGTATACGTATATAAAAGATACGGCGATTGAAATGAAAAGTGCTGATATAGAAGCGTATCGGCCGAAGAACGGACATGCTGGACGGCGCGATTCTGACAGTTCGTGCTGGTCTATCGACGTCGTGCATCGCTTCCACTAATTGCTCTGAGATAACATTGATAACACGGAGTCTATGATGATGATGAACGACTTTAGTTAAATGAAATCGTTTCGTATCTGCCTTAATTAGGGAGCTACCAGTTCAAAAGTTTTCTTATATTTATTGTGCAGAGGTTGCGTTTTATATATAGACTATAATTATAAATATAATTCATTTGCGTTTTTTTAAATGCATTTTGTAACAAATTCAGAAATCGTTTTTATTTTGCATGCTTTACGAAGCTGATTTTAGTACTGTTTATATGTAGTTTTACTTTTACTTTCTTACATTTACATGCAGGATGGAGGTGTGAATTTTACGAAAAATGCAAATCCGATCCAATTCGAGTACCAGAAAAATGGTTCTTTCGGTAAAGATTCAAGATCCAATTCGAATTTCGAATCGAATACAAACTGTAACATAACTGTTATATAATCTAAAATATATTTCTTTTTAATTCTTGGACATACATTACGGTTACGTATTTAAATATACATCCGCGCAACATGA